>CM059222.1:20034261-20629261 GCA_030347435.1 Clarias fuscus
CCCTGCCTGTGTGTATGTACAGGGGTTGGACAATGAAACTAAAACGCCTGGTTTTGGACCACAATAATTAATTAGTATGGTGTAGGGCCTCCTTTTGTGGCCAATACAGCATCAATTTGTCTTGGGAATGACAGATACAAGTCTTGCACAGTGTTCAGAGGAATTTTGAGCCGTTCTTCTTGCAGAATAGTGGTCAGGTCACTACGCGATGCTGGTGCAGGAAAATGTTTCCTGACTCGCTCCTAAAAAAACACCCCAAAGTAGCTCAATAATATTCAGATCTGGTGACTGTGCAGGCCATGGGAGATGTTCAACTTCACTTTCATGTTCATCAAACCATGCTGTCACCAGTCTTGCTGTGTGTATTGGTGCATTATCATCCTGATACACGGCACCGTCTTCAGAATAAGACCATTTATAAGACCAAAGGTCTTATAGCCTTTACCTTTAACATGCTTGTCTATAATTTTTTTTCGAATCTCCTGAGACAACTCTTTCCTTCACTTCCTCTGGTCCATGTTGAGTGTGGTGCATACCATGTCACCAAACAACACACTGACTACCTGGAGCCCTATACATCACACCTGTGATGCTAATTAGTGGACACACCTTGAATTAACATGTCCCTTTGGTCACATTATTTTCAGTATTTTCTAGGGGTACCATCATTTTTATCCAGGCCTGTTCCATGAGTTCATTTTTTTAATAATTCCGTTGAAGCATGGTTGAAAAGCAATGTCTGACTTTCATTGGTTAACATTCGTAGAATTCTTATTTATTATTACTTTGTCAGATTAAAATTATTTCTGTGACCATTGTGAGTTTTTCTTTCATTGACCGAAGGGTACCAACAATTTTGTCCACGTGTGTAGAAGTCGGCCATCTTGGATCCAACTTTTGCTTTTTGAATAGGAAGAGGGTCATGTGACACATCAAACTTATTGGGAATTTCACAAGAAAAACAATGGTGTGCTTGGTTTTAACGTAACTTTATTCTTTCATGAGTTATTTACAAGTTTCTGACCACTTATAAAATGTGTTCAATGTGCTGCCCATTGTGATGGATTGTCAATGCAACCCTCTTCTCCCACTTTTCACACACTGATAGCAACACCACAGGAGAAATGCCAGCACAGGCTTCCAGTATCCGTAGTTTCAGGTGCTGCACATCTCGTATCTTCACATCATAGACAATTGCCTTCAGATGACCCCAAAGATAAAAGTCTAAGGGGGTCAGATCGGGAGACCTTGGGGGCCATTCAACTGGCCCACGACGACCAATCCACTTTTCAGGAAACTGTTCATCTAGGAATGCTCGGACCTGACACCCATAATGTGGTGGTGCACCATCTTGCTGGAAAAACTCAGGGAACGTGCCAGCTTCAGTGCATAAAGAGGGAAACACATCATCATGTAGCAATTTCAAATATCCAGTGGCCTTGAGGTTTCCATTGATGAAGAATGGCCCCACTATCTTTGTACCCCATATACCACACCATACCATCACTTTTTTTGTTCCAACAGTCTTGGAGGGATCTATCCAATGTGGGTTAGTGTCAGACCAATAGCGGTGGTTTTGTTTGTTAACTTCACCATTCACATAAAAGTTTGCCTCATCACTGAACAAAATCTTCTGCGTGAACTGAGGGTCCTGTTCCAATTTTTGTTTTGTCCATTCTGCAAATTGTGTGCGCCGATCTGGGTCATCCTCGTTGAGATGCTGCAGTAGCTGGAGTTTGTAAGGGTGCCATTTGTGAGTAGCTAATATCCGCCGAAGGGATATTCGACTAATGCTACTCTCCAGTGACATGCGGCGAGTGCTACGCTGTGGGCTCTTGCTGAATGAAGCTAGGGCAGCCACTGATGTTTGTTCATTAGTGACGGTTTTCATGCGTCCACATTTTGGCAAATCCAACACTGAACCAGTTTCACAAAACTTAGCAAGCAGTTTGCTAACTGTAGCATGGGAGATGGGTGGTCTCGTAGGGTGTCTTGCATTGAAATCTGCTGCAATGACCCGGTTACTGCGTTCACCAGATATCAACACAATTTCGATCCGCTCATCACGTGTTAACCTTTTCGACATGTCAATGGCTGTGAACAAAGAGAAACTTGTAAATAACTCATGAAAGAATAAAGTTACGTTAAAACCAAGCACACCATTGTTTTTCTTGTGAAATTCCCAATAAGTTTGATGTGTCACATGACCCTCTTCCTATTGAAAAAACAAAAGTTGGATCCAAGATGGCCGACTTCCAAATGGCCACCCATCACCCACCACCCATCTTGAAAAGTTTGCCCCCTCACATATACTAACGTGCCACAAACGGGACGCTAATATCACCAGCCATTCCCATTTTATTAAGGTGTATCTATATAAATGACCCACCCTGTATATTTCCCCCATCTGTCAGTCTGTCTGTCTCTCGCTCTCTCTCTCCATCTCTCTCCCAGGTGAGAGTTGTTCATTTCCACACAAGATTCATTAAATGATAAGAACAGAAATAGTTTAATAAACGAGTAAATATACAGTAAATTAAAGCCAGAGAGCAAATAAAGCAAAACCAAGGACAGATTTGAGAAGATAAGCATAAAATTAAAGACAGCGTGTGACTTAAAGATGGCCCGAGATAAGAGAGAACTGTATGTGCGTTATGCTAAATGCCAGCCTCGGTAAGATCCCGAGATGGCTTTAAGCCTCAGTACATAACTAGTAGTTTAGATGGGATTCTCACGGCTTCTGGAGCAGAAAAGCCTCGTATCAGACTCTCATATGTCAGAGATCGGCTTTGGGATGACACAGCTTCACCTTGTCAATTCAGTAGCATATTACTGCAGTTAATTATTCACCATAATGCCACTGAATCCTCTATTCTGATTGGCTCTGAGGGCATTGATTAATTCTCTCTACATCGGAGAGCGGTAAATGGAGAATATTACAGTTATAAGGTAAGTGAAGGCATTGCATCTTACTATAACCTGTTAAAATAAGCAATGTTTCATACATTAAGGAATGAAGCTTTGGTGAATTGCGGTTTAACGGATTGCAAAATAACGCACTTTGGTTGAATTAATTTTGTATAACAGTCCGTTTGCATGTCACGCTGCATCACTCCCCATCAGTGTGTACTATGTTCATGTTAATTGTTAGATGTTACCACATTCTCCCAAGTATTTCCTTGTCTGAAAATACACATGCACATCAATCAGACCAAGGAATTCAATTGCTTTGTGATATAATAAATAAACAACTTTTGGCTTTGGTACATGAGGAATCCATTTTCAGATGTGATGTTGAAACGTCTTCATCACACGGCATGTTGCTTTTTACATTTTGATTGATTATGGTGTGCAAGGTGTTGAACCTGTAATCGTTAGGTGAAAAAACTTTAGGTGTGTTTTGTTTCTCGCATCTTAAATATGTTTTGTTGTTACTCTTTCTGCTCCTCCCGTCGACGTCGCCACAGTGGACCATTTAATCAGCAAAACGACAACTCTTCCATTGGATCTGGGCTTGGAAACGGCTCTTCGTCCAGTGGCTGGGGTTTGGGCATTGGCTGGGAATCGAACCCGGGCCTTCCGGATGACGGGTGAGAAACCCGTGACTTACCACTAAAACCACCTGCTTAATATTGCGTAGTTCTCTTTTGCGCTTCCAGAACAGCTCTAACCCTTTGGGCATGGACTTCACAGTATCTCTGAATTGGTGTTATCGTATCTGATACCAAGACATTAACAGCAGTCCTCAATGGATCGGACATGTTTTTCGACTCGCATGCTTGAATTGTGATCTGTGGAATTCCAGAGCAGGGTCAACACTATGAACTTTTTGTTGCGTTCCTCTGACCATGGAATACTGTTGCCATGGAGGGTGTACTGTCTCCAACAGTGTTCATGTAGTTGGGCCTTGTCAAAGTAACATCCACAAGAATAGCAGGACACAACCGAAACATAGTCCAGAGCATTACTGTACACTGTCTCTGCTGGCTTTCCTTCTTCCCATAGTGCATCCTGGTACCATCTCTTCCCTCGTTAAGGGAACTCATCTACTGTACAAGATGCAAAAGAACCGGGCCGCTTTCTTTCATTGCTCCTTTGTTCAATTCTGATGATCATTTTTTCACTGTACACACTTTCATTCAGTGGTGGACGGATGTCTGACCCGTCTGCACCTACACATCGCCATGCACAGCAAGCTATGGGGCATTGTGCCAAACAGGGCAAGCTCTGACACCTTTCTTTCATATCCATAACTTTTGCAGTAATTTGTGCCACTGTGGAATTCGACCAGACAAGCTAGCCCAAGCTTTTAGCGCCCATGTGACCACCAGTTCTCCTTCCTTGGAACAATTTGATTGGTGTTAACCACCAGGTACACTCCACAAGACCTGGCATTTTGGAGATGCCCATGACCCAGTCCTCTAGCCTAAGATCCGTACGGTTGCCGTTCTTTCCTTCTTCCAATGCATCAATTTCAAGGCCAGACTGTATACTTACTGCCTGATGTATCACCCTGACAGAAGTCATGGTAATAAGAGTCCGTGTCAGTCACTTCAGCTGTCAGTGGTTAAATAATTTTTAAGGTTTAAAAAAATAGGACAAAAATCCCCAACCACAATTCCTT
This sequence comes from Clarias fuscus, assembly GCA_030347435.1. Classification (NCBI taxonomy): domain Eukaryota; kingdom Metazoa; phylum Chordata; class Actinopteri; order Siluriformes; family Clariidae; genus Clarias; species Clarias fuscus. The sequence goes on from CM059222.1 coordinate 20,038,886, forward strand.
AGCAAATAGAGGCCATGGTTGTGATTCAGCAATTTCCTACATTGCACACACAACAGGCACAAAAGCACAAAACCCTACACATGGGGAAAAGAAATCAGTCCACAAGACACTTATCATCCAGACCATGACTCCTTACAATTTATTCTAGATTAGGTAAATCATCAGCACATCAGAACAAGAAGTCTTCTGTTTTACATGTGTGTTTTACTTAAACATGCATGCCCGCACACACACACACACACACACACACACACACACACACACACGCACACACACGCACACACACACACACACACACACGCACAGACACGCACAGACACGCTTGCTCTCTGCGGTGGGTCTGAGAGGTGTAATTGGCAATGTGCTGTCGGGTTTTGCATTGAGAGGAGCTTTAATCTTCGGTCTCATTCAATATGCAAAGCGAAGGCTGGAGTGTGTGCGTGTGCATGCACTTCTGTTGCACAAAAAATTCCCCTCAACAACCTGAATAAAATTTGCACCTTTAATGTATTAATATATTCATGTAGGTTGCAGTGATTATGATGAACTTCTGCTCTGTGTTTATCTCCAGCAGCAGTTAAAGGGCAATGAGAGACAGATCTGACGTGGTCATGGGGATTGAGATAAAACCAGAAATAAACTGTGCTGCATGTTTTTATAACTTTTTTTTTTTTTTTCACCAGACTAAAGGACTTGCTTGTTAGTTCAGACATTCAGTTACTTGTTTTGCCGTGGTGCTGAGAACATATGGTTTTTCTCCCTCTTGTGATTGATGAAGGGCAAAGTGAAAAGAAAAGCTCGCCAACAGCCAAGTTACGGGCCAGCTATACTTAGCTGTTTTTGTTCTAGGTACTTTGTAATAATGTATTCGTCCAGGCCTTCATATCGCATTAATTTAAATACGTCCTCAGTGCAAGTCTGTCTTATTAAAGATAGTGTCGTTTCTGTACGTCAGTCCAAGTGAAAAAAAAAAAAAAAGTGACCTACTGTACCAGTTGCGTAGTGGGAGAATTAGGCGTGGCCGCTGCACCTGTTGGGCCCGGTGAAGTGGGCGTGGCCGCTGCACCTGTCGGGCCCGGCGAAGTGGGCGTGGCCGCTGCACCTGTCGGGCCCGGCGAAGTGGGTGTGGCCTTTACACCAGTACTGTAGGAGTTGTCTCTGCACCAGCCGGTCCCAGTAAATTAAGCGTGGTCTCTGTACATGTCAGTTGCAGTGTGGAGGTGTTGCCTGCGTATTAATTAGTTTTCTCGTAGCATAAATACAGAATAATCCCACTAAATCACTTGCTTTAAGGTACTTTTTTTTTTTTTTTTTACAGATTGATCACACAGCAAGTATTGATATCTGCTTTTTATTTCCTGGTAATTAGTGTAATAGCATGGATTCTTACAAAGCTCTGACAAAAATGAGCAGAAAGTTTTATAGGACATCAATCCTACTTTTTACTGAGATCTTAAGAATGACCTTTCTGGACAACTTCTTTCTGAATCTTTGAATCAGTAGATGCTGTACCATTGTTTTGGAGGTTATTAAAATGTTGCATTGATTCCAAATCCGAAGGTTTTCTACTGAAACGGAGCAAAATAATACATCCTGTAGTTTATCTTCATTGCAATAAATCCCATTTGCTTGTGTAGAGGATCTGAGATCCCTCTGCACATGCAATCTGTGGACTACATTTCAGCATCATTGTGTGTCTAGGCTGTGACTGACAGGGAAGTGCATACTGGCCTCATGTACAAGTTCCTACTAAGCCTGTAGTCCAGTGAACACTCGGGGGAATGCAGTCTTTCTCAGGCAGCGTGGCTGGGTGCTACTGATGTTAGGAGGAAATGCAGAAGGGGATAGGAGGTAGAGAAATCATCAATCGTTTTAGTGGGAGACATCAGTGATACATGAGAGAGAGAGAGTTCTTCATAAAGAGGCTTAGCTGGACACGCACGCACGCACGCACGCACGCACGCACACACACAATTTCCTGCCCAAAAGGTCACTACCATGAAATAAATGTATTTGCCATGTCACCTGATGTATTACTACTGCCTTACCTCTTTCTCTGCATCTCCACTCCAGGACATCACCCCTCCAACACACACTGCTATTACTGCTATAATGTCTACGGTCATATTACCAGGCTAAAGTGACATAATTCCAATTTTTAATTTAAACTCTAATGTTACAAAGATCTGATTTTTAGGGCTGTATGAATGCACAAATCTGATGTTTTTCATTAGATTGGACCTGCGTCACATTTGAATCAGATGCATATCCGATAAACGTTCATGTGTCTTGAATGAGAACAGGCGTCTCACTTTAGTAGTTTTGGCAGCTATCAGTGACCGACAAGTTAGGTACACAATAGGTTCGAGTCAGATAATATTTCCTTGTAATTATGAATGTGATCCGTCATGACATGCAAATCCGACTTGATCACAAACTTTGAGAATTGAAACAATGTAGCTAGTAAAATGGAATCAATCAAGGTTATGTTATTCTATTCTCATTGTGATTGTATTTATGTCTTTCCAGGGAATTAAAGTTAATGGAAACGTGTCCATATAGTTACAAATTCCTAAAAAAAAAAAATCCTAAAATTTGTCTTACAGTAAATAAAGACAATTGCTTCGACTTTCATATATTTTGCATGAGATCATGACAGTTCTGTTAGTTCCTAGTTAGCTGTGAGACTTCAACATGGACATTCGGGTTTTTCAAAGCCGTCTTTATAATGATGAAATATTTACAACAATCGGAGCCACACCTCCTTCAATCACACTAACAGATGGGTGGTTGACGTGGCGTGGCCTTTCTGTGGTCCGGAGCGTGAAGCATATTGTTCAGAACGTGCTGATTTATGTGAACATACTGAATAGCAACGCAATTCATCACTCACTTTTTCAGAGTTTTCATTCAAACATGAAAACGCTCGTATGCTTTAGGCCCGCACATGGGAGCTAAAAGTTGAAAGAAAAACTATATATATAGAACTATATATGTTATTCAACACATATACAGTCTGATGATAACACAGAGGTCTATTTGAGTTCGCTGTTTTCAAAATACAGACATAGTATTTTGATCTGAAACATTGTGTCTCAGAATTTTGTCATTGATCTCAGACGGTGTGACGCTATAGATTGATATTCAAATGGGCAATTTTTGAACACCCTTCAGGAAGAGTTTTTTTTTTGTTTTGTTTTTTTGAGTCAGTATGTACAGACAACCTCTCGGAAAATCGTTGGAGGTCTGCCAAATGGGTTATCTCGTGTAATTTCTTTGTTCAATAAATCAACTGTTTTTGACACTCCCACTTCAATAACGTCTTCCGGTGTCTTTTGATGTGACACTTTACCATTTTGTTGCCAGCATGTTGGCAAATAATTACAAGGCCCAGTTTTGTGCTTGTGCATGAAGCATCGTACCGTGTGACGGATTAAGTTGTCTTATGATCTATTTTTTACCCCTTATTATAGGATCAGAAAGGATGAGCATTCATTTGGGTTATTCGTTCATTCAGTCAAACATTCTTTTGTTGTCTGTACTGCTTTATCATGTATACATGGTTCTGGGGAACCTGAAGTTTATCCCAGGAGACTTGGGGCACAAGGCGGGGTACACCCTGGACGGGATGCCAATCTATCGCAGGACACACACACACACACATCTACATCTAGGCATTTGGCAGACGCCCTTATCCAAGAAAGGATGAGCATTTTGAGGATGAGTGACTTACATTTTTATCTCATTATACATCTGAGCAGTTGGGGTTAAGGGCCTAAGAGCCTCGCTCAAGGGCCCAACAGGGACCAACAGGGACAACTTGGTGGTAGTGGGACTTGAACCTGGGACCTTCCGAACCGTAGTCCAATGTCTTAACCACTGAGCTACCCCCTACACACACTTGCATGCTCATTCATACACTATAGACACTTTGGGAACATCAATTAGCCTAATCTACATGTCTTTGGCAACCCACCAAGCACGGGGGGATCATGCAAACTCCATGCACACAGACCCAAGGCGGGAATTGAACCCCGACACTATAGGTGCAAGGTGACCAGGCTAAGCACTAAGCCACTGTGCTGTCACTCATTTGAGTTATTTTATCATCACTATCACTTAATTTATGCTACTCTGGACATCAAGGTCCAGATAACAACCACCCAGATACACGTCTAACCTCTTTCCTTGATACAACAGGCATGCCTCCTTTAATGGAACTAACTGGCACAGTGGGCACATCTTTTTGCCTGGGACTGACTAGTCCTAGTGCAGAAGGCATGGCCCCTGTACCAATTAGTCCAGAGACGACAACTCCTTCGTTATGATTGCCAGTTTCAGAGGCTACACCTTCACTGAGCCTGACATGCTGAGGTCATGCCTTCTATACAGGAATCTGGTGAGGCCACGCCTTCTATAGAGGGAATGCCAAGGCCACTCCTTCTAGACAGGGAACTGGCGAGGCCACGCCTGACAGATACAACGGCCACGCCTTATTCATTTTTTAGAGTGGACAAAATAATGACTGTCCTGCTAAAATAAAGACAACCTGCTAAACAGATTAAGCTTTTCCTCTCTCTCTCTCTCTCTCTGTATTTCTGACTGTCTTGTCATAAATGTGTGTGAAAGAATAGCCTCATATAATCTCGCAGGGATTAGTTACAGTTTACCAAAAGTACATAAAAAGCCTGTGTAGCGCTCTGAGACGAGCTTTTTATGGACAGATAAGCTCAATATTAGCAAATCCTTGTTTAGCTTGTGATTGAAAGAGGAATGTGTGAAGCTGCTCTACAGGATGAAAAGCTCCCAGCAGGAATTTGAAGAACAGAAAATCATCTTAACTGCTTGGAAACCAACCAAAGGAAGGGGGTATGACCTTGTTACAGAGATGCAGCTAAAAAAACAAACAAACAAAAAAACTAATATTTAATAAGTGAAATGCAGTTCAGTGGTGTTTTTAAGTTTGGTGACTGACTTAACTGCGTAGGAGGATACGCGAGGTGTTAGTTTTATTTATATCACCATCATTGTTTGCATCATACTTAAAATTCTGATAACAAAACAAGGATCAAATCTGGTGTTACTGCTTTTACAAAAGTGATGGCAGGAACGCGGATATGGTTTTTTTTAGATGACTGTAAATGAATTCAAATATTCAATTCAATTTTATTTATATAGCGCTTTTAACAATGGTCTTTGTCTCCAAGATGAATTATGGAAGTGTGTATGAGTGAGAAAAAATGTGTCTAGATAATGATGAGATGAGCAAGCCAGTGGCGAGGAAAAACTCCCTGAGATGGCAGTAGGAAGAAACCTTGAGAGGAACCAGACTCAACAGGGAACCCATCCTCATTTGATACCACCACCTTTAAGAGGTGGTATCAAAAAGTTTGGAGACTAGTTTTGTAACACACCAACAGATGGCAGCACAAGGCTGCACGCACAGTCACAGGGAGCAACAACCTTCATAAGTCGGTGTGCCAGAAGACATTGTCCTGTGTACATCAGGAGCTGAGCAAGTGGTGCTATTCTGACCACATGCGTTACCACGTCTGCTATTTCATTATGGACAGCAAGTTAGAAGAAAAAGCAAACGTGAAACTGGACAAATCTGATACAAAGACGTTTGACTTGATTCGTCATTCGAGGTGTTCTGAGTGGAGCTCAGAAAGACCTTTAATGAGCTCAGCACCTGAAAATGTTGAAACCATTTGGCAATTTGCACATGATGATCATCAGAGAACAATCCACAACATTGTTACCATTGTCGGTGTTTCATACGGAACAGTCCAGGCGTTGCTGCCAGGTTCGTCCACAGGTTGTTGACCCTGGAGCAGAAGGAACATTGTCAAACTCTGTCACTGTGCCGTAGATGACCCGTTCTTCATGTTGAGGATGATGATCGGTGAAGAAACTTGGGTTCATGGTATGGCCCTGAGACTTCACAGTGGAAGAGCCCATCATCTCCATGGCCCAAAAAGCAGAGGCAGGTCTGCAGCTCGACCGAGTACATGCTCATCATCTTTTTCATCATTTGTGGCATCGTGCATCGAGAATCCGTCCCCAGGGGCCGGACCATCACAGATCTGTGGCGTACGGATCTTAAAACCTTCTGAAACCACCTTGTACATGAAAATAATCTGGGTGACAACTGTAGCTTTGCATCACACCACTCATGTTTAATGATTTTCTTAAAACATCACCCAATATTGTTTTATTCCGTTCAGTTACTCTTGTGGAATGTTCGGTAGCGGATAATACTGGCAAGCTAGCTAACATGAGAGAGCGTCCCAGGATTTGTGAGGGCATTTAAAAGCCCGAAATGTTGGTGCAGTTAAAATCAACGTACAGTACATGACCACATTAGAAAAATGTGCACTTTGCATCGCTTTACGGATTCCTTTATTCCTTTACAGATGTGTATGTAGGATGTAGGAGGTTCTGGGTTGGTAATATCATTTATCGGTGTATAACAACATGAAGCCATATTATTTAATACACCTGAGAGTAGTGGTGAAATATAATTTAATAGTTTTCTTATCCGGATTTAAATAATAATTTCACAGTCAGCCACAGACACTGACTGAAATATCAGAACGAAACAAGTGCTTTCTGAGCGGAGATGAAGATGCATAATTTTAATAATCAAATTAACAACATTAATTCACTTTGTTTTCTCTCTGATCAAGTAAACATGCATCTGTGTATTTCTCCTCTAGGTATATGAGTGAGTGAGGTTTTTTTCTTTCTCTTTTATTCCCCCTAAGGACAAAACCATTATTTAATTAAACCTTGTTCTGTCACCACCGCATTGCAGTTTTGAAAATGAAATCAATGATTGGATGCCTGAGAAAAAATAGCCATTAGACAAATCGCCCTTAATGATAACATGCTGGAAGGAAAGAGTTAATATTGCAGTAAGGAAAGAAAGTGTGTCTGGGGAAATTTATTAGAGTGAAAATAACTGTGTTAGGAAAATGTTGAGAAGTTTTAAATTAAAGCTGGCAGAAACATTTATACTTGCGTTAGGTAGAAATATTCCCCAAACATACAGTAATGAAGCATTTTTGGTCAAAACTAAAAACAGCTTTAGTGGATCTTTTACTGAATGGTTACATCAAAAAATAGTGCAATTAATAAGATCTTAATGAGAATTTTACTCTAAATCTGATGTGGCGTGAAATATGAAGCTGACACATGAAGAAAAAAAAATTAATCCTTAATAGACATAAAAAAATAATTAAAAAAAACATTATGTAATCCAAAAGAAGTCTAGGTCCATGTGTGCTTCTTAACATTTATGGACATTTTATATATATATATATATATATATATATATATATATATATATATATATATATATATATATATATATAATAGACTTCAAGAAAAGAAAAATAGAATGATCTATATTATATTAATATATACAGTACAGGGTGGGTCATTTATATGGATACACCTTAATAAAATGGGAATGGTTGGTGATATTAACGTCCTGTTTGTGGCACATTAGTATATGTGAGGGGGCAAACTTTTCAAGATGGGTGGTGACCATGGTGACCATTTGGAAGTCGGCCATCTTGGATCCAACTTTAGTTTTTTCAATAGGAAGAGGGTCATGTGACACATCAAACGTATTGGTTTTAATGTAACTTTATTCTTTCATGAGTTATTTACAAGTTTCTGACCACTTATAAAATGTGTTCAATGTGCTGCCCATTGTGATGGATTGTCAATGCAACCCTCTTCTCGGGAGACCTTGGGGGCCATTCAACTGGCCCACGATGACCAATCCACTTTTCAGGAAACTCTTCATCTAGGAATGCTCGGACCTGACACCCATAATGTGGTGGTGCACCATCTTGCTGGAAAAACTCAGGTAACGTGCCAGCTTCAGTGCATAAAGAGGGAAACACATCATCATGTAGCAATTTCAAATATCCAGTGGCCTTGAGGTTTCCATTGATGAAGAATGGCCCCACTATCTTTGTACCCCATATACCACACCATACCATCACTTTTTTTGTTCCAACAGTCTTGGAGGGATCTATCCAATGTGGGTTAGTGTCAGACTAGTTGAATGGCCCCCAAGGTCTCCCGATCTGACCCCCTTAGACTTTTATCTTTGGGGTCATCTGAAGGCAATTGTCTATGGTGTGAAGATACGAGATGTGCAGCACCTGAAACTACGGATACTGGAAGCCTGTGCTGGCATTTCTCCTGCAGTGTTGCTATCAGTGTGTGAAGAGTGGGAGAAGAGGGTTGCATTGACAATCCATCACAATGGGCAGCACATTGAACACATTTTATAAGTGGTCAGAAACTTGTAAATAACTCATGAAAGAATAAAGTTACGTTAAAACCAAGCACACCATTATTTTTCTTGTGAAATTCCCAATACGTTTGATGTGTCACATGACCCTCTTCCTATTGAAAAAACTAAAGTTGGATCCAAGATGGCTGACTTCCAAATGGCCACCATGATCACCACCCATCTTGAAAAGTTTGCTCCCTCACATATACTAATGTGCCACAAACAGGACGTTAATATCACCAACCATTCCCATTTTATTAAGGTGTATCCATATAAATGGCCCACCCTGTATATAAGTTATAAGTAACGATAATGTACAAAAAAAAAAAGAATAATACTAATAAGTGAAATGAAGTATAGTGCAAGCATTATGTTTGCAAATTTGTTTAAAACATCATGTTTAGCCTTTAGGAATGAAGAGAGAGAATCCTTTGGGTGCTTTCCCATTATGGAACCAGACATTTGAGCCCAAATTCCAGTTGGTATTGTGCCCAGGCCCAGATCAGTGTACCATGCTCGGGTCGACTTGAGGAGGTGTTTTCATGCACGGTACTACAGGGAGGAAAAACGCCATAGGTGTGATATCCTGGTCATTCAGGTCGTCAGCTGACTGTTTTATTGTCTCATACTTTTGCTGAGTTGGAGACCTGACCAACTGAAACAACTCCAGTTCATACAGTAACACTACGTGCAGGGGCTTGTACAGTGGACACTATGCATGATGGGTGCATTGCTTCATGTGCTTCCCTTCTCACCCTGATGCACCCAGCACTTTGGAATAGGGTCCATCGGGACTCATCAGACCACATGACCTTTTTCTATCGCTCCAGCGTCCAATCTTTAAGCTTCATAGCAAATTTGAAGCAATTTTTCTCACGAGTCTCACTAAGTGGTTTTTCCATATGGCAAAAAAAAAGAAGCCGTTTAATCCCGATCACATCTAATTAGTTTTATATGATGTAACTTCATCAAGTGTTTAAGAGATCCTTTGATCATGGTCATTCGGGATTTTTTTTTTCCTGACCACATTTCCTCTGTGAAGTTGATGGATCAGCACTATCCTTACAGGTTTTTAATAATGTATTGGACAGCTCCTAACCCAATTCCACTCAGTTCAGCAAAATATCCTTAGCTGCTTAATGCATGCTCTTGTAAAATAGTGATTTATTTATTTATTTATTTATTTTTTGGCCAGACAGTGCATGATTTAAAGCTATCAAAATGTACATGAGCGAGTGTCCTTGTACTTAAATTTCTCATAGTATGTGATCATTGACTTGTAAAAAAAACAAACAAAAAAAAACTGACAGAATTCACAGGAATAGTACAATAATGCATTTGTTGTTCAATTGCTTCTGGGAACAATTTAGGAATTTATTGCATGAGAAATGATGCTCAGTGTTGGAGATTCGGAAGCTGAAGCATTATACAGTATTTTAGACTTCAAAAGTAAAAAAAAAAAAAAAAAAAAATGGAACCAGGAATTCACCATGTATAGAATCAAGAGTTGTTTGATAATTGCATGCAACAACAACAACAACAACAAAAAGAAATCCAACAACGCGTGACTTTAAATTATTAAATATTTGTTGTCCTCAGATTGTTCCCAAAAAATGTTCTAGTACCATGAATAATACTAATATTATTTTCAGACAAACACGCTTGTCCCTTGGCTCGCTTGCCTTTAAGTGCACATCAATCCAAATATCCATCTCATTAAAAATTCCATCAAAGCTAATTCTGTTATTTTTGTTCCCCCGCCCCCCCCCCCCCCCCTCTCTCTCTCTCTCTCTCTCTCTCTCTCTCTCTCTCTCTTTTTGTTTATGTATCATCACTCCTCTTTTGGGCCGATTTACATTCTGTTCAAAGTTTTCATTAAAATGCAAAATATTTTTTTCCATCTTCAATCTTGCAAATCCCTTGGCAGTTGAGAATTAGCTTCACTCACACAAAGCCTCCGCATCTCGTACACACGTACACACAGTCACCTTCTACCCCCAATTCCTCTTCCACTGGGTTACTGATCACCTTTAAAAAAAAAAAAAAAATTGGATGCTAATGCCTGTTTTTTTTTTTTTTTAACTTGTTTTTGTAACACGAAACTAATAAAAACGGATTAATTGAACGAGTTGCAGAGCGTTACAATATCAAACGGGTATCCTGTCATGTGCGCCCCCACACCCGTGCATGTGCACGGTCACTCATGCGACTGCGGTAATAAACAGATCAGTGCTGCTTTAATTAAGTTTCTCATTACGGCAGAAGCAGTAAATAAAAGTTGCATTATTTTTACAAGTGTAGGCTGCGAGCTCTCTCTAATGCTGGCGTCTGAAGCAGTTAGTGTCTCCGGGGGAGCATTGATCCCCGAACGCGCACCCTCAGGCTAGACATGCACCCGGGGCCAGGGGGTTCTTGACCACTTTGTATTCATCACATCCAACTAGAGCCATTACTCAAGCTACACTATACCTCGCCCTTGGCTTTCGCCTCTTCGGTAGCTCTCGGCACAGTGTAGGCCAACGCCTCTAATCCCCCCCCCCCCCCTCCTCCCCTCGATCCCCCACTCCCAGCTAACACAATACTGGCTTCCCATGCAAGTTCCCCTCCGAACACAATAGACAGCGCCGACTTTGCAACTGTGATTTGAATGCATTGTTCCAGCCCCAGTTTGGCTTCGCTACCTGGGGAGAGATGGAGGAAAGGTTTTTGTGCTGAAAATTGCGAGAAAGCGAACAGCCTATCTGTCCCTACAGTGCCGTTATGCTGATTCCATTTTCTCGAACAGTCCGCTCTGCAGAGCCAGCTCTGTCTGAGCCTATGCTTCACTTCATCTCTCTCTCACACACACAGTTTGTGCTGTTGCTGGAAACAAAGAAGCGTGCGTGCGTGCGTGTGTGTGTGTGTGTGTGTGTGTGTGCCCGCTTGCATCAGTTCGTGGCAGGTTTTAAACAGTGTGCTTGTCTCAGATGTGTGTTTTATTTCATGTGAATGAGTGGAACCAAGTCACACATTGATTAGGTCTGAAATCTGAAATCCCTGAGAACTTCAGGCCCGAGTGAGCGCCGAGTTCTCAATCCAGCCTCAGGTACAGCCTAAGAACATCTCTAGCTACGTCTATGACTCGAACACTAACGGCATAATCCAGTATCCCAGATTTGTGGCCCGTTCTGTAAGAAATGTATACTATCATGCCGGAAAATATGCGGATGTTGAAATTACAAGTCGGAAAACGTGAAAGTTAAAGCTCCAGCATCGGCTGCGTTAAAATAATAATAATACAGGTTAGCTTTCTGACTGAGTTTCAATATAACCGACTAATTTCCCAATCCAAGAAGATGAACAGCTCTCTGTAGAATCCCCAAGCTGCCATCGAGTAAACACTGTAACTCTGTGATCGAGCTATAAGAGCAAACTTTTCATACACTTCTGGAACTATAAAGATTTGTGCCATAATGTAGAAATGTATAATAATATTTTCACAACAATAACCCATGATGCTCAGAAATGATAATCTGAAAATAATAATAATTATTATTATTATTATTAAGTAGTAGTAGTATAATACAGCAAATACTCACTTACTTACTCATCATCTATACCACTTTATAGACTTTATATTTCTGTGTTCAGGGTTGCAGGGAGTCCATCCTGGACTGGGGTGACAATCCATCACAGGGCACACACTCATTCACACGCTACGGGCAATTTGGGAACACCTGTTAGCCTAATCTGTATGTCTTTGGACTGTGGGAGGAAACCGGAGTACCCGGAAGAACCTCATCAAGAACAGGGAGAACATGCAAACTCCATGCACACAGACCTGAGGTGGGAATCAAACCCCGAACCTGGAGGTGCGAGGCAACAGTGCTAACCACTACACCACACTGGCACCTGTACAGTAAAAAAAAATTACTTTCTTTTTTTCTTGTTTGCATTTTGGTTGTGATTTTAATAACTGGCTTTTAACTATTTTAATAATTGGGTGAAAATAATTAATAACTTTAATCAATAATTTTATAATTAGCTTGAAACCATTCTGTTCTCTTTCTTCTTTCTTTCTTTGTGTGACTGTCAGTGCATGTCTATGTCTGTCATTATGTTTCTGTCAGTGTCGATCTGCCTGTCTGTTGTTGCATATCTCTGTCTGTCTGTCTCTCTTTCTTTCTGCTGCTGTGTCTCCCTGTCTGTGTGTCAGTGTGTGTCCCTGTCTGTGTGTCAGTGTGTGTCCCTGTCTGTGTGTCAGTGTGTGTCCCTGTCTGTGTGTCAGTGTGTGTCCCTGTCTGTGTGTCAGTGTGTGTCTCTGTCTGTGTCCCTGTGTGTGTCTCTGTCTGTGTCCCTGTGTGTGTCCCTGTCTGTGTCTCTGTGTGTCCCTGTCTGTGTGACAGTGTGTGTCCCTGTCTGTGTGACAGTGTGTGTCCCTGTCTGTGTGACAGTGTGTGTCCCTGTCTGTGTGACAGTGTGTGTCCCTGTCTGTGTGACAGTGTGTGTCCCTGTCTGTGTGTCAGTGTGTGTCCCCGTCTGTGTGTCAGTGTGCGTCCCCGTCTGTGTGTGTCGGTGTGCGTCCCCGTCTGTGTGTGTCGGTGTGTGTCCCTGTCTGTGTGTCAGTGTGTGTCTCTGTCTGTGTGTCCCTGTCTGTGTGTGTCAGTGTGTGTCTCTGTCTGTGTGTCCCTGTCTGTGTGTGTCAGTGTGTGTCCCTGTCTGTGTGTCAGTGTGTCTCCCTGTCTGTGTGTCTCTGTGTGTCCCTGTCTGTGTGTCAGTGTGTGTCGCTGTCTGTGTGTCCCTGTCTGTGTGTGTCCGTGTCTGTGTGTGTCCCTGTCTGTGTGTGTCCCTGTCTGTGTGTGTCAGTGTGTGTCTCTGTCTGTGTGTCTCTGTCTGTGTGTCCCTGTCTGTGTGTGTCAGTGTGTGTCTCTGTCTGTGTGTCCCTGTCTGTGTGTGTCAGTGTGTGTCCCTGTCTGTGTGTCAGTATGTCTCCCTGTCTGTGTGTCTCTGTGTGTCCCTGTCTGTGTGTCAGTGTGTGTCGCTGTCTGTGTGTCAGTGTGTGTCCCTATCTGGGTGTCAGTGTGTGTCCCTATCTGGGTGTCAGTGTGTGTCTCTGTCAGTGTGTGTCTGTGTGTGTCTGTGTCTGTGTGTGTCTGTGTCTGTGTGTCAGTGTGTGTCCCTATCTGGGTGTCAGTGTGTGTCTCTGTCTGTGTGTGTCAGTGTGTGTCAGTGTCTGTTTGTGTCTGTGTCTGTGTGTGTCTGTGTGTCAGTGTGTGTCCCTGTCTGTGTGTCAGTGTGTGTCCCTGTCTGTGTGTCCCTGTCTGTGTGTCCCTGTCTGTGTCCCTGTCTGTGTGTCCCTGTCTGTGTCCCTGTCTGTGTGTCTCTGTCTGTGTGTCCCTGTCTGTGTGTGTCAGTGTGTGTCTCTGTCTGTGTGTCCCTGTCTGTGTGTGTCAGTGTGTGTCTCTGTCTGTGTGTCCCTGTCTGTGTGTGTCAGTGTGTGTCCCTGTCTGTGTCCCTGTCTGTGTGTCAGTATGTCTCCCTGTCTGTGTGTCAGTGTGTCTCCCTGTCTGTGTGTGTCTGTGTGTCGCTGTCTGTGTGTCAGTGTGTGTCCCTATCTGTGTGTCAGTGTGTGTCTCTGTCTGTGTGTGTCAGTGTGTGTCCCTGTCTGTGTCCCTGTCTGTGTGTCAGTATGTCTCCCAGTCTGTGTGTGTCTGTGTGTCCCTGTCTGTGTGTCAGTGTGTGTCGCTGTCTGTGTGTCAGTGTGTGTCCCTATCTGGGTGTCAGTGTGTGTCTCTGTCAGTGTGTGTCAGTGTGTGTCTGTGTCTGTTTGTGTCTGTGTCTGTTTGTGTCTGTGTGTGTGTGTGTTTGTGTCTGTGTGTGTCTGTGTGTGTCTCTGTCAGTGTGTGTCCCTGTCTGTGTGTCAGTGTGTGTCCCTGTGTGTCCCTGTGTGTCCCTGTGTGTGTGTCAGTGTGTGTCCCTGTGTGTGTGTCCCTCTGTGAGTCTGTGTGTGTCCTTGTCTGTGTGTCAGTGTATGTCTAAAATAAATAAATAAATAAAAAGGTCTTGGTGCACTTTTTTTTCTTTCTTATATTGTTTTCCAAAAATGAGTCTACAGTTTTCTTTAGCACTGCTTCATGCTAACCGTGTTCTTTAATGACCTCATTTACATTTACCTGTCTGTGTGTGTCAGTGTGTCTCCCTGTCTGTGTGTGTCAGTCTGTGTCCCTGTCTGTGTCCCTGTCTGTGTGTCAGTATGTCTCCCTGTCTGTGTGTGTCTGTGTGTCCCTGTCTGTGTGTCAGTGTGTGTCGCTGTCTGTGTGTCAGTGTGTGTCCCTATCTGGGTGTCAGTGTGTGTCTCTGTCTGTGTGTGTCAGTGTGTGTCTCTGTCTGTGTGTGTCAGTGTGTGTCTGTGTCTGTGTCTGTGTCTGTGTGTGTGTGTTTGTGTCTGTGTGTGTCTGTGTGTGTCTGTGTCTGTGTGTGTCTCTGTCTGTGTGTGTCCCTGTCTGTGTGTCTGTGTGTGTCCCTGTCTGTGTGTCAGTGTGTGTCCCTGTGTGTCCCTGTGTGTGTGTCAGTGTGTGTCCCTGTGTGTCCCTGTGTGTGTGTCAGTGTGTGTCCCTCTGTGAGTCTGTGTGTGTCCCTGTCTGTGTGTCAGTGTATGTCTAAAATAAATAAATAAATAAAAAGGTCTTGGTGCACTTTTTTTTTCTTTCTTATATTGTTTTCCAAAAATGAGTCTACAGTTTTCTTTAGCACTGCTTCATGCTAACCGTGTTCTTTAATGACCTCATTTACTCTGAGTAGACTCGGTTGGGTTTCCGGATCTGCCTTGCGAGTTTTGCGTCCCTGTCTGTGTGTCAGTGTATGTCTCTGTCTGTGTCCCTGTGTGTGGGTCAGTGTGTGTCCCTGTCTGTGTGTCAGTGTGTGTCTCTATCTGTGTCCCCGTCTGTGTGTCAGTGTGTGTCTCTGTCTGTGTCCCCGTCTGTGTGTCAGTGTGTGTCTCTGTGTGTCCCCGTCTGTGTGTCAGTGTGTGTCTGTCTGTGTCTCCCTGTCTTTCTACTGGTGTCTGTCTGTCTATGCGTCTCTCTGTCTGTATATCAGTGTGTGTCTCTCTGTCTTTCGTCTGTCAGTGTGTGGTTCTGTTGGTGTGCATCCCTGTCTGTCTGTGAGTCTTTGTCTCTCTGTCTGTCTGCCTGTCAGTGTCTCTCTCCCTTTCCTTTCCTATCTGTCTCTTGTTGTGTGTCTGTCTGTCAGTCACTGTGCGTCTGTCTTTGTATCTGTCACGTGTGTCTGTGTCTGTCAAGTTCCTATCTGTGTTTATTTGTGTCTCTTTCTGCCAGTCTCTCTCTCTCTCTCTCTCTCTCTCTTCTGCTCTCTAATACATGAACAGGATTAGGAATGTTCACTTTTAAAGAGAATATAACAGGAGACACTAATCCTGACCCTACATGATGGAAGTTTTTTTCTCCTGCCCATCACATCCATCCTATTTTCTCAGTGAAGTGCTAGCTTTTTTTTTTTTTTTTTAGCTCTGTGTTAGTGTTTGAACTTTGGATGATAATTCTAGCCTTTTCACTGAATAACCACGTTGTTTAAAAGCTGGCCGGATCCTGTAGCAGTGAGTTTCTGTTTGCTTCTAAATCTTCCTGGGAAATCTCAGAGAATCCACGGCTCTTCTACAGACATCGACTGTCACGCTAACTTCTGTTTTTTTTTCTTCTTTTTTTTTTTTCCTTTTGCAAAAGTCTTTTACATAATGTAAGAAATTGTCATGGGAGACAGATGCAAGTGCAGGCTTTTCAATTAAATGAACTGAAACACACAAATTACCAAAACAAGAGTATGAATATGGACTCTAGGAAGAAGCAAATTAGAGCTCGGGTGACTTGACGACGACGACGGGACACAAAATTAGACACTGTGCGCTACACAAAGCCTGACTTGTATACTAGCGCTCATTAAACATGAATGCAAATCGGCTGCAGTCGCACAGTATCACACGGTGAGTGTGAGTGAGATCATACGCATGCTGTGGCTGATGGGCAATGTAGTCCATCGGCACTATTTTAAATTTCGTCTATACCACTTTATCCTGTATGCAGGGTCGCGGCGGGCCTGGAGCCCATCCTAGGAAACTTGGGGCACGAAGCGGACACTCGCTCATTCACACACTCTGAGCAATTTGGGAAACGCCAGTTAGCCTACTGTAATCTGTAATCTGTCTTTGGACTTTGGGTGGAAACCCATCAAGCACAGGGAGAACATGCAAACTCCATGCACAGAGACGGGAAACAAACTCAGACGCTGAAGGTGCAAGGCGACAGTGCTAACCATTAAGACACCATGCGCTATTTTAAACTGACAATTTTTTTTGTTTTGTTGGATAAGTAAAGTTTAGAAATGTGATGCAGAAGTCATAAACTGTTCGGTTTGTATTTAAAAAAAAAAATCTAATTATGGAGTAAAAAAGAGAGAAAAAAACTAAGACTAACCCACATATGAAATTGTGAACTAAAGTGAACAATTAAAAAAATTTAAGCTGGGTCATAGTTCAGGTTGCCATTTTACCAAACTTTCAATGTTGTTGATTAAACCTGACGAGATGAAGCTATTTTAAGTCTCCCGTAGGTGTTGAATCTTAAAATGAACATCTTTTATGTCTCCTAAAGGACCACCTCTTGGACCACCTCGATGTGTCTTATTCCTATAGTATTAAAGATAAAAAAATAATAATTATGAGAATTCTGAAAAAAAAAACTCTTGAATGTGTAATTTTGTTTTAAATGCAAAATACTTTATACATAAACAGAGAATTATAAAGGAACAGTTGTATTTCCCCCGTTTCATAATAGAAATGACCTCATTCTTTAATTCTCTTAAAGTAATTCAGTTCAATAAGATGAACGATAGACTTCTACATTATTATGACACTATTTTTTAATTGCAGTAATGTGTCTCTTTACCCTTCCTTTGGTTTGTCAAATTATAATTCTTGTCCTTTTTGTCTGATTTGTTGTAATTAATGTTTATTTTGTTGTTGTTGTTGTTGTTGTTGTTGTTGTTGTTGTTTTTGTTAACTGTAATTAATATGTTTTGTATCCTATTTGTATTGTTTCAAT
This sequence comes from Clarias fuscus, assembly GCA_030347435.1. Taxonomy (NCBI): domain Eukaryota; kingdom Metazoa; phylum Chordata; class Actinopteri; order Siluriformes; family Clariidae; genus Clarias; species Clarias fuscus. Next base: position 20,056,295 of record CM059222.1, read on the forward strand.
AATAAAATAAATAAATGTCTTGGTGCACTTTTTTTTTTCTTTCTTATATTGTTTTCCAAAAATGAGTCTACAGTTTTCTTTAGCACTGCTTCATGCTAACCGTGTTCTTTAATGACCTCATTTACTCTGAGTAGACTCGGTTGGGTTTCCGGATCTGCCTTGCGAGTTTCGCATTGTTAAAGGGTGTTCAAATGAAATATTGTTTAAGGCAGCCATTGTTAGCAGGTTGCTGTAATTGCTGATTTGGTACAACTTAGCAGTTCGCAGGTGTGCAGTTGGCATTATTGCGCTTTAGAAAAAAAACTTGAGTGCAGGTGCAATACAGTATACAGAGCCCTTCTGGTTTGATAATGCAATATTATAAAGGGTGTGTACGCGCATCATTTGTATTTGTGTATGCGGGTGGCATGCATAAAAGTCGTATCGCCCTGTTCCCCGTCTCTCGTTTCTCTAGAGACGGTCTTGCAGTGATATTGAGGAGTAAAAATAGAGACAGCGGTGAGCTGATGATATTTGCCCATCTCTGCCCGATATTAGTGCGGGCCGTGTTTGCTCTCAGTCACGAGAGCACCAGGGCCGAAATCGAGGGAGGATATTAAAAGAGAAGCATTTTGTATGAGCCTGTTCCCGGCGAGCTTTCTGTTAACCCCCGCGCGCCATGTAAATACCGAGAAGGAGAAGAAGGCGGCGTGGTTATTCAAGAGGATTGAGAAAGAAGGCAGAAAAACAGATGGCTGGAGCTAATCATGAGTGTGGGTCAGGGAGGAATAAGGTCCTGAGAATGGAGAGGATCGTCGTCGAGACGGTGCACGAGGAGCCTGGAGAGAGATATTGAAGTTCAAGGACTGATGGGAATGGTTAGAGGAACAGATGGAGTGACTCAGATGAAAAGAGGGAGAAATGAGACGAGAGACAGTTCAATCTGTATCTCCATTGTCTACAGAGGGAAAGAGGTGAAAGGTTTAGTGTTGTATGAAAGATGTGAGCTTATTTGTAGAGAGCGGGATGAAGAATGAAGGACGAATGCTCGAAGACAAATGTGAACGGCGTTATAGATCTGCAGCGTAGATGCCGGATTGTTGCGGTTGACCTGATCACCTCATCCCAACTTTGTATTTCATCCAAAGAACGTTTGAAGAAAGGATCTGAATGCTGGGTTCATTTCTAACCTTTAACATTTGTCAGTTCGTACAAGTTATACAGACTTGGAATGGAGTAATGGATTAACAGTCATCACTGTTAGCTTACACATCCAGGGTTGGGGGGGGGGGTTGAATCTCACCTCCAGGCTGTCTGTGTGGAGGTTATATGTTCTCCCTATGCTTGGTGGGGACAGTACAGTAGGCTGATTGGGGTTTCAAAATCAAACGGCTTGTACCGTATGATTGGGTGTGTTTGGGCACGTGTCCTGCAATGAGTTGGCACCTCATCCAGGGTGTACATAGCCTTGTGCCCCGAGTACCCTGGATTAGGCTTCAGGCCCTGTGTGACCCAACACATGATAAACAATACAGTATAGATGATGGATGTTTCTGAATATTCATATGTTCAGTAGTAATACGGCATTTACAGTACAAATGCACTACACATAACAAATACATCATGATGCCACTGGGATGTTGGGAATGCCCCTGCTTTAAATCTGGTCTTACTTGCTAATAATATGTATGCCATAAATACCACCAAAGTGCATCGTGACGATGTTTGGATCAAGACCAAAATACAATTAATTCATCTGCGTGTAGAAAAAAGATCCAACCAAATCTGACATTTAACTCTTGTATATTTGCGATTTTGCACTAACAAGAATTGCTTCTTGACAGACTGACAGATGGCCTGAGAGACCCAAGGCAAAATAATTATAGACGATCAGAAAATAGAGCGGAATGTTTTTTTTTTAATGATCATGATTGTCGTATCAATGTCTTTGCACGACAAATGGGAAGGAAGTACGGTGGCCCTGAAATACCCAAACACAACAGCAGTTTGAAAACGTCTGCAGCGAAAGAGAGAGAGGACAAAGTGACACTGCAACAGAACAAGCGCAAGAAGATAACAGCTAATCTGAATGCGCAGGAGCAACAGCAAAAACACTGAAAACAAAAGCGAAAAACACGACCGCAACTGTGAAAACAACGGTGAAAGCAAAAACACGGCTAGTTCATAACAGCAAATTTGAAAATGCTGTTGTTTGTGTTATTTGCTAAAGTGTTTTGCACCATAAGGAAGCCACGCATGGGATACTAGTTCGCCTTTGATCTCACCATAACCATTAATAATTTCAGATATATTCAGCCAAAACATGGTACTGGTGCTGAAAAGTGTCTCGCCTACACCTGATATAGCTCTACTTTTCATACTTAATGCTTCTTATCTCCTGATCCATGCTTCGTTTTTAGTAAATATACATACAGTACACATTTATATTCTAATCAGATAAAAAGAAACTTTTTTCAATGATCTTAATTGTCATTCAGATGAAACTTGGCCAATTTAGATTTGACATGAAAAGACTTAAACTTGAAAAAGTGTATTATTCTAATTTGCAAAATTAAGATATCGCAACATGAATTTGACATGGTTACGAACACGACGGATATTTTGCTTTTTAAGCTTCGTTACAGGTCATATGCTTCTTGAAGCTCACACCAACTTTAGTAACAGTACTATATCAATTTAGAAATGAATAATTTGAATTTTAAAAAAATCTTGTTTGAAGCGAGACAGTATAACACTGAAAAAAAAATATATAAAAAAAAATCAGCACAAATACTGCATTTAGTTTGATTGTACAAACATTCAGCCACCTGTTTTGACGAAACCAGGCAAACTCGATACAGAAACACAATGAGTAATAAAACAATCCTTAAAATTGTTTATAGAACTGTTCGGGAGTGCACGTGCGATTTCTTTAATTGAGCAATTTCACTGAAGCAGTAAACGGACACCTAATTCAGGGAGTGATCCATAACCATTAGAGTTTTTCATTAGAGTCTCATTAAAGTCTGAATGCTTGATTGAAGTTCATTGGATTATTTGAAATGTAGTAGTTAACCCTGTTCCACACCTTTGCCCCCATATTGTGCGAGTGTGTGTGTGGTCATTACTGCAGACCTGACGCCACATTTCCTTTGTAGTAGCTGCACAAGGAGATCTGCTGTAGGACGCTGTCCAGTGCTTAGTGTTCCCTGAGCTTGTTCAGATGCTCTGGAGCAGGATTTCCATTCAGGCCATGGGCTAATCAGTGTCTATGATGCATGACTCAAGGGAGAGAATTAATATACCAGGATTTAGCTATAACTGAAGTGGGATTAAAATGGGAAGCGGCGTTCAGAAAGCCATCAGTAACCATCTGAAGTATTGAGACTTGGCTGAAGAAACATCCTAGGGGAGTGTACCAGGGCTTCAATTAAAACTCTTCTTAAATCATGACAATAGTGGAGCAGATGCTTTGATCATGATGACTGCCTGCTTAAATTTTGGCATTTTTTTTTTTTTCATTTTAGAAAGGTTTTGGATGTTGCTAAATTTGTAGGTGGGACTGACGGAAATAGGGACAGAGATGGAAAGAGAGGCCGGTGTCCACGCTTTCCTCTGGTTGAAGGTCATCACCGGCGTTCAGTCCTAAAAGCTGTTCATTTAGTCCTGTGCGTGCTAATAGAATTAGCGTGCCATCTGTTAGCATGCAGTGTGCCAGCGCGGAACCCCTACTAATTATGACACAATATCAAGAGCAAGCGGCAGCCGTCGTTTTAATACTCCCCCCAGCACATGCAGCACGGAGCCCTGTGTGGATACCAATAACCAGAGTGATATTAAAAGACAGATAGATGAATATACATCAACACTACCTGTACGCATGCCTATTTATGCACTCAATCATGTGACGGCATCACAACGTAAAAACTCATCAGAGACGAGTTTAGAGCCTGAGCTAGTATATACATCAAGCATCAGAATGGGAGAACAAATGTGCTCTCCGTGACTCTTGCATGATTTGTCATGATTGTTGGTGCCAGATGGGCTGGTTCGAGTTTTCTTTTTTGTTTTTTTGTTTTTTTTTGGAAACGGCTGATCTCATGGGATTTTCACACACCACAGTTGGTAGAGATTACACAGAATGGGGTAAAAACCAAAAACGTCATGTAAGTGGAGGGTCTGCAGCCTGAACCACCCTGCTGAGAAGAGAGATCAAAGGAGAATCAGGAAGTCAAATATAATAACTTCGTGGTGAGCAGGAAAGCATCTCAGAATGCATCGAGGTGGATGACCTGTAGCAGCAGAAGACCAGATCAGATTCCTGCCAAGAGTAACTTTGGGTATGGGTTCATCCAAACTGGACAGGGACCGTAGCAGTGGTAACTCAACGGGGCTCTGGGTTACTGAACTGAAGGTTGGCGGTTCAAACCCTGCATCCACCAAGCTGTTACTGTTAGGCCTGTAAGCAGGACCCTTAAACCTGTTAACTCCAGGGGTGTCCATCATGGTTGACCCTGTGCTTTGACCCCAAGTAAAGCAGCGATATGAATAAATAAAAAAATCACTGTGCAGTAGGATATATAGTATGTGAAAAATAAGAAAGTTTTATGACTGTTTAACTGGGAAAATCCCAAATATGTTACGACTGTTTGACTGGAAAAAGAAAAAGCCCTCTAATCTTTAACTATATTTATGGCATTTGGTGGACACCCTTATCTAGAGCGACTTACATCTTTATCTCAATATATGTCTGAGCAGTTGACAATTGAGGGCCTTCAAGGGTCCAACAGTGGCATCTTGCTGGTTCTGGGGTTTGAACCTGGGAACTTCCAATCAGTTGTCCACTGAGCTACCCCTACCTGGTTTGAGTGAGTTTGTGCACATGGTAATCTCTGATTCTTGTTTTCGGCTGACCGAGGTGGACCTTGAAGTCATCCTCTTTCATTGCCCATCCAGTTCAAGGTTTCATGTGTTGTCCATGCTGAGATGCTTTCCTGCTCACCACGGCTGTAAAGAGCAATCAATCAAGTTACTACAGCCTTCCTGTCAGGTCGGACCAGTGTGCACATTCTCCTCTGATCTTTTTTTATTAAGAAAGAGTTTTAGCTAACACACCCTTTCGCTCTCAGTATGCTTTTTATTTTTCACGCCGTTTTGTCTAAACCCTGGAGACTGTTGTGTGTGAAATTCCCAGGAGATAAGCAGATTCTGAAATACTCAAACCAGCCCATCTGGTACTAACAACTCGGCCACACTTAAAGGCACAGAGATCACACTTTCCCTCATTCTGATGTTTGCTCTGAACATTACCTGAAGCTCTTGACCTGTATCTGCATAATTTAAGCTTTGTGCTGCATGATTGGATATGAACAAATGTCCTGGGGTTCCTAAAGGGAGTGAGTGGTGTGTGTGTGTGTCTTGTGTAGTTAGGAAATGACGGGATCTGGGAAATCTAAAGAGAGATATAGAGGATGAGGTGAGCATTGAGATAAAGGGAACGGCAGACGCAGAATGACAGTCGGGGAGATGAAGGAAAAGGAAAAATTGCTTGAATAAGTGAGCGATAAATAAAAGAGGGGAAAAAAGACAGGAAACAAGCAGTGTTGAGTGATAGGGTAATGCAATGCAGTTTGAGACTGGGGAAGAATTGAGGAATGGAGAAGTTTTCTTTTAACTGGCAACAGTCATAGTCCTCTACTTCCCCAATCAAGCAGCATATCTTGTAAGCATAAATTTCACTAAAATCCACAAATATGTTTAGTGGCTTAGTCATGTTGCCAGGCGACAGTTGCCGGGGACGGCAGGGCTCTTCGTGCCAGTAAGAAAAGCTTTTGAACAGAACAGCCTGCCGTTTGCATCTCTGACCACCACGCAAAAGTCGACTTTCTAAGGGGAAGAAGTTTCACTTTATAACTTTTTTAAGCACAGATTTTCCACTGCCTTTTTTTTTTTTTTTTTTTGGCGTCCAGCCCAAAATTTTGTGTCAAGCCTTGTTTTGGATATTTTCTTGTTTTGGACTGGATACTGAGCATCATATGCTGTCATCCATTTCATTCCATGCTTTTTGTGAGTGGGTTCCTGAGAGCATTCATATGAAAAATTATGAATGGAAAGGGGTTTGGCACCTTAGCAGTAAAGGAATATATAACATTAAACGTTAAAGGGGTGTTCGAGTCAAACTGGGACTTTTGATATGAGAGCAAAAACAAAAATCCCTTTATTTCTCTATATAGTCCATTATATACAGTAAGCCTCTTTATAATACAGTAATATTCTTATCTGAGCATTTCACTAATGCTCAGATACCATCCAGGATTTAGGCATTTGGCAGGTGCCCTTATCTAGAGCAATTTAAATTTTTATCTCATACATCTGAGCAGTTGCGGGTTAATGGCCTTGCTCAAGATTTGAACATGGGACATTCTGAACCGTAGTCCAATGGCTTAACCACTGAGCTAGCCCTGACCCCAAGTACACCAGAGCCTTGATCGGACTGGCTGCTTCATGCCTGAAACACTGGACTCCCAGGAACTCCTTTAATGTCTCAGACATGTGGAAATGGCTTGGAGTTGAGGTCAGGACTGTACAGGGGGATCAACAACTCCCAGGCGAGTTCCTATAATGTGCAAGTGGTGTTTGTGAATGATTGTGTGAACATTTCCCAAGGATCAGGTGTTCCACTCTGAATGTTCTCAGGAACAACAGCAGTGGACTCGGTCACCTCAGCCAGGATCATCATTCATAGACACATGGCCTTCATTAAAATGTTTGCACCATTCAAATGCTTTACTGCGACTAAGAGTCTCATCACTGTACTGTGCTTGAAGTCAAACGTTTCATGTCTTCATTCATGAGAAAGTTCCGGTTCGACTTGAACGCCCCGTGTGTGAACTTCATCTAAAGGAATTCACACTCCATTCACTGTGGAGATTAGTGTTCTAAGTCATTTAACACATCTGATTCATGCTTATAAGCTAATTATGCCTTCAAGGCTGAATCTGGTGTGAGGGGAAAGCACACCTCTCTGAAGAGCTGTGGCCATCCGACTCTCTGGCTCAGGGATCACAGCTTATTCGTGGCACGGTTAAACAACCTCAACATCACCTGTCATTTGTCCAGTCTTTGATTCAAGTCTCTACAAACTGTAGCCTAAGATTCATAGCTTGTTCTTGGAGGACAGGAGTGGAAGCAGATGTTGTCTTCTGCTCTGGTAGTCCATCCACATAACAATTTATTTGCGATACTGTATGTGCGTTTTAAGATGTGTTTCAGCTCACCACATTTGTAAAGCATGGTTATTTAAGTCACCTTGATCAAGTCTGGCCATTCTGCTTGGATCTCCTTTATTAACAACTGCCTCTAATCTGCCTTTCACTGCATTTTTCTTTCATCATTCTGTATAAACTTCATACACTGCTGAGTGTGAAAATATCTCATTATTATTAACGGTTTCTGAAAAATTCAAACCATTCCATCTGGTGCCAATAAGCATCTCACAGTCACTCAGATGTTTCTCCATTTTGATGTTTAATGTGGCTGGTAACTGAAGCTCTTGACCCCGTACCTGCATGATTTTATGCGCTGTGGTCCTGCCACATGATTGGCTGATCCCTGATTTGATAATGGCACAAATTATCAGGTGTACAGATGCTCCTGGTAACATGGCTGGTGAGTTTGTTATACAGAGAAAGATGGCTGCTAAAAGCTGCCCAGCATTTTAATCAAGCATATACTGTAGTATTTTCTGTTTAAACCCTCAAGCAGTATGGATATGGGTTTTCGGATATGTCGAGTAGAACAAAAGTTATAATTAGTTTTACATTGGGGTAAATTTAGGCAAAATTAAGGGTGGCTCAATTGGTTAAGGTTGTGGATTACTGGATTACTGATCGGAACGTCGGTGGTTCAAGCTCCAGCACCGCCTGGGTTCCACTGGGGTCAGGGGTAGCTCAGTGGTCTACATGTTCAAATCCCACGAGCACCAAGTTGCCACTGTTGGGCCCTTGAGCAAAGCCCTTAATTCTTAAAGCCCTTAGCCCTTAACTGCTCAGATACATAATGAGATAAAAATGTAAGTCAATGTGGATAAGGGCGTCTGCCCAATGCCTAAATATATGTTATCCACTGTTGAGCCCTTGAGCTGGGCTATCCCTTGCTCCCTATCTGCTCCAGGGATGCTGTATCCTGGCTGACCCAACACTCTGACCCCAGCTTTTTCACTAGGATATGCGAAAAAATTATTTCACTGCGCTATAAGGTACATGTGACAAATAATTGGATAATTATTAAATGTAGAAATGATGTCCTAAATGTGTAGAACTCTCAAAAAGAGCATATTTTGTTTTTGGACATAGAAGCAACTAAAAACAACCAGAACAAATATGATCATGTGTATCTGTGCTATTTCTTTGCCTACAATATGTAACCCATTTTAAAAAGGTCAGTCATGTTTGGGTAGTTGGTTAAAATTGAACTAAAAAGATTAGTTTATCATATTGCCTATTTTGTGCTGAAAAAAAGCATATGCCACTCTATATGTCACAAACCAGAGCCGTATATACGTTTATTAAAAAAAACAAAATGGCTAAAATGGTCTGAGCTTTACGGGCTACAGTATGTGTGTTTATCCATGTACAAATGAGAACAGATGCTTTCCATCAGCTCTAACCTTTAACTAAAATTAGGTTTGATCACAGTACTGATTGGCCGGTGATGATGTAATATTCCACAGCGGTCGTATTTATGCAATGTCGTATCTTTCTATCAGTCCACCCAGAATGAAAAGCAAGAGGCTGGAGTAAGAATGACACAACATTATATAATATAGTATGTATATATATATATATATATATATATATATATATATATATATATATATATATATATATATATATATATGTGTTACTCTAAATGCATTAAAAATCTGTGGTGTTCACTAACTCATAAAAATGCATAATAGTAAATACTGTCTATAAGAGGAATAAAGCATTTCTGATTGAGTGTTAAAGAGAAAGTACTGTACATGAATACCATACATTCTTATTATGCAACATTGTGCCTCGTTAATGCATATATACAAATAGGATTATTAAAGTACTCTATCTATCCATCCATCCATCCATCCATCCATCCATCCATCCACCCAACTTACCCTACCATCCATCCAGTCAAAAATATCTATCTATCCATCCATGTGAAAGTCCTAAAATTCTACACATTGCTCTCAGTGTCTGACTTTTACCTTGACTCACAGTTGAACTTACAGTCAGCTGGTTCACTGTACTCCAGCGTGCTGTTTAATGCCTGCATCGCAACATTTACTGCGTCGACTTGTTAACTTTGTAATTCTATTTACCGGGACGGTCGGAGCACAATATTATTTTCCCCCTCTTTCTACCGCTTCATACAGACATTGAAAAAGAAAAGAAAACAAAAAAGCCCACTCTGATTTCTTGCTCCACCACTTTCATGGTCTTACTGTAGTGAATTGGATTAAAAAGACAGAAAGGTGAAAAGCATTGGCTTGAAAATCAGCTACCAGCAGAACGGATCATGAAAAAGTAGCCATATTTTTCCACTCTTTTGGACCATTTGATCCGATTGGACAATCCCCCTTGAGCTCGAGGGCCTATCTGCCAGCGTGCGAGGCCTTAGCCGTCCGTCAGATGCTTGTCTGTAATTTGTGATTACAGCACACACGAAGGAGGTGGCAGATATTAATTCAATCCAACGCTTGAATCTGTTTGCCTGCATTTGCATATTAATGAGAAATTTTATGGATTTTTTTTTCTTTCCAGTCCCATCTTTTTCTTCAGCAGGTCGGGAAAGCAGAAGATTTAAAAGTGAGCGTGGAGGGAGGAAAAAAAAAAGAAAAAGTGATATTTACAGCACTCGCGTCTGGCGATTTGAGGTCAGTGTCTGCTCGCGCATGGATTTGCATAAATTTGCATGAGGAATGAAGCTAGGTGCACAAGGCACTTATTGTCGGACTCCTATGTTCATTTACACTCTCTTAAGAGCATGTGTGTGAGATAGAGCTATACACGGGGAAATTACAGTGTGAAAGGATGCTTTGAAGAAAGCGGGGTGAGTGAGCACTTATTTAGCGAGTACACGTGTAATTGTGCAGCGACAGGAGGAAATAACACCAGAGCTAGGAGTTAACACACACTCTCGGTTGTTAATACACATCTTGCTCACTTAAACCCACTTATACAGTACCACGCTGCTGTTGACTCTGACTGCTCAGACTGTTGATTATTATTATTCTTATTTATTTTTAACAACAGCTCTGACAGTTTTGTTTCGGCTGCAAGACGAATCACGGGTTTAAATGAATGCGATGTCATTCTAAGTTTAATCGTTTCTATTGTAACAGCTTGTTTACAGGGATTTGTACTATACATGTCCCCAGAATTTATATCCAATAATAAATGGATTTTTCCATCCATCCATCCATCCATCCATCCATCCATCCATCCATCCATCCATCCATCCATCCACCATCTAGGAACCTCTGTCTAGGGACTGTGGAAGCCATCGGTGACTGTAACCATTGTATTTATTCCTGTCCTACGGCTGTGGTGGGACCTCCGGTCAACATTCACACTCGCATTCACACTACGGTAATTTTTTCGGAATGCCAATTAGGTAAAGTCCCGTTTTTTACTTGAACGCCTGTTATATTTTAATACGTGAACCAAATGTATGGCAGATTTTTTTTTTTCCTTTTCCAATGTGTTTTCAGACATTCGGACACCTAAAGGGTCACTGGTGTGTAGAACATAAACATCTGATACATCTGATACAGTGTTCCATTCCAGCCGTAGTCTGAACATCCTCAGCCTTGTACAGTAGGTTACGAGTGGTAGGCCTCAAATGCATAGCTGTATAAGGTAATTGCATGACAAAGAAACATGTTGTAGATGTACAGTACAGTAGGTACACGCAAGACTAGATTTGGGAGTTATCAGGCTTATGGTGATAAAGTATGGAACTTCCTTATTTTTTTGTGTGATGTAATGCCTGTTTAAATGTACATTATACACAATCTACATTTAATATGTGATTTATATGCAGTGGTACCTCGACATATACATTTAGTTCTTAAGGGAATTTCCTTTTTAATGCAAGACACATTTTTAAATAAAATAAATGCAGATAATCCGTTCCAACCTCCCAGAAATATTACCAAAATGACCAATTCCCAACAATATAATCCTATTTAGACATTAAACCTCACTTGTCCTTAATTTATTCTTCTTCTTGGCTCCTTTCTTGGTGCTATGTCTTCACCAAATCTTGCACAAAAAAACAAACAAACAAACAAATAAAAAAAAAAAGCCCAAATATATATATGGTCGGAAATTCCCATAATCACACTCCTAAACCTTGTGGAAAGCCTTCCCAGAAGAGTTGAAGCTGTTATATAGGTATAAAGGGTGGACCAACATCATATTAAACCTTATGGATTAAGTACTGGATGTTACGCAGTTTCATATGTACTGTATGTGAAGGTAGGCGAGCGAATACTTTTGCCAATATAGTGCATATTGTGTAATTTCTTCCTGTCCCTGGTAGTCGTCTGAGGTAAGGTAGTAAGCTATGATATCAGTGAAGGTGATGGTGGCTATCCGATACATGGTGAATTTCCACCACAACCTCTACCTCATTTAAAGTCTCTGTGTGTACTTAAACCGACTCTGAGTTCACTCTGATACGGCATACATAGCTGAGGGACATATTTTATTGGGTTCTGTCTTGTATAACCGTTTCCTGAATGTTCTCTTCCCAACTGCAGTGTCCAGGGGTTTATACGAAAGCCTTTATTTTGACCAATTTCCTGCATTCTGCTGTTTTTCTTCACTGTTTTCCTAGAAGAGGCCTGTTCTCTGTGTATATGTGTGTGTGTATGGGATGTGTCTGTACAGAGCGGTGTGTGATGGGTGCTGGTGTGTTGCAGTCACGCTTGTATGCCGCCCTGCTTTATGAGTGCCTGTGCAGGGGCCGTTAAGTGGCTGCACTCTTTTGTAAAGGTTGTCTGCCTCTTAAATGCTGTCAACTTTATTAATGTCTCTTTCTGTCCCCTTGCCCGCTTCTGGGCCCGGACTCATTTCTGCTCCCTGGCGCTTTTTATGAAGAGGAGAGAGGAGAGAGAAAGAGCGCAGGGTTGCAGGGTGAGATGATAAAGAAAATGAATGTCCTTTCACTGTACATGCAGAGCGCGGCTATTTAGCAAGCTGGGTGACAGCGGCGGAGGTTGTAAAATGGCCTCGTGGCCCGAGCAGGACCACAAATCACCACGACATCGAGGACGCGCCATGGAATGGAGCTGTCAATCAAAGCGACAGGGCGGGGAATAAGCAGAGCCATGCGTCTCTGCCTCTGACCGTCTTAAACCTCGCGCCGTGTGGCATTTTAACTGCAGACTCAACCTTCAGATTGCTGAGAGCAGCAGTGTGTCACTATCCAGCTGCACTGACTCGCCAGTCTAATGAGCTCCAGCAGCGAACTCGTTACATGGATCTACCCGCCATGCCATGTCCCATCACCGACATGTTTGTCATGCTAGTTGTCTGATCGTCACTCATACCAGTACATAATGAAGAAGTCTCACCTCGGTAGATCTATTCAACTGAGATATTACAGACCCGAGGCGAACCTGGGTACAAAGGAGAGGTGAAAGAGGAAAGCGGTAGGAGGAAGGATCTTGATTATGATATCGGGGGGGGGGGAAAAAGCAAGCTGTTTCAGTGAGAAAGTGTTACGCTCATAAAGCGAAAGATCCACTCCGAGTTGACTTTGTTAGTTCTTTTCTTTTAATAACTTGCTCTTTAAAAAAAAAAAAAAAAAAAAAGTACTGTATCTTACCCACAATGCAGTTCGACTATTTGCCGATAGTGGCGATGTGGCATTCTGTCCAGCTCGCTTACCTCATCATGTCTACTTTCTGATTTCCAAACAGATCCAAGCCTTTATGTTTCACACAGATTCTCTCATCAGAATCGTCTTCGTCATCTAAAGCACTGACGAGATGATCCGAGTCTCTCTCTATCCTCTATCTGTCCGAGTTCAGCACAGCTGTCGTTTCGCAGCATTGCAATCCAAAACTTTGAAGTCCAGATTTCTGATCTAATGAGCCTTTGAACTGAACTTTTGAAAATTTGTAATTACTGTATGACCCTGAGGCTTTTGCTCGTTTGAAAACCAACCATTATGTCTTATGGTGATTTTTCTCCTCCTGTTAAACACCATTGCAAACACTGTGATTGGCAGTTTTATGACTATTTTTCTTGGGATTTAGTTATAGCTAATTCTCACATGTCGTTAGAGCACTAGGCCCACTCGGAGGACAGCGCTATCCTCTCCTTCCGCTCGTGTGAGCTTGTGATTGGCTGTAGAGCCGCGATCGATGTTAGAGCACTACCCCTCCCATCCCGCCCCTCTGAGACAGCTCGACCAATCAGCTCTCTCCAGGTCCCCGGCTGCGAGACGCTACAGCATCACACGGGATCCGAACTTGCGATGTGTCTCATGTATACCACTATCACTAAACGCTTCCAGTCTGTCTCACAGTCTGTTTCCTTTCAGCTTTTTTTTCAGCAAACCGTGTGCCTTTTTTTTTCGTCCACTTTACAGAGGATCATGCAATCCAGTGTTGATCCCCGCAGCTGTTTGTCCACCCTGACTCTGACACGTTCCTCAAAAAAAAAAAACCAAGCTGAAAGAAAACAGAAGTCAGATGAATAAATGGCTGCAGACAGAAACCATTTGCGAGCTTGCTTTCTCAGCGTTCTCAGCAGTATGAAGAGATGTATTGATTGCTCTGTTCGCACTTCCTCCATATCTCCACTCGTTTATCGTTTGATAAATGAATAGTTTTGTTTGTAAATTTACTCCCGATTCTCTCCGCCTCTTCTTTCGCCCAACCTCGTCTCATGAATCATCGTGTCTACGCATCCGACGTGTCACATTTTTCCCTTTTGACAAGTTCACCTTTATCAGTAGTGTTTGTTCAGAGGATTTCATGGGAGATTTTTCTGTGTACAAATAATAAAATAATCTAGTTTTGTGAGATAATGCAGCATGTACAGATGGGATTATTTGCCCGGAACTGATTAATGTTTTACTAAATGCCACAGTGTTAAAACCGTCTTAAATATCAGAGAAAGGCCAAATCATTTTTCAGTGAACTTTGTGCTTTGGTGCCATTTTGGCAAATTGATTGCTAGTGATTATTAAAAACAAATCCTTCAAAAAGATTTACACATAAATCTCCTATAAAAAAATGGTTTGTGCACATGAAACATTCTTTATCTCACCATTTATATAACTTTATCTCACCGTGGAACTTTTTAATTTCCATATATCGAATCAAAAACATAGCATTCAAACATTTCAGACTTATCAGTAAAGAAGAATAATAACCAATCCTTAAGAAACTGTACAGATGATGGATTTTTAACTTATTTAGTTTTATAACATGTTTATAAATGGATTATTAACTTATTTAGTTTTATAACATGTTTATAAATGGATTATTAACTTATTTAGTTTTATAACATGTTTATAAATGGATTTTTAACTTATTTCGTTTTATAACATGTTTATAAATGGATTATTAACTTATTTAGTTTTATAACATGTTTATAAATGGATTATTAACTTATTTAGTTTTATAACATGTTTATAAATGGATTTTTAACTTATTTCGTTTTATAAAACCTAGTTTTATAAGATGCACAAAATGCACCATGAAATGCTAGATAATCAAGTTATTATTATTATTATTATTATTATTATTATTATTATTGTTGTTGTTGTTGTTGTTATTTTAATTAATTATTTTATTTATGCAACGTATGAAGCCAGAAGTTGTGGTAAATTGTTTTTATTTATTTATTTGTTTGTTTAAACATATACACTAATCAGGCATAACATGAACACCATTAACAATAAAACTACCTAGACTTTGGTTATTTTGCGCCACTTGGGCGGCTCTGGCCCCTGGTATTTGGCTCTGCAGGGTTGATCCTCCCAGTGGTGTCTGGCCCCAGGTCAGTTGCCAGCAGATCCTTTAGGGGGTGCTGTGGTTTACAGGATGGGACCTCCATGAATTGGACTTGACTATTCTGTAACCCATGAATGCCTGATCAAATTGGTATCTGGGGAGTTTGGAGCCCGGGTGCACTGGGTGTTCTGATTCTATCCTTGTCAGCATTGACTTTTACTATGATTTCTGCTGAGTTGGCTTTTCTGTGGGATCCAACCAAGTGGGCTGGTTTTTGGTCCCCGTGAGCATGGGTGAGCCTTGGGCGCTCATGATTCTGTCACCAGTTTGCTGGTAATCCGTGTTTGATAATCAGTGTTATTCATCTCACTTTGCTGTAGTGTTGATTTCATGGCTGATCGGTGTGAAATTGCTCACAGGTACTGTAGGCCTTAATCAGCTAATTACTGTATGTAACGCCTGAAGTTAACTGGTTTGACGAGACCTTATTTTGTGATGTCATAACAAAGGGGGTGAATACATACTGTATGCACTCTATAATCACATATGCACTCCACCCTTATGTAACTAATGATCAATGATAATGTGTTAGTTATATGGTGTTAATATTATGGATGATTGGTGTAAATGGAAGCAGGCAGTTGGTGGTAAAATTTTAATAAAAAAAAACGTAGTCACTATTACTTAATAAATTATTATTCGGTATATTACATTCATATTTTTATTTCTAATTTGTACATCTATTTTGACATGCTGTCTTATTTTGATGCAATAAACTAATACAATTTTTTTTAAATATATGAATTTACTAAATAATTCGCATAAAATTTTGATTTCATGTACGAGTCCCCAGATAGTATGTACACATTGCTTAGCAGAATCCATCCATGTACTGTATGGTAATTCATCCGAGTCCATGTGTGAGTCAGTTAAGAATATCACGTTTCTGACATTTGTGAGTGATATGACGTACACATACTGTACAGTAGCTCCTAGTAAATACACACATGGACAAAATTGTTGGTACCCTTCGGTCAATGAAAGAAAAACTCACAATGGTCACATAAATAACTTTAATCTGACAAAAGTAATAATTAAAAAAAATTCTATGAATGTTAACCAATGAAAGTCAGACATTGCTTTTCAACCATGCTTCAACGGAATTATTTAAAAAAATTAAACTCATGGAACAGGCCTGGACAAAAATGATGGTACCCCTAGAAAATACTGAAAATAATGTGACCAAAGGGACATGTTAATTCAAGGTGTGTCCACTAATTAGCATCACAGGTGTCTACAATCTTGTAATCAGTCAGTAGGCCTATATATAGGGCTCCAGGTAGTCACTGTGTTGTTTGGTGACATGGTATGTACCACACTCAACATGGACCAGAGGAAGCGAAGGAAAGAGTTGTCTCAGGAGATTCAAAAAAAATATAGACAAGCATGTTAAAGGTAAAGGCTATAAGACCATCTCCAAGCAGCTAGATGTTCCTGTGACTACAGTTGCACATATTATTCAGAAATTTAAGATCCATGGGACTGTAGCCAACCTCCCTGGACGTGGCCGCAGGAGGAAAATTGATGACAAATCAAACAGACGGATAATCCGAATGGTAACAAAAGCGCCCAGAAAGACTTCTAAAGAGATCCAAGGTGAACTTCATGCTCAAGGAACATCAGTGTCAGATCGCACCATCCATCGTTGTTTGGGCCAAAGTGGACTACATGGGAGACGACCAAGGAGGACACCATTGTTGAAAACAAATCATAAAATAGCCAGACTGGAATATGCCAAACTACATGTTGACAAGCCACAAAGCTTCTGGGAGAATGTCCTATGGACAGATGAGCCAAAAATGGAACTTTTTGCCAAGGCACATCAGCTCTATGTTCACAGACGGAAAAATGAAGCATATCAAGAAAAGAACACTGTCCCTACTGTGAAACATGGAGGAGGCTCTGTTATGTTCTGGGGCTGCTCTGCTGCACCTGGCACAGGGTGTCTTGAATCTGTGCAGGGTACAATGAAATCTCAACTCTATCAAGGGATTCTAGAGAGAAATGTGCTGGCCAGTGTCAGAAAGCTGGGTCTCAGTCGCAGGTCATGGGTCTTGCAACAGGACAATGACCCAAAACACACAGCTAAAAACACCCAAGAATGGCTAAGAGGAAAACATTGGACTATTCTAAAGTGGCCTTCTATGAGCCCTGACCTCAATCCTATTGAGCATCTTTGGAAGGAGCTGAAACATGCCGTCTGAACAACTGGAGCAGCTTGCTCATGAGGAGTGGGCCAAAATACCTGCAGAGAGGTGCAGAAGTCTCATTGACAGTTACAGGAATCGTTTGATTGCAGTGATTGCCTCAAAAGGTGGTGCAACAAACTATTAAGTTAGGGGTACCATCATTTTTGTCCAGGCCTGTTCCATGAGTTCATTTTTTTTTTTTATAATTCTGTTGAAGCATGGTTGAAAAGCAATGTCTGACTTTCATTGGTTAACATTCATAGAATTCTTATTTATTATTACTTTTGTCAGATTAAAGTTATTTCTGTGACCATTGTGAGTTTGTCTTTCATTGACCGAAGGGTACCAACAATTTTGTCCATATCTGTAATTTGTCCAATTTTGTCTGTATTTTACTTATATGCAGTAAACATCTACGTCTAGCAGTTGAACTGTTAACTACATACAATGCATGACGGAAGACTTGAGAGAGAAAAGTCAGTTGGTACAATGTGCTTTCTTTCAGCTTTATAGATCAGTTGATCTCACCTCATTGGATTTAGTTTTATTTCATTAGTCTCACAAGGAGAATCATCACATCTCACCAAAACCAACAAAAGTGGTTTTAAATGAAAAGATCAATATATTGTAGAAAATCAGTAGAGACAATATTATTGTGCCGTGTTTCTGAGGGGTAAAGTTACTGTACATTTTCAGTGCCGTTTTTGAACGTGTCTCATTCTAGAGCGGTCCTGTAAGAGTATATCCATCTTCAACACATTTATTGCACATCATTTCCGTTCGTTAATTCCACCTTTTGTGTTCATTTAAAGCACAGTAGAACTCAAATAATGTATATTTTTAATGTTGATTTAAATCATTGCATAGAGTAATCGAGTAATGTATTCATAAGGCACTGATGTTGGGGATGCGGACGAATCCGATGGTGGAAAAAAAAAAAAAAAAAAACGAAACAATGAAGCAGATGGTGAGAAAATAAAAATGAGTAACTGAGATAAAAAATAAAACCCTTTCACTGTGGCGGAGAAAATTCCGCTGTGACCACTACTGTGGCACAGCAAAGCGCATTCTCCAAGCCACAGGTTGCACAGCACTATCCAGTCTAATTGGGTTAGACTCAGATCAGCGGTGCACAGCAGGTCAAAGATTCTGATCCAGTCTCTTTGTGGGTGCTACTGAAGCTGGGGATGCACACAGCACGCAAACACACACACACACACACAAAAACAACAAAAAAACACTTAACTGCTGCTGTAGGCAACACTAAATCATTGAGGAGTCTCTGCTCCGCACTGCACGCAGTCTGTCTCCGAATCAACACTTTCAGCTGAGCCACTGCTTGTTCCCAAATATTTACATTTGGCAGAAGCGCATGTTCGGAAGGACTTGTGTTTATCTCGTTTGTATAGCTGAGCAGTGGAGGGTTAAGGCCCTTGCTTAAGGGCCCGGGCAGTGGCAGCTTGTCAGGACTGGGATTTGAACTCATGGCTTTCGGATTAGTAGTCTAACGTATTAGACGCTGCACTACGACTGCCACTGTATTTGAAGAACTGGTACAACCAGTCTATGAAGAAGTCTATGATGAGACACACAGATTTATAAGCGTGCACATTTATTGCTGAAGTGAAGCCTATAAAAGTATCATTTTTCCGTTAACTTTGTGCTTTGGTGCCATTTTGTGTAAATTGATTGCTAGTGATTATTAAAACAAATCCTTCAAAAAGATTTACGCAGAACTCTCCTATAAGAAAATGGTTTGTGCACATGAAACATTCTTTCTCACCATGGAACATTTTTAATTTCCATATACGGAATCAAAAACATAGCATTCAAACATTTCAGACTTATCAGTAAAGAAGAACATTTATTGATTAAGAAACTGCACAGATGATGGATTTTTTACTTTAACTTAAATAAAAGGAATTGACATGAAAATAAGCTATTTTTATAAGATGCATAAAAATGCACCATGAAATGCTACATAATTAAGTTATTTTTTATTATAATTTTTATTATTATCATAATTGTAATGTATTAATTAATTTATGTGACATATAATGTAACAATTAAAGCTAGGAGTTGTGATAAATTATTATTATTATTATTATTATTATTATTAATAATAATAATTACTTAATGTATTTATTGAAACATATACACCACATATACCACTGGACAATTAATTTCTTTAATTTTCTGTTACTATCACAGCACTTTGTCGCAGTCTTTGCTGCACAAGTAAAAGCCTCAAATAAACAGGTTTTACATTAACTTTAGAAATGATAAGTAGTCAACTCATTAAAAAAATCTTCATCAAGCTCTAAATATATTCTTGGTTTCAAAGAGTCTCCTATAAAATGATTTGCACACTTGATTGGAATTCACTGGGCGAAAACTCACAAAAGTTCATTTATTTTGAGCAACCTCCTCAAGACGGTCAGGGTCAAGGCAGACCCGCGGAGCTTTGCGAAAAATAAATCTGGATGGGACACGAATCCAAAACAGAGCATCTCTCTCTCTCTCTCTCTCTCTCTCTCTCTACAAATATAAACACACACTCACACTTCGTTCACACGTACAGTACCCAATCCAGCTACCAGCATGCTTTTATGATGTGGAGAGAAACAGGAATGCCCACAAACAGAGAGAGCTCTCACATTTACGCATGAGAGAACGTTGGGTGGCCAACAACTGATTGCATAAAATAAACATGAATTAATTATTCGATAAAATATAATAAAAGAATCTCATAATAGCCTGTTTTAGATAGATTGTTTTATTAACAATATGAAAAATTCAACCAACGTCTTTGAAGAATATTTTAAACGCATGCATATTTTCTTTCCTTTGATCTTGTCTGAGATGTACATGTTCAAGCTGTAAGAAGTAACACAAAGTCTTCATCTTCTGAAGAGAGTTGTCAGAGATTTCTTACAGTATATAGCTGTTGTCTGAGCCTGGAGCGAATGCTCCCACGACAAGTGCCCCAGTGTGTGGAGTTTCACTCTCAGGTCAAAAATGTACTGAATTTCATTTTTACTGTGCGTTAGATTATTCTTCTAGTTTATCTTTTATCACATGAAGCATTCCCCTAAGCGTTTGCCTGTATAGCAGTTTAGAGGGGGCGGGGTATACTCTGGAGCGCCTTCTGAAATGTATTACAACCTACAACCTGAAAACAAAATGGACATTTTCATTTAATAGGGTGCATATGTATTTGCCCCCTTTGTTATAAAACCTCTTAGTAAGCTCTTGATCCAACCAGTTAACTTTAGACATAACATAAATAGTTGATTAAAGGTCTACTTGTACGGTATGTAATTTTTGCCCTGATCAGATATAACATTAAGACCACCGCCAGATGAATTGAATAACATTGATTCTTTTATATACCAGTATACTGGTGATGGGGTCATGGACACCTTTGTCTCATTATGCTTTTGGGAAGCAAAGGTCATCCTGTCCAGGTTGATTCCACAGAAAAGTCAATGCTGGCTATAATAGAAAGGCATCAGCACACCCAATGTAACACACATTATGAGGCCTAACAAGCTTTGAGATTACCCAAACGGCATATGACGGACATGTCAAATGCATGAAAGAATGTTCTCTGGTCAAACGAGACTAGCATTGCCATCATAGGAATTGTTTTGTGTGCCTCAAACTCAACACTTCCCATCTCATCGCTCATGGGACCATCATTGCCCCAGTGAAGCATGGTGTTGGGTGCATCCTGATATGGGAAAACTCTTCATTAGCATGGGACTGGAAAACAAAAAATCAGGATAAAAGAAAAGATGAATGAAACTGAAAAAAAAAATAGTTTCACTAGACAATTCTTGAGAATGCCAGAGATTTGAGACGGGCATGAGGGGTGAGCTTGTAGAAGGACACTGACCATAAATATACTGCTAAAGTTATGCTGAAGTGGTTTGAGGAGAAACATTAAAATCTCTTGGAATGGCCTTGGAATCAGTCCTTGAAGAATGGTTTGCTAGATGTGCTAAGATACAGTAATAGAGACATAACCCAAGAGATTTGCAGTTGTTGTTCTTTCAGCTTCTTCTGTTTGGCTCAGCAAACCCTCTGATCTGCACATTCGACTTATCTGGGCGTGGGACCAGCGCTTAGAATGCATCTTGCATCCAGTGGCTGGGTTTGGGCATTGGCTAGGATTCAAGTGCAGACCTTCTGCTTGGCAGGTGAGAAGCGGACCACTGAGCCACCAGTGAGATTTGCAGCTACAACAATCTCTCTACAATTTGGGATTCGGGGAGTTGGAACAAGTGAATACCTACACATGCACATTCAAGATTTCAGTTTTTTCTTTTTTCCTTCATTTTTAAAAGATTGCTTGTGTCACAATAAGAAAATATTTGCACCATTAAAGTGGTTAGGTACTCTATGTTGTACAAATCGATAAATCTTAATTCCGAACGAATCAGGAAAAACATCAAGGTGGTGAATGCTATTGCAACCCAGTGTACTGTATAAGACAGGCTTGGCCAGTCGTCTCAAGTATGTGATGGACATACCGTATGTGTGTCTCTGTCGCTCTTTTTCGATTGTCGTGATAAGCATGAACATCTCAGTGAATGCAATCCAGCCATTAACTGAAGCTAGTGACTTGAATCAGGCTTTGCCGAAGTCCAAATCCATCAAGACATGATGTGTACCCTCTTAACTACTGAAAGGTCTCTGGTATGTTGCCTCCAGATTGGGGGTGGATCAAAGAACCTCAGAGCATATGGTCTATCTCTATTTGAGGACAGTGAGACCTGAAGTGCTCCACCCACTGCGACCTCAACAAACCTATCTATTGATTGGAGGAGAAAGACATACAGTAAAGAGGGCTTGATCGTGGCCTGCTCTTGCACATTCTTGACCTACATCTCATGTTGTTGCTTCTGCCTCATGAGGACTGCCGCTCCTTCCTGAATCAGAAAGGAAGGTTATACAGTACAGTAGATCTGAAAAAGAAAACGATATAGATGAATTAATGCTAACAAAAGCACTGCAGCTACCGTATTTGATTTGTTATGGGATTTATTTGGAGAAAAATAGTTACAGATACAAGGATACAAACCTATAAAGTAATATCCTTGCAAAGTGGCCTGTTTCTTCCTCGCAAAGTTAAGTGGTTCATATGTACTGTATGTATCTCTCTGTCTCCTTTGCTATATCTCTCTAGCTTTTATTTCCCTCTTGTTTCAAACCTAATTTTCCTCTGAAACTCTCTGCGTCAGCATATGTGCCCTGTCCGCCTTCAACCAAGAACACACACTTTCTCCCAATTAAACTGCTATATTCTCCACACACACACACACACACACTGAGTGTGTACTGTATTGTACCAGCCTCTCTATCTCAATCTCATTTAGCCTCCCTTCCACCTGACTTTGCATTTCTCTCACCCAATTTCTCACACACTTCTCTTTCTCTCTTTGTGTCTCTTTCTCTCTCTCTCACACACACACAAATACACACACACCACTCGTTTTCTTTTATGCACCGATGGAAACGGGTGTATCGGTCTGTTCACATTACAAGCCACATTGATCAGCTGCATGTCATTACGGTTCACATCCATGATCACAAGAGACTTTTATTTGTCTCTAATGTGGAACGGGACACACGTGCACATAATCTGGGTTAAAACACCTCACATTTGAGCGACCACTAGTTCATTGCAAACACTGGATGTGATAATGCAAATACTGAAGGATTGGCGCCATTTATTGATGCCTTTAGCTGTTTGTTTTTTTTTCACTGAGGTCAGTGTGTACAGCTCCCTATGTATGTACTCTACACACAGAGGCGAAAAACGGCATATGGATTCTGATCTGATAGTTCTGATCATTAACATTAGGATATCAGGTACTGTGTATATATATATATATATATCCTAGATTGGATATATACCTCATACCAAGTATCAGGTTTATATCCAATCTACTATAGGACCACATACGAAATTTTTGTCTTTAAAACATCAGACTTGGGTTTGGGAGGAAAAAGAAAATCGGATTTGAGTCTGTGGTAATGTGAACGCAGACTTAGTGGGGTTAATCAGATTTTTCCCTCCCGCTTTCTTTCTCCTTTATTTCTATTCCCCATGGTCCTGCTTTCACTATGTCATCTTTCCTCATTTCATCTCTCCTCTCTGCCTTGAGCAGACGGAGGAGGTTGAAGGTAGACAAGTAACAGATGACCCGTGTCCCTCCTGATTATACCAATATTGCCCAGGCCAGCCCTCATCTCCTTTCCTTTGTGCTCTCCATTTAACTCTCTCTCTCTCTCTCTCTGACACTCTATTTCTGGTTTCCTTAATACCTCTGCTTGCTTTTTTTCGTCTTTCGTTCTTTCTTGCTTACCTCAAGTTTAAGCCCTTCTCCTTCTCCCCTTTCCCTGATCGCCCTTTCCCTCATTATTTCGCTCTTTTTCTTTCTCCCTCTATCCTTCTCTCTTCCAGGCATACCTCCAGTGGTGTGGTCCGTCTGGCCAGCAGCAGATGGTTGAAGCGATCAGAAGGAGACGTCCTCTAACCTGGGACTCAATCCAGAACTCGCAGCTCACACTATTCCAGCCCTGTGTGTGTGTGTGTGTGTGTGTGTGTGTATTGTCAGTCTGCAGTCTATTTTTGTCACTGTTGGTATGAAACTGTGCTTCAGACTGATTTACTTTGTAAGGCATCATCGTGTGTTTTGCACTTCCGATAGCGAGTGTATGTCTGGCTTTCTATTTTTACAGCAGGTGCCATGATAACCATTTCATGGATAATATTTTAACCTTGATTTGTGACTTCTGTGCTCTCGGGAGGAAGCCGGGGAGATTGTGTTAGAGTTTTTTAAAGGGATAACTTGGGGTTAAAGACGTCCCACAAGCTGCTGCAACCGTACCTTGATCAGAGTCTGCAATCTTAACAAGACCTTAACATGGATCAGGGATTCCATAGAAGGTCGTCTCACACACACCTCCGTTAGATCAAAGCAATCCTGCTCCTGTATTGGTCCAGTTACATGTTTCTACCTTGCAACTGTATACATCAACAGTTTACTAGCAGTAGTGAAAAAGACAATAAAATCATATTTCCTGCACATTTTATGTGTTTTTATAGCTTTCACTGCTGTGCATGGACCTGATGGCACTCACACACATTTTTGTGTTGAAATCTGATTCTGCATTTATATCCACTGTGACATGTCTTTTAAATGTGATATCAAAGGGATAGATCTATAGACTGAGAGCAAACTGAGACATGCGGAGAGTGACGATAAAGGAGGAGAGGGCAAGAAAGAAAAGTATTCTAAAGGAAGAGAGAGATGAGTAGAATGGTGGAAATGGATAAAAAGTAGAGAATGGTGATAAAGAGAGAGAATGAAGGTAGAGAGATGGAGAGAATGAAGGTAGAGAGATGGAGAGAATGAAGGTAGAGATTTGGAGAGAATGAAGGTAAAGAGAGTTGGAGAGAATGAAGGTAAAGAGAGATGGAGAGAATGAAGGAAGAGATGGAGAGAATAAAGGTAAAGAGAGATGGAGAGAATGAAGGAAGAGATGGAGAGAATGAAGGCAAAGAGAGATGGAGAGAATGAAGGTAAAGAGAGATGGAGAGAATGAAGGAAGAGATGGAGAGAATGAAGGAAGAGATGGAGAGAATGAAGGTAAAGAGAGATGGAGAGAATGAAGGTAGAGAGTTGGAGAGAATGAAGGTAAAGAGTTGGAGAGAATGAAGGAAGAGAGATGGAGAGAATGAAGGTAAAGAGAGATGGAGAGAATGAAGGTAAAGAGAGATGGAGAGAATGAAGGTAGAGAGTTGGAGAGAATGAAGGTAGAGAGATGGAGAGAATAAAGGTAGAGATTTGGAGAGAATGAAGGTAAAGAGAGATGGAGAGAATGAAGGTAAAGAGTTGGAGAGAATGAAGGATGAGAGATGGAGAGAATGAAGGTAAAGAGATGGAGAGAATGAAGGTAGAGAGATAGAGAGAATAAAGGTAGAGATTTGGAGAGAATGAAGGTAAAGAGAGATGGAGAGAATGAAGGTAGAGAGTTGGAGAGAATGAAGGTAGAGAGATGGAGAGAATGAAGGTAGAGAGATGGAGAGAATAAAGGTAGAGATTTGGAGAGAATGAAGGTAAAGAGAGATGGAGAGAATGAAGGTAAAGAGTTGGAGAGAATGAAGGATGAGAGATGGAGAGAATGAAGGTAAAGAGATGGAGAGAATGAAGGTAGAGAGTTGGAGAGAATGAAGGAAGAGAGATGGAGAGAATGAAGGTAGAGAGTTGGAGAGAATTAAGGTAAAGAGAGATGGAGAGAATGAAGGAAGAGATGGAGAGAATGAAGGTAAAGAGAGATGGAGAGAATGAAGGAAGAGATGGAGAGAATGAAGGTAAAGAGAGATGGAGAGAATGAAGGAAGAGATGGAGAGAATGAAGGTAAAGAGAGATGGAGAGAATGAAGGAAGAGATGGAGAGAATGAAGGTAAAGATGGAGAGAATGAAGGAAGAGAGTTGTAGAGAATGAAGGTAAAGAGAGATGGAGAGAATGAAGGTAAAGAGAGATGGAGAGAATGAAGGTAGAGAGATGGAGAGAATGAAGGTAGAGAGATGGAGAGAATAAAGGTAGAGATTTGGAGAGAATGAAGGTAAAGAGAGATGGAGAGAATGAAGGTAAAGAGAGTTGGAGAGAATGAAGGTAAAGAGAGATGGAGAGAATGAAGGTAAAGAGAGATGGAGAGAATGAAGGTAAAGAGAGATGGAGAGAATGAAGGTAAAGAGAGATGGAGAGAATGAAGGTAGAGAGACTGAAAGAATGCTGGTAAAGCTGGGGATATAGTGGTGAATGCACAGTGGAACATTTGAGAAAAGTACAGGTATTAAATGAATAATTATGATTATGAATGATTATAAGTGTAACTATAAAAGGATAGATGAGAAATAGGGAGGATGAAAGAATGGTAAATGGAGAGAGTAAATGGAGAGATGGACAAATGAAGTGGTCAAGGAAGAGATAGAGATAAAGAGAATAATGACAAAGAAGAGAGATAGATAGACAGATAGACATATGATAAAGGGGAGAAAAATATATGTAGGGATAAAGAGAATGACGAGAAAGGGAGAGCTAAAGAGGTGAAATCCAGCAGATGATGATAAGGGGAGAGATGGACAGATAAAGATCTATGATAAAAGGAGAGATGAAGAGAGACACGATAAAGGGAAAGATGGAGAGATTTAATTCTCATGCTTGGTGGGTTGTCTTCTCTCATTTTGCAACGTCTCGCTGTGTTCTAATAAGAACCATTATTAGAGGCCTGAGTGACATTAAAGACGCGTGTGTGTGAGGATAAGGAAAGCCCCCCTGCGGGGAGGAGATGGCTGCCGTGTAAATGTCCGTCATGTCGGGGGAGTGCTGTTCCCATGCTGGCTGCCTCCCGCTGATTGAAGCGCGCAGTCAGAGCGAGCGGACAGCAGATCTTCCTGCACGGTCACGATCGCGCTGCTCATCCTGCACCCCTGCTAGCTGTTATTTCTTTTATTCACTTCATATTTTCGTTAAGGATCGCACTCCCCGTTTTATGCCTTTCCATCGCTTATTCCGTTTCACTTCTCAATCCCCACCACCCTCGATTCGGTTCATGGCAGATAGCTTTATTTTACTGCCATGATGGTCAATAATACACCAGAGCAACCTCAAAAAGATCAATAACAACAACCCTAATGTTGGCAGCAGTGATTTTTAATGGCCGTAATCTAACCGTATTGGACCTATTTATTAATGCTAGCTGTTGTTATGATGAGGGCGGTCTATCCCGATGATCCCAAACTAACCTGCTGTGCTGGTCCAAAGGAAAGCAAGTTCTACACCCGCTAGGGCTACCTGGGATGGCAAGAATGGCCAGAGGAACTTTACATGCTGCAGACGTGAAGTCACGGTTAGCAAGGATAACAGCTTTCCCATTAGTGTTTATACATACATAACCTTCACTTTGGTGTATTTCTTTGATATACTGTATCATTAGGGACGACACACTGGCTTAGTGGATGGCACTATTGTCTCACACATCCAGGGTCAAGGGTTTGAATCTCTTCTTGCAGTCTGGGTGTCTGGAGTTCATCTCCATGATCTCCCTGTGCATGGTGTTTTCATAGGTTACTCCACATTACCTCCCAGTCACCCCCAAAGACATTTTTCATCAGTGTTCCCAAATTCCTGGGTGGTTGGGAGTGTGTGTGCTTGTGCCTTGTGGTGGTACCACATCTGATTGGTGCCATAAGTTCCCTGGGAAAGGTCCAGACTCCACAAGAAAGGTAGCATAGATGATGGAAAGGTGCACCTGGGTAAGTTATTTGGATAATTTGCCAGACCTGTTTTGTTAAGTTTGAGCTCAAGAATTGAGCGCAGTACTGCACAACATTAAAAGATTCAATGTCCCTCTCTAACCCCTGATCAAGGGCACTACTTGGAGTGTGGAACAAGGGATTGTACACCCTGGCATCTTTCCATTTCATGCCATTTGGGGTTCAACCCAGGAACAGATAGTTAGATGAGGTTATTCTAAATTTGAGACAATTATGAGACAAAGAGACATTTATGAGATTTACTGGAGACTGTCCACCACCTCCATGGTTATTCTCCCTTAGCTTTTGGTTACATACTGTAGTGCTGATAATAATTTAGAATTACTTTCACTGCTGTATTAGATACTGTATGTACTGTTTTACCTTTTAAGGGAAAGTCCTGCAGTTACAGTACGACTACTAATAATAATCTCTGCATTGTTGGTGCTTGGACCCCTACAGCCAAAGAAATCCTAATAGCAGGAGTAAAATAAATAAATAAATAAATAAATAAACAAACACATTTTAATGCAGAGCATCGCTCATCGTATTCACTAATGATCTTCATTTTTTCCCCTGTGGTTTCACCTCATTTAATCTGTCCTTCACTTTCCCATACTCACCACGTGCCTTTTTTCTAAAAAAAAAAAAAAATTAAAATAATTAATTACAGAACTTGGCTCTAAATAAAAAAAAAATCTCCCTCTCTTGTCATTAATAAGCGTGAGTGCACACGTGTGATGATTTGCTTTTACTAGAACACACTATGAAGTACAGTACGTGTTAGGTTTCCACCTCTCGATAACATTTATACTTAATTCTTCACAAACACACTCAGACTGCACTTGGACATTCTGCCATATCTTACCATTTATGTTTTCAGCATCCAAACCGGAGGTGTTGAAATGTTTTTATATCACAATAACCATCAGCATTATGATTCATGGTTTATAATATTAGAATGTTTACACAGACTGTATTCTCTTTGAACATAATACATTTGATACATGATTTATTACATAATCTGCTTCATTCAACCCCACAGTGTAATTCCATGTCAATATTTTCATACTTCCTTTCATATTTTCATTCGTTGTGCATGTAAAATCTTCTAAATGTCTTCTCGCATTTAATAAACCAGGGTATTAAAATAGGCTAGAGAGCACAAAGGCTATTTCTTTTAATCAGGCACGTTAGCCCTTTTAATTTAATCGTAAGATTCTTGAAATCTATTATCATTAATTATAACAGAACAGAAATTGTTGGGTACCAATAAAATAAAAAGGAAGTGGAAAATGTTATATGTTGAAATGATATTATATTATATTATATTTATTATATTAAGGCGGCACGGTGGTTAGCACTGTCGCCTTGCACCGCCAGGGTCCGGGTTCGATCCCCGGCCAGTCTCGATTCCCGTCTCTGTGTGCATGGAGTTTGCATGTTCTCCCCGTGCTTGGTGGGTTTCCTCTGGGTACTCCGGTTTCCTCCCACAGTCCAAAGACATGTAGGTTAGGCTAATTAGCGTTCCCAAATTGTCCGTAGTGTGTGAATGAGTGAGCGTATGTGTGTGTCTGTGCCCTGCGATGGATTGGCACCCTGTCCAGGGTGTACCCTGCCATGTGCCCCAAGTCTCCTGGCATAGGCTCCAGGCCCCCGTGACCCTGAATACAGGATTAAGCGGTATAGATAATGAGTGAGAGTGAGTATATTATATTATATTATTATTTTATGTTGTATGATAGTTATAAGGACTTATATTTGGGCTGGAAAGTGCACAAAAGCAGCCTCTTATAGTACCTTATAGACTACAGGGTGGGCAATTTATATGGATACACGTTAATAAAATGGGAATGGTTGGTGATATTAACGTCCTGTTTGTGGCACATTAGTATATGTGAGGGGGCAAACTTTTCAAGATGGGTGGTGACCATGGTGGCCATTTGGAAGTCGGCCATCTTGGATCCAACTTTTGTTTTTTCAATAGGAAGAGGGTCATGTGACACATCAAACTTATTGGGAATTTCACAAGAAAAACAATGGTGTGTTGGTTTTAACGTAACTTTACTCTTTCATGAGTTATTTGCAAGTTTCTGACCACTTGTAAAATGTGTTCAATGTGCTGCCCATTGTGATGGATTGTCAATGCAACCCTCTTCTCCCACTCTTCACACACTGATAGCAACACTGCAGGAGAAATGCCAGCACAGGCTTCCAGTATCCGTAGTTTCAGGTGCTGCACATCTCGTATCTTCACACCATAGACAATTGCCTTCAGATGACCCCAAAGATAAAAGTCTAAGGGGGTCAGATCGGGAGACCTTGGGGGCCATTCAACTGGCCCACGACGACCAATCCACTTTTCAGGAAACTGTTCATCTAGGAATGCTCGGACCTGACACCCATAATGTGGTGGTGCACCATCTTGCTGGAAAAACTCAGGTAACGTGCCAGCTTCAGTGCATAAAGAGGGAAACACATCATCATGTAGCAATTTCAAATGTCCAGTGGCCTTGAGGTTTCCATTGATGAAGAATGGCCCCACTATCTTTGTACCCCATATACCACACCATACCATCACTTTTTTGTTCCAACAGTCTTGGAGGGATCTATCCAATGTGGGTTAGTGTCAGACCAATAGCGGTGGTTTTGTTTGTTAACTTCACCATTCACATAAAAGTTTGCCTCATCACTGAACAAAATCTTCTGCGTGAACTGAGGGTCCTGTTCCAATTTTTGTTTTGCCCATTCTGCAAATTGTGTGCGCTGATCTGGGTCATCCTCGTTGAGATGCTGCAGTAGCTGGAGTTTGTAAGGGTGCCATTTGTGAGTAGCTAATATCCACCGAAGGGATGTTCGACTAATGCCACTCTCCAGTGACATGCGGCGAGTGCTACGCTGTGGGCTCTTGCTGAATGAAGCTCGGACAGCCACTGATGTTTGTTCATTAGTGACAGTTTTCATGTGTCCACATTTTGGCAAATCCAACACTGAACCAGTTTCACGAAACTTAGCAAGCAGTTTGCTAACTGTAGCATGGGAGATGGGTGGTCTCGTAGGGTGTCTTGCATTGAAATCTGCTGCAATGACCCGGTTACTGCGTTCACCAGATATCAACACAATTTCGATCAGCTCATCACGTGTTAACCACTTCGACATGTCAATGGCTGTGAACAAAGAGAAACTTGTAAATAACTCATGAAAGAATAAAGTTACGTTAAAACCAAGCACACCATTGTTTTTCTTGTGAAATTCCCAATAAGTTTGATGTGTCACATGACCCTCTTCCTATTGAAAAAACAAAAGTTGGATCCAAGATGGCCGACTTCCAAATGGCCACCCATCACCCACCACCCATCTTGAAAAGTTTGCCCCCTCACATATACTAACGTGCCACAAACGGGGCGCTAATATCACCAGCCATTCCCATTTTATTAAGGTGTATCTATATAAATGGCCCACCCTGTATATTGTGAAATATTCACTCACTCATCATTTATACCACTTTATCCTGTATACAGTCTCAGGTGACTTCTAGAGCACGTGGTGGGGTACATCCTGTACACGGTGCCAATCCATCGCAGGGCATCGTGAAATATTCACCTTAACATTACCCTAGTAACTATTAGTTATTAGATCATGTGTCTTTGACACGTCAAGTTTAAATTCTATAAGTGCCAGGAGTTTTCAGAGAGATCATTACATGTCCTGCTCTCTCCTCTCTCTTGTCAGAAGAATGACCTTCCATTCTCCCCCGACAATTGGAGACATCTGTTTGATCATGGATGCAGAATAGGATCATTAAAGCTTGCTTATAAATCTGTTTAGTTTGACGTTGCAGCGTACAGTTTTACCCGTGACAGCAGTTGGTAGATAGGCAGACCCGAGCTCCAGTAGTGAGTGAGAATTGGCGTCCAAAAAAGAAAACGAGGAAAAGAACAGGATGTGTATTTCCACCGCAGGGACCCAGGAACCTTTTCAGGAACTTTAGAGAACACAAGGGCTGGTTTTCACTCATTAATAATAATGTTGGAGTGGACTTTGAGTACCATTTCGCCATCATTTTCAATATCTCAAACGCGTCCGCCTTAAAAAGAGGGATGCATGTGCCCACTGTGCCCGCTGTCTTTCTGGTGTATCCGGGTGGCGATAGTGCAGGGTGCTTGTGCCCGCTCATCCTGCACATCAAACTTCCAAAGTATTGAATTCACACCGATATTCATAGATCAAGATCCTGGTGTAAATTGGGATCAACTAATGATCGAAGCAGTGATATCTCTCTGTTGTTGTGTTGCCGGTGTACTCGGGCAAGGTTCGAATTAAACATACAGTAAAGCTACACTGTACCAGTAGGTTATTTCTTTCTCCTTCGTTCCTCTGAATCCCTGCTACAGTACCGTAATCACAACATGTCTTTCTCTGCCTCTCGGATAATGGGTCGTCTCTACAGTAGGTGTCGAGCGATGGCTGATGCGTGTTTCAGTTGTATATATGTTTGTCGGCTTGCATGCACAAGGCAGCAGGTCTAATGAGCTCATCAGAAAAAAGCATGAAAAGAAGAAGAAAAAAAAAAAGCTCACAGTGGCACTCACTGCTCTGTAAGATACTCAACTAATTTCCACACCTGCTGTTTCCTGTGTGTGTGTGTGTGTGTGTGTGTGTGTGTGTGTGCGTGTGTGTGTGTGTGTGTGTGTGTGTGTGTGTGTGTGTGTGTGTGTGTGTGTGTGTGTGTGTGTGTGAGAGAGAGTCTGGTGGGCCTGGCGAGGAAAATTTACTGGCCATTGGTTCTGGATTGTTAGCCATGTAATCTGGCCAGCTGGCTCCTCCTGCATCATTTGCGTGTGCGCACAAATACACATACACACATACACACGCACCAAAACACCCACAGTATGATCCAGTATATTAATTTGATTTCGTGGCATACTGATTGAAGTTTGCGAAGTGCACTCGTCTCTTGGTATGGAATAGAAATAAATCAGCATTAACAGCCAGGATGTTGCACGAGTGTTACAGCTACTTTTCACACTCTTTACACTCTTATATACACAGAGTGCCAGACTTCCAGCACGCTGAAACACAGTGGCCTCCACTGGGACGTACGTGCGCATACACTCGGGTACGCATACAGTCCCGTCTGAAAGTATTACAATGGTGAGACCAATTCTTCATTTTTTCCCCTACACACTGAAAAGACATCTTTCATATTTCACATATTTAATATTTCCCTCCATATTCCTTATAAGACAGAATGCACACGTATCGCAAGAGACAGTCACTCACTCAATTATCATCTATACCGCTTAATCCTGTATTCAGGGTCATGGGGGCTTAGAGACTTTCCCAGGAGACTTGGGGCACAAGGCGGGGTACACCCTGGACAAGGTGCCAATCCATCGCAGGGCAAACACACATACACACACACACACTACAGCCAATTTGGGAACGGCAATTAACCTAACCTACATGTCTTTGGGCTGTGGGAGGAAACCGGAGTACCCGGAGGAAACCCACCAATCACAGGGAGGACATGCAAACTCCATGCACACAGAGACGGGAATCGAACCTGGGCCCTGGAGGTGCAAGGCGACCGTGCTAACCACTACACCACCGTGTGCCTGCAAAAGAGGGTTAAAGGAAATTAAACTGAATAATACTTAAGATTCGGTTGCAAAACCCTTGATCACTGAAATCAACAATCTGTTGCATTCTTAATCTGTGCTGCTTTTAAAAGGTTGTAACAGTTTCTTAGCAGGTTTCTCACTCCCTTCAGGTGGTAAAATGTATTCGCATCTGATTTATCGTCTGGTTGAACTGATCGACTCGACAAGTTTAAAACCCTTTCAAACGTTTCTCTCTAAATTGCGAGTTTCCGTCGACTTCTGAATTCATTCCCTCGCTACCATCATGAGTTACATCATCAACACGGATGTGATTCCAGAAGCAGCCATGCATGACCAAGCCACGGCGCTAACTCCACTGCGCTGGGTGTAACTGGCTGTTGTTTTGCGTTCTTCTTCACAGCTCTCATCATGTTCCTGCCATCAACTCCCAGAGGAAAATATTACCGCTCGAAGGGAGACAAAATCGCGATTCTCATTTAAGCCTCAATTTATCTTACTGTTTTGGCTGATATATGTTCTTTCTTATGTGGTTCCCTTGAAAGTTATTTGGAATCATTGGTGAGACATGACCCTTGAGCAGGTGGCATGGTGGCTTAGTGATTAGCACTGTCGCCTTGCAACTCCAGAGTCCAGGGTTGATTCCCGGTATTGGTTGGGTTCTTCCGGGTACTCCGGAAGGATAATTGGTGTTCCCAAATTGCATGTAGTGTGTGAGTAGTGGGTACCCTGCAATGTATGTACCCTCAACTCACTGGAGATATACATGTTGTTTAAGTGGCAGTTTATTACATTGTACAAATTGTACACTTGATGCCCAACTGTATCTGTGGATGAAAGCACTCGCTCAAGGGCCTAACAGTGGCAGATCAGCAGGGACTTAAAATCCACCCCCCCCCCCCCGCCCATTTTCTCCCTAATTTAGTTGTGTCCAATTCCTCCCCGTCACTAGGGGGCTCCCACATTAAGGCTACTACACTGAAAAAATTATCCTTTGAATTTACTTGATCTTAATGTGTACATCGGTCCCACGTCATCAAAATGTGGCCAAATTACACAATTTTTGCCTGCTAAACCAAAATGTTTCATTCATGTTAAACTTGTGTGAAAGAATCATGTTTACTTAACATAATCTTAATCATTGACTGTAATAGCAATTGATTGTGTAATTCAAACTCAAAATTCAAATTTTATTCGTCACGTACACAGTCATACACAGTATGATATGAAGTGAAATGCTTATACGACTGCTGTCGACCTACAATATTACAACAAAAAAGAAAGAAGAGATTTGAAAATAAAGAAACACTTATTTACATAATATACAGATGAGAATAAAAATGAAAATAAAATATTAGAATAAGATAAATATAAAAAAAAAGTTAAAGAATATCTAATAGAAAATATATATATAGTAAATGAATATGATAGAAATATGATAGAATTGTAATGTAATTTAATTATGTCAATGATACTCCATTATTATTGACAAGTCTAACACGTTCCTTGTACTACTTATGTTACTACAACTATATGTTATACCATAATGTATACCAGTCCTGTTTTCCCATGCTTCATATTGACTTTATGGCAACACAGTAACAGGTAAAAAGTTTTTCTTTTTTCTATTTTACAATGTAGATTTTATAAACCAAATGCCTTGCAAATCAGTCATAAGTAAACAACTGTAAAACATTTTATAACTGTAATTCCATCATGTACCACTGATTCACAGCTAAATAATATCCAGTGGAATATGTAATGCTCTCTGATTTCTCCATCTGGGGTTAAAAAGACCCAAAGGATTATTTTAGAGCTCTGTTGAAGCTTGAAAGGAGGCTAATTTAAGATATTGTGAATCAGTACATTAGACTATATGCCATAGAGTCTCATTTTGGTTTCACACACATCTCATAGTTGTCAAAGAGACATAAATGATACAGTTTTGAAAGATCTTTTCTAATTTACTTTTCCTTTGAGCTGCTGTTGTTTTTCTTAACCAACTTGATTGGTATCTGCTTAGTACACCAGCTGCTTCTTTAGTTTCACAGCAAATTGTTGTATTATCAATGCCAAATGCTTCTCTGAGCTCCCTCTTTACTTAAATGCTCTTCCCCCTCGGACATCTCTGTGATCCTTATATTAGTTTATATTGTTTTTAAGCAGCAAATGCAGTCTTCACAAGCAAAACCCATGGCTGAAACCAAGAGTCGATGTTCAACAGTATCAGTTACATCGAACAGGACACACCTGAGGCAGCATGGCGGTGTTGTGCTCGTCATTGCGGCCTCACACGTCCATGGTTTGTGTGTGTGGAGTTTGCGTGTTCTTCCGCTGAGTACTCCGGTGTCCTCCCACAGACCAAAGACATGCAGATTAGGCAGTGCGGTGACCCTGAATTGGGTCGACCAAAACACAGTATTTTATTTTTTTTAGATTGTACTGTACATATAATACAGATAATGTATGTGCCAAATGTCATCCTATCTAAAAATTTTATTTTTAACCTTAGTTAAAACACTTTTTTAGCACCAATACCATGTTTTAGCAGCGTGTGTGTGTGTGTGTGTGTGTGTGTGTCCGTGATGGTTTGGTGCCCTGTCCAGGGTGCCCTAAGTCTCCTGGGATAGGCTCCAGGCCCCCATAACCCTGTATCAGGATAAGCTGTATAGAAGAAGAAGAAATGAATGAAGACAACAAGAAACACCTGTTCCAATATTTCTGCTCACTTAAAAACTTGATGGGTTTTACGTGAATATGTACAAATCTAGATAGAAAATGGATATGAAAGCTGAGATTTTGATCTATCATCTCATATCCATCTTTTGACCTTAAACCCAGATGTCTTCAATGTATGGCAGAGACAAAAGAATGAGCCTTGCCGTTCCAGTAGTTTTGAAAAGGCCTGTGGATATGTGGAATGAAAGCAAAGCAGGCAGTGACAGAGTGAGAGGGAAATGGGGGACTGGGGGAGAGAGGGAGGATTAGGGTAAGGTGTTTTACGAGGCCCTTAACATTTACTTCCCAATGGTTCAATTCTGTCTCTCTATTAGAGGCAGCACAATTTCCTACGTGCAACCCATCCATCAAATATATAAAGAGAGAGAGAGGGAGGGAGGGAGAGAGAAAAGGCACCGAAAGTCATGGTGATAGGGAAACTACAAACTAAATTGAAATAAAAAATAAACAGAAATATCTCAGTTTTAATATAAATAGAAGAGAAAGTGAAAACTGGCGTTTTACAGGTATTTAAGTCTTAACCTCAAACTTTATGAAGCACGTGCGAGAATTCGCTTCGGCTACGGAACTACCAAGTTTAACATCATGTTTTTCTTTCTGACGCTAAGTGATGCTAATGAATGAGCGAGTGCGCTCGCTGTCACCAACATGTTATAGGACTTCCACAAATATTGTCTGTCTAAGTGATCTGGTCTTTTCTAGTGCTTGCCCTGGTCTTTCCATCATGAAAATGGGTCCTTGTCTGAGCTTTCATCTCAAGTAGAAAGCACTGGCTCGATAAGCTGGCATCGTCTGCTTTCTTTATAGCGCGGTGTTGCTCTTGAGCCTCACCATAGTCACTCGTCTTTCTTCGGTTAATGGGTTCAGCTCAACTACCGCAATGCTTTAGCCTTAAGGTGATTTCTCACTGAACTTGTGATTTAAAATAGTCTGGTTTGTTAAAAAGATTTGCACTCAACATTCTCATGATGTTCACAGAAAATAAAGTATTACCACATTTGTGTTTAAATTGCTCAGTGGTATTACTGTGCACGGCGCTAAATAGGTTCCCTCTGCTGCAGACATGTGACCGTGTCATTCCCTCGTCGCACATTTGATTCTATTCTCCAAAAGACATACGTCTAATGATGTCTAAAATCCCCAGAACAATACACAAAAACCCTGGTGCCAATTCCATGAACTACTGTACATTCTGAACATGTTCGCACACACACACACACACACACTACCCACGCAAACAGCACAACCTATGAAACCTAGGTGGACAAATCTGAGGCAATTCTGCTGAAATATCAAGGGCCAATAACACCAATGTCTCTCTTAGAAGACAACGGCACAAGAAGGATTTGGTGGAATATAACATCACGGAATGATGAGATGAGGTAACTCATATTAAGTCTATTAACTTATACCTGCATAAGCAAAAAATAAATAATAAATAAATAAATAAATACAGTACTTCAGACATAATGGCAATTAGGATTATCCTTTACAGACAATCAAATTCTTATCTAGTAAACAATTATGTCCAATTATAGACTACTTTTTTTTTTTTTTCCAGGTACCTTACTGAAAAGCTGGGATTTATTTCACACATGCTCTTTTAATAATACTTATTATTTCGTTTATATCATTGTGGACCATTCTGGACAGACCTTTCCATACCCAGACCAAACTGGTTATGAGGGGAAAGTCTTGAAATGCCATTGACGAGAGCCTTTGTGGTAGCATATTCTGCATTCACCTCATTTTGGACTAGCTCCTTTTACCCCCATTCCTGTGCCCTAGCCTATTAAAGTGCTATGCAAGATTCCAGTCTTTCTGCTAGTCACTGCCCCACTTACAGTGCATAATGCACATAAAGCCATAACATTTCCTGTCCACTATAAAGTCCTGCTTGAAGTCATCATTCCTTGCAGTCACAATCAGAACACATGGAGCAAAGTGCGAATACATTCACAGGTCACACACTCAGCCGCATCTAGGGGGGAATTTTTTTTTAGCATAAGCCAATCCATTAATCTGAATAATAATATAATAATAATAATTATTAATAATAAGAACCCAGGGAAAACTCACATGAACATGGGGAGTACATGCACAGAAATTTCATACAATCCTTTGTTTCTCACTTGCACATATGAACGGTACACTCCTACTGTACATTATGGAATCCAGTGGTCCGATTAGCTGGTATATTAATTTAAGGCTTAATGCAGAAAAAGCTCTAGCCACGTGGCCTCTATATATAAGAAATCATGGCATTAACTACTGTACATAAAAAAAAAAAAACATCACAGCTGAAGATAATTTAAATTCTCCTAGAAGGCCTATCTTGTAAAGGGCTTTTAAGCATTCTCCAGATTCTTGAACACACTCTCGATCTAATTTCTGAAAAGCTTTTCATAATGATGCGCTTGTGATAGGAAATCCCTTATGACACATTCTTACTGGATTCTAGTAGGCAAGAGGGGGAAAAAAATGACGGGTCACGTTTGGGCATTCATTCAGTTTCATCTGAGGTCAGTATTCTCCCAGAAGAAGCCATGATGCAAGCCTGGGATATCTTGAGGTTTGGTGAAATTTATTGTACATCCTATAACCTGCCATATTACACAGTGTACTTCTGTGACCTCATTTTGACTCTTCTATCTTTAATAAGAAACACCCTTGCCCTGCCCAATATCATCCTTAGCCATGGGCTGGTCATGATGATCCAGCATCTCACTAGCCATAGAAAAAAACTGCCCAGGCTTAGTTACATCACCACTAGCTTTGTCTTGCTTTTCTTAGCTTCTAAAGTGACTGATACTCTTGAAATTCACATATTCATATGAGTGATGTTATAATAATTTTCTGTGATGGAAAAACATTTAATTGCTTAGGAACCGCTGGGAACACCCAATCTCTCCAGCACTAAATGAAGACATGACCCTCAACTAGGTAATTTCTCTTAAAAAAAAAAAAAACATTCAGCAAATTTCCATTGAACTATTTGATTAATTTATAAGAAATACCTGTATACTGTACATGCAAAGTGTAAAAAACATGCAGGAGCCTCAGTTAATGATAACATCAGAGGTAAAATGTCATCTCAGTGACTCTGGACATGGAATGCCGGTCGAAGAAAGTGTTCGTGGGAACTGCTAATGTTGTGGGATTTTCACAAACAGCATCCAGCAGCTTTGCTTCTCAGTAGCAGCATCTTATGACTTGAGCCCAAACTAAACAGATACACTTTTCTGTTTAATGTAAAAAAAAAAAAAAAAAAAAATATATATATATATATATATATATATATATATATATATATATATATATATATATATATATACTGAAACATTTTTGACTTGTTAACATAACAGACACTGTGTCCTCAGATTTCTTTACCCTCTGGATAAAAGAAAAAAAGTGCACTGGTCTACAACGTATTCAACAATTATTTTATTGCATACTAATTATTTCATAATGTAAAACGGTATCTTGCCTCCATTTTGGATTTTTTCCCATCAGTCACCTGTACTGTAAATGCAATTGTAACTTTAGATCAAAGAGAAAAATATATAAACAACTGTGACTGTGTTTTTTTTTTTTTTTTTTTGCAGGTTCAAAATGCATTCTTTAAAGACTGACATGAATTATACAACTTCAAACCTTGTTCAGTAAATAGGATTCTCTAACACCGCAAAATAAATTTCTGTATGCCTGATAATGTTTTTCATCCCTGCCTCTAATTCTACGAATGGCCTTGTCTCGTTATCTGCCCTGACTGTGGCCTTTTAACTGAAGGGAAAAAAAAAAGAAGAGTGGGAATCAAGACAAAGGCATGGCAGAGAGGTGAAACTACTTAACCACACATAACACTGCTTTCATTCGGTTCAGTTTCATATAAATCTCATGTATTTGTTTGGAAACAGTAGCTACCATCCAAATAAATCTGTATTGAAATGAAAATAGAGAGAGAGAGAGAGAGAGAGAGAGAGAATAAGTAACCTTGTGTTCCCTTCAGCAGTGGCTCCCAGAGCAGAATTCCTCTCCCTTCAGCAATTAATCATCTGATAGTGAGCTTACTCAAGTGTGTCTCTGCTCCCTCTCTCCTAATTAACCAGAGAGAGAGAGAGAGAGAGAGAGAGAGAGAGACTCGGGTAGATTTTCAGCTAAACAGTGAACGCTTGTGAGAAGGGCAGGTTGAGATGTGGAGATGAGATTGAGTGATGGATCGAGGAATGAAGGGGGAAAAAAAGGAGAGAAAGACACATCAGAACCAGAAACAGAAGGAGATGCAAAGATATCGAGGAGCTGCCATCCTCCACTAGTCTCCCAGGGACATGTGGCACCATGCTTCCCAAGCATACTAAACAGATAAGATGTGTGTGTGTGTGTGTGTGTGTGTGTGTGTGTGTGTGTGTGTGTGTGTGTGTGTGTGTGTGTGTGTGTGTGTGTGTGTGTGTGTGTGTGTGTGTGTGTGTGCTGTACTGAAAGTTTCTTTGGACACATTTTCATTAAAGAATGTATAGGAAGGAATGTTCTTGCATAAGTGTATCTGTATACAGTATGTGCGTAAATTCATCCACGTTACAGCAAATGTGTTTGTTTCCTTAGCTTTTATCTTAGAGCCTTAATCTCTTTCTCTCTCTCTCTCTCTCTCTCTCTCTCTCTCTCTCTCTCTCTCTCTCTCTCTCTCTCTCTCTATCTTTCTCTCTCTCACACACAGACACACACACACACACACACACACACACACACCCAGACACCTGTTTCCACAGCTACCCATCTGCCAATTAAGTGTACGGCTGACACAGTGGCAGGTGTAGGGGTCCAAAACCCCCACACTACACAAAAACCCCATAGTGGACCAAATCATCCAAACATCCAACATTGTTAGAAAACACTGTTTTATATCCAATTTACGTTCATGAGCATGAACAGATGCAACATTTAAACTAGTCAACATTGCACATTGCACGCACTAAGAACTATGATAAAATAATAATAAATAAAAAAATCTCGCATCCCAGAAGCATTAAAAAGATAGAATCTACTGAGCAACAGGCAGGCAAACGCAGTCAAGCACAAAAGCCTGTCAAACTATCCATCAGCCAAAGCCCCACTTTCTCTTCACAGCTTAAAGGCTTTGTTAGGAATAGATTCTTCTTTAAAGTATTGAAATTGCCTTAGACCTAGTGTTAGAAGTAGTCTTTTAACAGGAGAAATATGGAGTCGTTTTTTTTTTTTTTTTTTTTTTTTTACCTTTGCTACAAGAATAATCAGTGTTTATGACTGAAGCTCATTCAACAAA
This sequence comes from Clarias fuscus, assembly GCA_030347435.1. Taxonomy (NCBI): domain Eukaryota; kingdom Metazoa; phylum Chordata; class Actinopteri; order Siluriformes; family Clariidae; genus Clarias; species Clarias fuscus. The sequence continues at coordinate 20,097,526 of CM059222.1, forward strand.
ACTGATAAAGTATAGGCTTGGACAAGGACGGATTACAAACGTGACACATACTGTAGAACACCAGCCAATTAAAGTAAAATCACAGATTCTGAATTACATCTGCAAATCCTTTTAGTTTACCCGTCTGCATTTGGACTGTTCTCAACTGGAGCTGGATAAGCACATTAAAAAATGGATAATTGTAATCCTACACTAATTGCGCCAATGATAAGAGAACCTTAAAGGAAAGTAAAAGACAGAGGATTTTCATTTCTTTGTCTGAAATGGATTAAAAATTACCTACAAACTGAAACAGACCAGAAATGATTCAACATGCTGTCACTGGTGGTCACTGTGTCAAAGCTTGTTGGAGATCTACAGTTTGATGATTTACTGGATGACTTCGAGACATGAAAAACAAGCAACATGCCAGTTGCCTAAGGTAAGTATGTATGCCTGCATAATCACACAAATGCTTAAATATTCATAGTCGATGTGTAATTTAGTAATGTATGCTTTTCTACTTGTACTGTATGTGTTACAGTAGGTCTAGGGGTGGGCCAGTAAGGGCTTCATGCATTGAATTATAGGCCTGTTGATCAATCATGGATCCATAATTAGAAATTGTGCTCTGTATTGAATGGTTTATCAGTTGTCTCTGGCTTATTGCCATTTGTGCTTGGACAAAATTTGACAAATTCCTTCTTCAAGAAAAATGTTGCCTAACAATGGGTGCAATATACAATCAAAGCCAACTAGCTGCCACTAGCTTGAAGACATTGCTTCATAAAGGGTTTGATGGTTTTCAGTCTTGATCTTGACAGGGTCTCACTGTCATTCGGATGTGTTCTTGACTTGTCCTAAAGATTCTATCTTTATGTCATCTTTTCTAATCCTATATATATATACATTTCTCTATATATTAACTGTCAATATATTAAATGATTTGCTGTTCTGATCTACTGGTAAATTGAAAAGATTTTATAATGTTAATATTCCTCATTGCTACACTAACTGATAATTAACAGAGAAAAAAAGATACCCATATTGAAAAATATATTCACAATATACAGAATAATATACTGTATTAATATATTACAATATATTGAAAAATACATAAGGAATTGAAGCTTTTCATATATTGAGAAATATATTAAAATATATAAAAATGTATATCTTAATGTATGTAATTCTATGTTGAACAATATAATTCAATTCAATTCAATTGTATTCATATAGCGCTTTTAACAATGGTCATTGTCTCAAAGCAGTTTCATAAAAATTAAAAGAAGATTATGGAAATACATATGGAAGATACTTCATTATCTGCTATATTCATTACCTTCACAATCACGTTTTAGATATAAAAAGTATTATTATCAAGAAGGTGGACTCTTTGAGCACTTGAGACATGAAATGTTCAATGTAAAATGGCTAATATGTAATTATAATATATGTAAATAAAAGTCTAAATTTCTAATAAAGGAAAAATGTTTAAGTGTTAACTGTAACCATACTTTTGGCCCATCCTGTATACTTCATAATACGTATATTGAATTTGATTAAATATATCTATTTCTTTATATATGTTTTACAATATGCTTATAGGTTAATGTAGTTCGAACAAAATGGACTTTAAAGGCATTAATCAGCGCATACCTACAAAGTAAAAGTGTGTGTATAATTCTTACACATGCATAAAGTTTCAATAATGTTTCAATAAAATATAAATATAATGGTCTTTGTCTTCATTGTATGGCATGCCGTTTAGGAAAATATTCATGAGAGAACTTAATGAAAACTCTGAATATATTGAATGAAACGTGAGAATATTGAATGGATTCCGAATATATTGATTGAAACTCTATATATATTGAATGAATTCTGAATATATGGATTAAAAACTGATATATATTGAATGAAATCTGAATATATTGAATGAACTGTGAGAATATTGAATGGATTCCGAATATATTGATTGAAAAATATATATATTGAATGAATTCTGAATATATGGATTGAAAACTGATATATATTGAATGAAAAGTCTGAATATATTGAATGAAAAGTCTGAATATATTGAATGAAACATGACGTCATCGAAACACAGCGCCATCTTTAGGAAGGATGAGTGAGTCGGCGCGAAACTTGGTTGCTGCAGTTGTGAGAAATGAAGAGATGGTGAACACATTGATGAGTGTGTGTACGGCCCAAAGTGGTGGCACAAGCCGCACTCAGTATCAGACTACGGATGAAGAAATATATTCGCTATTTCACCGCGGAAGACCGGTGTTATGCGCTAAAATGCTCCCCTGCCACAGATTGCACGCCCCCCCCCCTACATAATCTCTATCAAATATTATATTAAAAAATAAATTCATAGGTTTATTGTAATCAAATATGATATAACTATTATAATTAACCGTTGGCACGTGACAGGTGTCGAGACCATGAATACAAATTCTCATATGTTTATTTTGTGGCACATTAATTTTACAGGAATTTGTCATGTAATACAAAAATGCTTGCACTAAATAAATATTTATGATGAAAAATTTTACGAAATTATTTTTATTATTAAATAAGCAATATCAAAAATACATCATGTATATAAAAAATAATAATTTATATTTTTCCCTATACAACATGTAATTTTTTTATAATGCTTATTTTATAATCAAATCCATTTGGTCTAATTTGTAATTTCTAAATCATAAACCTAGAAATTTCTGGTCTAATATAATATTTGACGGAGATTATGTAGGGGGTTCAATCTGTGGCAGGGGAGCATTTTAGCGCATAACACCGGTCTTCCGCGGTGAAATAGCGAATATATTTCTTCATCCGTAGTCTGATACTGAGTGCGGCTTGTGCCACCACTTTGGGCCGTACACACACTCATCAATGTGTTCACCATCTCTTCATTTCTCACAATTGCAGCAACCAAGTTTCCTAACTCATCCTTCCTAAAGATGGCGCTGTGTTTCGATGACGTCATGTTTCATTCAATATATTCAGAGTTTTCATTAAGTTCTCTCATGAATATTTTCCTAAACGGCATGCCATATCATTGCAATATATATATATACCCATACATGGTCCATTCATATCATATATTCATATATTGCAATATATTAATAAATATACTGTAAGCACTAGTTTCCTATATATAGAAATGTATTTTACAATACAGTATATTGACACATTTTTCCTGTAACAGTAGTGGTATAAATACCTACAGTAGGTACCCATTGTAAGGCTGAAGATGTAAGACTAATCCTTCACTGGTATTGGAAGTGTGCAGACTGTTTTGCTAGCTGTGAGACAGAACAACTAATGGTTAACATCTACACACCACACACATGTTGTTTCCACATGGAAACAACATCACAGGACTCCACCCCCATAACAAGCACTGTATCATGAAGCTTAAAGCATAAAAAAGCAAGGGCATGGACAAGGGTAAGGGATTCCTTAAAATGAGTATTGCTGTACTTTATTACTAAATGTCAATGTAAATGAGCTCTAAACAACTTTCACTTACATCATTTGGATATTAGTGCAGTACAAGCTATTGATGGACTTGTATCAAACTTGTTTCCTCCCACAGCCTAAAGACATGCAGATTAGCCTAATTGGCGTTCACAAATTCCCCGTAGTGTGTGAAAGCTTGTGTGAAGGTTGACCAGAGGTGCTACCCAGTCATAAAACTGGGAATAAATACAATTGGCCTCCACGGTTGGACTACAGAGATTCCTATTTGGATGGATGGATCAAACTTCATCAGGAAAACCACTATGGAAACCATACTTTCACCCTATGAAGAACGAAATCAGACTGATATCCATTTTAGGAGCACACTGGCTCACTTTTGTATCATCTGTAATCCTAGAATGGAGAGATGAGTGAGAGGTAGAAGAGGTATGGAAGGCAATCATGGTTCACCACTTTTCCCTTCCGTGCCTGCTCTTCTTCCTCATAAACCCCCTGTCTCCGCCTGTATTTCTGCTTTATGAGAGCAGGGCTAATACATGACTGGATTTATGAGTGACAGAGCTCGGCAGATTTAATATTTTAATTCTGTTTTATTGCCTAGCAGCACTGAGCCAAACACTCTCACTTTATTGGCATGCATTGCTGCGGTGACACGGTGACAAAATGGCGGGGACAGAAGGAAGAGGAAGTGTTGGAAGGAACTCCGAAGGTTTTGTGAAAGAAAGAAATGGACATTCTAGGAAAAGATAGAAAGAGAGACAAAGGAGAAATCAATGTGCACATGTATGGAATTACTAACCATTCTGCATTTAAGGCTCGACATCTTTCTTTCTTTCTTTCTTTCTTTCTTTCTTTCTTTCTTTTCATTTCAACCCCCCCTTCCTTCTGTCATGCCATATAACTCAGGAATGTGCCTCAGCTCTGGCCCTGAGACAGACAGCACAGCTCCAATTGCAGGGAGATTCATAGCTCATGGGAACAAGCCATGCCACTGATTCACAGCTTTCCACTTGGGGAGGAACACACGCCGATGATTCACAGCTTAACGCCATCGACTCAGGGCTAATATCGAGATCGATTCACAACTCTTACAGCATTCACGCCTAATATAGATGATACATGGTCTTAGCAAAGTGATTCAGAGTCATTACCTGGGCACAAAAAGACAGACAATTCAGGGACGTGTTGACACATGGCTCAGACGCTACCGCTGCGCGTAACTCAAACAAACTGAGCGTATTCCGTCCACGCTAGCTCTAGCCGAGCGTTTAGGCAGCGTGGCTCTCGGAGGACATGCCAGAACAAATATGTTTATGATGCTGACAGAACAGAGAGTCTCCCCGTGTTCCACTCAGCCTGTTTTAAAACCATCACCATGCCAGAAATGCTTCAAAAAAATCACTTCCTAAAAACTGGCTGAGGCAGTGCTGGAGTGCCGCATTATTTGTGGGGAAAATGAGTGTTAAAGCATTTGTTTCAACTACACTCTTTCCCACATGGTGTGGCGTCTCACATAATATGAACTGAGAATAAAAATAAAGGGATTAGGGTCTAGACATTGGCTGCTAAGCGAAGAAAAAACATGCAAGTCATTTGTTTTGTGATTCACTGTTTTCCACATGGCGGCATGGTGGTGTAGTGGTTAGCATTGTCGCCTTGCGCCTCCAGGGTCCAGGTTCGATTCCCGTCTGTCTGTGTGTGTGTGTGTGTGCATGGAGTTTGCAGGTTCTCCCTGTGCTTGGTGGGTTTCCTCCGGGTACTCCAGTTTCCTCCCACAGTCCAAAGAAATGTAGGTTAGGTTCATTGACGTTCCCAAAAATTGGCACTCTCTGAAATTTAAGGAGCGTGTGATTGTGTGTACTGTATGTGTGTGCGCCCTGTGATGGATTGGCACCTTGTCCAGAGTGTACCCCACCTTGTGCCATAAGTCTCCTGGGCCCCCTGTGACCCTGAATACAGGATTAAGCGGTATAGATAGTGAGTGAGTGTTTTCTACATAAAATCATATAGAGAATATATGATATATAGATTGTCTTTGTGGTCGTATTGATTTCCATTAGATTGTCTTGCTTTCTTCCATTACAAGACAGCTAGGTACTGTATGCTTGGTGCAAATGAGCGTCTGAATGCATGTGAATGTTGCCCATGATAAACCTGGTGCATTCTTCGAACATAACCAGGATAAAGCAGTTACTGAGGATGAATAAAAGATCCATGTAACTACACTATGTGGAACATTTTTATACAGGAACTAACCGTCTCAGAATAGAAAGAACCCCATACACAGAAAGGACAGGATTGAAAAAAAAGCAGAGATAAGGGAGTAAAAAAATATAATAATAATAATAATAATAATAATAATAATAATATAGGGTTTTTTGTATTAATTTAACTAATGTGTGCATGAAATTAATGTGTGTATGAAGCTGGGACATCTCACCGTATATGCATCACTCCAAATATATCTGTGTTTAATGCAAAAATTCTGCTTCCTTGTTTGAATAATACAATCCTGTAAACATAATTATAATCCTATTAGCAATATAATCAGCAGACACTGCAAACAGGTTTATAACCGGATGAAAAAAAGCTTGTCGCTTCGGGATGGAAAAGGACAAAGGACTTGGAAGCAAATTTAATACATATTATTACCTATCCAGCTACATGATGTGCTATAAAGTAATTATGGATTCTTTAGGATATTTTCACTTTAGGGGCAAGAAAAAATGTGAGTATTTTGTGGGCCAGTTTATGTTCAATTTATAGAAATTGTACTATACTTTATTTATACTTTATTTTTATACTTGTACAGTATAAAAGCCATATTGTACTTGCAAATTATTTGGTTATACTAAATATAATTAAATGTTTTTGGGGCGTTCAAGTCATACTGGGACTTTCTTATGAACTAAGACTAAGACTTAAAACAATTTAAAAAAATATATATTTACGGAAGAGTTCAAGCACAGTGATGAGACCCTTAGCCACAGTAAAACATTTGAATGGTGCAACCTTTTTAAAAATTACAGTGAATGAGGCAGATGATCCCAAAAGAGGTGTCTTGGAGCCCACTGCAGTCGTTACTGTGAACATTCAGAGTGTAACACCTGATCATTGAAAATCGACGGATGACTTATGGCCAACAGTTTCTGTGGAAATTGTACACACAATTATGCAAACCACCAATTGCACATTACAGGAACTCAGCTGGGAGTTATTGCTAAATCCTCATATGGTTCAGACCTCCAAGCCATTTCCACATATTTGGACCATTAAAGGAATTCCAGTGAGACTAGAGTTTCAAAAATGAAGCAGTCAGTCCAATCATTGTTCCGGCGTACTGATAAAACCTACCATCTACCTTGATGGTTTCCAAGCATTAGTGAAAGACTGGGAATTAAGTGCATTAGTGCAGCATTGGAGCATATAGAGTAATAATCAGAAGTCCCGGTTCCACTTGAGCGGCCATCGTGCAATCAAATATGACCTAAGGTGTGCTTCTAGTTCTCCTCAGCTAATCGACACTCAGCAAAACCCATCATAGAGAAAGAAATAAGAGCGAACTCTACAACTCAAATTAAATAATTTTTCACCTTGCAGAAACTCCCTCTCTCACATGGCGTCAGCCATCACGAAAAGTTTGATTGCGTTCTTAATGGAAATCAATAAGAGGTTCTCAGCATTCCACAAGTGACTTTTCTTCCTATCTGCAAAAAAATTTCATTATTTTTTTTTTCTCCAACCAGCAATTTCAGCAAGGCAGAAAAAAAAGGCAGGGAAAGAAAATGAACAGGAGAGAAGGAGGGGCAGAGAAGAAGAGGTTGCTAAATATGGTTTCTTCACTCTGTCTTATCAATGGCAGACTTAGTGTGAGTAAGACAAAGAGCTAAACAGGGAATTTGTGTGTGTGCGCGTGTGTGTGTGTGTGTCTGTGTCTGTGTGTCTGTGTGAGTGAAAAAGAGATGAGAGTAAATCAAATGAGTTTAAATGTATAGTGTGGGAGTGTAAAGTGTCTCACGGGGATAAGCTGAAATAAAATCAGATGCCATTTTCTCTCCTCCATCTCTCCTTCCTGTATCCCTGCAGACATTCCTGCACCTTTACTGGAGTGCAGCTCCTCCTCTCATCCATCTCTCTGCTCCCTCGATCGTCGGGGGGCTCACACTGACGCATGCTGCTTTATTGATCGATTCTTATACCCAATGGGACATCTTGGCCAATCAATGAGTATCTAACAACCCCCCCCCCCCCCCGCTCCACTTCCTCCTCACATACCAAACCCCAGGGGCATGTGAGGATGCTGCAGGCGGAGACTCCTTAAATGATCTGTGTACCATACAAATCACCCCCATTTTCCTCACTTCCAAATGATGGTCTTTAAAATACATCGGCAAACAGACACACTTCTGCCCCAGTAGGGCGACGGCACAGGGCTACATTTAGCCGTGTGAGTGTGTGTAGGTGCTCCTGAGCCAGGATGGTAAGAAGGGTTAGAATATGTTTTGGATCAAGGCAAAAGGGTAAAATAAATAAATAAATAAATAAATAATAATAAACAATAATAATAAATAAAATAATAAATTATATATATATATATATATATATATATATATATATATATATATATATATATATATATATATATATATATATATAAATAAAAGCCCTGAGTTTACATATGCATACACATACAGTATATGCAGCCAGAAAATGTATACACACTTCAGGAAAAAAAAAATATATATATATATATGTTTTTACTACACGTTATATATTATTATATATGATAATATTATTAATATTATATTAATATAATTTATATCATACTGTTTTCCTTATGCATATATAAACGCGACAATGCAACAAAACAAAACTGTGATAAACACTGTATATAAACATACAATACGCTGCAATTACCAGTGATTAGGGTTTTTAGACCCAAACAAAACAAAACAAAAACAAACACCTCCATTACTCTGCTGGCTTTTATCTGGTAATTTGGCTATCGTACAGAATCCTCACGAATTTTAACGCTCGATTTAAAGACCAATCTTTCTTTTCTTAAGAGAACAAAAGACAGATATATGGGGCGAGCATGAGACAGGGACAGAGAGAGTGGGAGTGGGAGAGAAATACACTTCCCTAAGGGTGGTGTGAATAATTAACAAACCTTTAATTAAACCTGTAAACGAACCGATGACCCCAACTACAAGGCTGGGGCGGTGGAGGGGGGGGGGGGGGGGGGGGGGGGGGTTGGGTGATGAGAATGGTGCACAACGTTTTAGAAAATGACTACAGCTGAGAGAAGAACAGAACAACAGAGGAGACATTATCATTCCTAGTGACCTTTCCATGCTTGCTTAACTCCACATACACCAACGTTGTGTAATGTCATATACAGGATTTCAACTTCAGACTTAGGTTATGCGTGTTGAAGAGAACAGGATATCATGAATATCTTGGCAGAACAGATAACCCCATAAAAAGTGTAAAAAGTTCCAGAGATGCTGTGTGAAAGCAACAGAAGCAAAAAAAAAAGGGATGAAAAGGTCTTTCGTTCCATCATCATCCTCATGTACCTGGCCTTCCTCTTCTGTCATGCAGTGCATAGAAAATTTGTAAAGGAGAAAGTTTTGTTATTCAAAGGAAAATTGTGAATAGATGGTAGTTTGGAAAAGTGGCGTGTAAGTACACAATGAGTTTATGGCAACACACACACACACACACACACACACGCACATGTACTGTATGCGCACACATTGTGTTTTGTAAGGCCCTTGTTGTAGAAAAGTAATTATTTAACCAACTCCTGTATATCAGTAACTGTTTTAGCTCATCTTCACAAACATGAGATTTTTGTACTGTGAGGACATTTTGTACAATATAATATTTTGAACCTTTTTTGGTCTTCACAAAGGATTAATACAGACACACCCACCCACCGTGTGTGTCTATTCACTTGTGCATTTCAGTAATTAGGATTGGGCAGAGATGAGTGTTTGGTTATGCTTTTATTCAGATTGGGTTAGAGTTACAGTGAGACTGAGATTAGGGTGCAGTGTTAGAATACAGATAGGGGCAAAATTATTGGTATATTGGTATATACAGTGTTCGGGGCTCAGACACAGTTTCCCAATTTAAAAGTAGACTCAAGAAGCATCTCTTTAATCTGGCATACACATAATTAATTTCTTTACCTCATACTCCAGTACATCTATCCTGAATGGCAACCATGCTAATTCTTTTCACCTGCTCTTTATTTTTCCACCCATCCCAAGGCATCTGGAGATTGTGCCAGCTTCAGTAGACAGAGGCCAACCCTGCGAGGTTCCTGAGGCATCCAGAGAAGGACCTGCTCCAGCTGAATTCTTCTTCATGTTGGTTTGGATCTACACATGCTGCTCCTGAGCTCCCAGTGATCCAGACCCCCATCTGCCCTCTGCACCTGCTGACTCATCCCTGAGCTGAACTGGACTTTGTGTTAATTTAAATAACTTCTGTTATATCGAACTTTCAGCTGCTTAACACACATGATGTTCTACAATTTCTGTTATCTGTCATCACCCAGATGAGGATGGGTTCCCTGTTGGGTCTGGTTCCTCTCAAGGTTTCTTCCTATTGCCATCTCAGGGAGTTTTTCCTTGCCACTGTCGCCGTCACCCTTGGCTTGCTCATCAGGGACAATCTCATTATCTAGACACATTTTTCTTACACATATATACATTTCCATAAGTCTTCTTTTCATTTCTGTGAAGCTGCTTTGAGACAATAACCATTGTTAAAAGCACTATAGAAATAAAATTGAATTGAATTGAAGTATACCTACAGTATATCCATTTATCCTAAATTCTCTCTCTAATAATCTCTCTCTCTCTCTCCATTCATACATACTGTACATACACACACACATACATACATACATACATACATACATACATACATACATACATACATACATACATACATACTGTACATATATACTGTACATACTGTACATACACACATACATACATACATACATACATACATACATACATACATACATACATACATACTGTACATATATACTGTACATACACACATACATACATACTGTACATACATACATGCTCTACATACATACTGTGCACAGTACATACATACATACATACATACATACATACATACATACATACTGTACATACTGTACATACATACATACATGTTGATGTACATACACCAATCAATTAAACATAACCACCATCATTCGGTGAATTGAATACATTGATTATAAATTATAAATAAGGAAACTGTTGACAGGGTCATGGCACTAGACAGGATCATAAGACACCCAAGGCCCTACACAAAAGCCACAAAAGCCAATGTAGCACAGATTGTTAGAAACTCTGTCCATGATAGAAAGGTATCAGAACACCCAGTGCATCACAGCCTGCCACATGTGGGGCTTAATAGGCAAAGAGTTCAGGGTTGTTGCAAATTCCCCAGCCTCCAAATTCTGCAGATCCCAATCTGGTCCATAGGCCCACTCCACAACCCACAGCACACCCCAGAGGTCTTGTAGAGTCATGCCCTGAGCGGCCAGAGCCACCCTAGGGACACAAGGGGAACACAAAACCTGTGTGTTTATAATGTTAATGGTTTTAATGTTATGGCTGATTGGTGTACAGTATATCCATTTTTATTATTATTTAATTTTGCAAATGTGTTATACAGTTGTGTACCTTAAGATGCTATATGCATATATATAGGTATATGGGTATTTAATCTTGAAACCATTAATTGACGTACAAGTTCAAGTGTACAGTAGATTAGTACCTGCTACTATTTTGTTTTACTGTGCGTGTTGCACTAAACATGGAAAAGAGATGAGATTTGTCCAAAAATGTTAGAAAAAAAGGTAACTGCAAAGCATGGTCAATCTAAAGTCCATAAAGCCGTCTCCAAAGAGCTTTACATTCGTATGCCCGCTGTTGCCAACACATTTGACAAAAAAAAAAAAGGCCAGTTGGATTGTAGTCAACATCCCTGTACATGACTGCAAGAGAAAAATGGACACAAGATTAAGGAGAGGGATTGTTCAAAAGGTGGAGAGAGAGCCCAGGGAAACTTAAAAAAAAAAAAAGATCCAAGCTGAATTTCGAGCTCAAGGTGCAGCAGTTTAAGTCAAACCTTTTGTCACTGTCTGAATAAAAATGTGCTCTGTGGTTAGACCCAGTAGCACTTCTTACAGAGAAACACACACACTCACAAAAAAGTCAAACTGCATGTTGAAAAGCTGCAGTCCTTTCGGGAGAATGTCCCTTCAAGAACAAAAAAAAAATTTAAGTTTTTTTTTTTTTTTTTTTTGCTAAATCACACCACTATGTTTACAAAGCTTTCAAAGAACAGATCGCTACACTTAACGTAAAATATGGAGGAGGTTCACTGTTCCGGGCTTGTTTTGCTGCCGCAGGCACTGGGAACAATGAAGTCAGAGGAATACCAAGGAATCCTTAAGTAAAAACTACACTCTTTTGTCAGAACGCTGTGTCTCAGTTGCACATCACGGCCCCTCCAGCCAAATAATCATCCAAATCCAACCTCAAAAAGCATCGCAAATAGATTTTTTTTTTAAAACATTAGTAACAACCAATTAATACACCAATAAATTTGGCACAATGGTGGAGTGGTTAGCAATGTGACCTCGGGCATCCAGGGTTGAGGGTTGATTCCTGCGTCAGGTCTGTGTGTGTGTGTGTGTGTGCTTGGTGGGTGTCCTTCCCTTTGCTGTTCCTAGATTGCCCATAGTGTGATTTGCACCCTATGATTGATTGGCACCTGTCCAGGGTGTACCCCACCTTGTGCCCAAAGTCTCCTGGGATAGGCTCCCGGACCCCCATGACCCTGTACAAGATAAACTGTATAGAAGATGGATGAAATGCATCTTCTATACATGAAATACAATTCTATACATATCAAATACATGAATGAATAATGCAGGCCACCTCTGTGTTTATCCGAACAATTCGTAAAGTATATCATATGCTATATAATTAGCAATAGTTGATATTTGCTTCAGACATTACTTAATCCTTATCCTCAACTCTCTTGACCTCATAGGTTCAGTGTTGACTGAAGAAACACCTCAAGGACGATCAGTAGACATATGCATCCGAGTTACCTGAGGTAGCACAGGTATTTATAATATCCGCCGCTTTATAATGTCACCCCAGTCAGCATGATATAGAACTAATCTTTCGAAACTACTGTATATTATGTTATTATTTCAGAACGAAAGAAAGGGTAACCTATACGAAACTGTCACTCATCCAAAGTTTATGGTTTCAGTAACAAACCAGACGCAAAAACGCAAGTGTTGCATAGTCCTAGTAATATTATAAAGATACTGTATCAGAATGGAGCAAAAACAATTAAGCGCATAAACATGTATTTCAAAGGGCCTGTTTATATGTAAACACTTATACTCTGGTGGTTACATCAGTGCTAACAAATGAATCAGAATAATAAAATAAAAAAAAAAAAGACAAGAACAGCCAAGTGGAAAGCCGTGCTGATGGCTTAACTGATACACAGTTTCAATCTCCAGGACTAACAGTTTTCATAAATCTGCTTTGTTTTCTGTTTGTTTCTTCTAGCTCACATATACACACTTATTCATACCCTCATACAGTGTGCATGATTCATCGTCTTACTCATGGCCTCTTATTTGCTATATTTTTCTCCGATGTGCATGTTTGTCTATTTTCTTTCCCCACTGTTTATCCATTTTAATTGAATGCTTTTCTTCTTCGTCTCCTTTTGTGTCTTTATATAAAGCTGTGTGTGTGTGTGTGTGTGTGTGTGTATATATACACACACACACAGCTTTATATAAAGACATATATATATATTGTATAAAATATAATAATATGTATAAAATATAATAATATGTGTTTAAGGACGGCGGTATGGTGGTCTAGTGGTTAGCACTGTCGCCTTGCACCACCAGGGTCCGGGTTCGATTCCTGTCTCTGTGTGCATGGAGTTTGCATGTTCTCCCCATGCTTGGTGGGTTTCCTCTGGGTACGCCGGTTTCCTCCCACAGTCCAAAGACATGTAGGTTAGGTTAATTGCCGTTTCCCTAATTGGCTGTAGTGTGTGAGTGTGGGTATGTGTGTGTGTGCCCTGCAATGGATTGGCACCCTGTCCAGGGTGTACCCTGCCTAATGCCCTAAATCTCCTGGGATAGGCTCCAGCGTCCAACCCCCCCCCCCCCCCCCCCCCCCGCCCCCCCACGACCCTGAAAACAGGATTAAGAGTTATAAACGATGAGTGAGTGAGTGTTTAAGGATCAGAAGTCTTTGACGTCACACTCTTTTCAATCAAGGTGTTAAGGAGAGTACAAAGAGTACGGTGAGTTAACGTCATAGTCAACCTTTACCTACCAAATAATTCAGCTACACATGTTGGAATTTCCAGTATTTTATTTTTTGTATAAAAAGTAGCAACGTTATTACTCTACTTTAATAAATATAGTAGAAATGCATATTTCTTTTCATCCTCAATATAGTAGCTATGTCACTGGGAATAAGAGTTATTTGGCTAAGGGGATGTAATATAAATTTCATTAACCACTTTTAAGAGATGTAGTAACAATGCCAGCAATATGCTTTAAGGGATACAGTAGGAACATCAGTAATTTGTTTCAAAGGATATACAGTACTCACAGATCAATTTATCAGGAGCGCTGTACTCATACTAATATACCAGCCCTACTTTTGCTCTCAATTCTTCAAGATGTTAGACACATTCCTTAGAGACGACGGTCCATGTTGACATGATTGCATCATGCAGTTACTGTAGGTTTTTCAGGTGCAATTTTATGCTGTGAATCTCCTGTTCTACCACATCCCAAAGGTGTTCATTAGATTCAGATCCAGTGACTCGGAAGGCTGTTGAAGAACATTGTACTCACTGTCAAGCCAGTTTGAAATGACCTTTGCTTTGACACTCGGTGCATTATCATCCTGGAAGCAGCCATTAGAACATTAGGAGGATTAGAAGTGTTAGTTAGCACTGCGGCCTTGCACCGCCAGGATTGGTGTTCAGGTCTGTGTGTGTCTTCTCCTCGTGCTTTGTGGGTTTCCTCCGGGTTATCCGGTTTCCCACCACAGTCCATGCCGTGTAGGCTAATTCCCAATGCGGATTTACAAGCTGATTTCCAATACTGAATGAGTGTGCGAGTGCATGTTTGTGTGCCCTGGAATGGATTGGCACCCTGTCGATCCTGCCTTCCGATCTGTCCTGGGTCTACCCTGCTTCACGTGTGCTAAAACCGATATGCGGTGTAAAAAAAGCAGCGGGTGTGGCCGTGAAACTCATATCCATGAAGGATCAGCGACAATATTTATGACTCCACTCAAGATTGAGGCCTAAAGTATGCCAAACAGTGATGATTGATTTCCCACACCACTACACCACGCCTTTCCAGTCGGCAGGTTGGATCCATGGATTTGTGCTTTTGGCTCCAAATTCTGACTCTACCATCTGGGTGCTTCAGCAGAAATTGAGATTCATCAGAGCAGGCTACATTTTTTCCCAGACTTAAGCTGTCCAGTTTTCGTCAGCCCGTGCCCAGCGCGGCCCCGGCTTTCTGTTCTTGGCCGCCTGAAGATTTGCCGTGCTTCGCATTTTACATGAAATGCTTTCCTGCTCACCACAGTTGCGCAGAGTTACTGTAGCTTTTCTGTCAGCCTTTGATCTCTCATTAACAAGGAATTTCCATCAGCGGGACTGGCACTCACTGAATGTTTCCAGTTTATTGCACCATTCGATGTAAACACTGGTGAGGGTTTTGTGGGAAACTCCCAGGAGATCAGCAGTCATACCGTAGAAATACTCGAAACACCACTTGTGGCACCGACAATCATGTCACAGTGAAAATAATGCGTGCCATCACATTTTTCAGCATTCTGATGGTTATCTGAAGCGGCTGGCCTGTATCTGCCGGATGTTATATACAGCACTGTATTGCCCTGCTGATTGGCTGGTTAGATACTTGTACTGTAAACATGTAGTGTTTGTGGACAGGTGTTCCTAATAGAGCGTTCAATGTGTTTATATTATAAATGCTGTCATTTCATTTAAAGAAATACAGAAGCAGTTTTAGGGCTATAGGAGGAAATGTCAGCAGTTTGTTGTAATAGACGTAGGAATTCTCTAGCAATGTCAGCATATTTCAGAAAGGATGTATACAAGAATGTCAGTGTTTTGCTATAAGAAATGTGGTTAAAACTCCAGTAACTCTATAGGATATCTCAGGAGGTACAGTACTGTAGCTTTATGGTTAATAGTAAGAATATCATTCATTAATCCTGGGAGATTAGCTCCAATTATAAGCCTTTATGCTTATACAGTGTATACTGTAGGATACTTTAAAGGATTTAAAGGATTGTAAAGATGAGCGTAATTTGAGATACATCCATCACTGCAGGAAATTAATCTCTCACCTTCTCTAATCTCTTCCCATCAAAATGTGCACCGTGCATAATCCAGCTCTTTCATGAACACATGTTCACAGTTATTAAAAAAAAGATGTCTTCGCTAGACCCTCACTTACTGTTCCTCTTTAAAAATGTGCGAATTAACATAGAGAGTCAACTATATCGCTAAAGGCTCGACCTTTGAATTCACATAAAAGGTGAAAAGTTTCACATCTTGGCTTTATCTTCAATTTATTCATTCGCTTTAATACAAATGACTACATCTGCAAAAAATAGTTAAAGATGCTTCCTTTCCATTTGTTGCATATGTATGTGTGTGTGTGTGTGTGTGTGTGTGTGTGCGTGTGTGTGTGTGTGTGTGTGTGTGTGTGTGTGTGTGTGTGTGTGTGTGTGTGTGTGTGTGTGTGTACATGACATTATGGGACCCCTGAGGCTTTAAACATGTCAACGTACAGGATCATCAATACCACAAGTTATGGGGTTTATTAAACGAGTTAAATGAATCTGTGCTATAGTCATGCATTATGTCCTATAATTCAACACGCAACTAATGAACAAGTCCAATCCAAACATTCTACCATAATTAATCAGAAGACAGTGCTGAATTTGTCACCAGACTGTACTGTATGTAATCTGTAAAGTTTATTATAGGATATCTGGTACATATAGAAGAGGGCAAATAAGATCTTTTTTGTTGTTGTTGTCGTTTGTTTGTTTCAAACTGATTCCTCTGAAGACATACATCAAGCTTCCAGTTTTTTGTTTTTTTTTAATCTGACAGCGCTATTCCTAGTTTATTTTCCCAAATCGGATTACAACACATTTAAGATCAAACTCATCCCTCACCTTAATATTGCGGAATATTAAAAAAATCCAATCAAAGCCAATTAACCTCCAATTAGTATAGTGTTGGAAGTGGTGTTTAACGAGTAGGGGCTGCTAATTGCCAGTGATTGCAGCAGGCTGGTATGATTGCTGTCCCATTAAAAAGTCATAAAGTTGTACGAGCAGAGGCGTCCCATCAGCCCAACTGACCTTCATAGAGGATGATGGCAGTGAGAAAGAGAGAGAGAGAGAGAGAGAGAGAGAGAGAGGCAGAAAACAGGGTGACAGGAGGAGAGGTGGGGAAAAAAAGGCAACTGCATCGTTTAAGAAGCAACAAATGTAATCCAGTTTCAAGATTTGGATAAAAAATGAAGAATGTATTGTAAATGTAAATGTTACTAAATTTCTTCATTATAGCACAGTGCATAGCACTGTCACCTTGCACCTCCAGGGTCCGGATCTGATTTCCTCCTCAGAGCCTGTGTACATGGAGTTTGCATGTTCTTCCCCGTGCTTGGCTGGGTTTCCTCCGGGTGCTCCGGTTTCCACCAGCAGTTCAAAGACATCATACTGTTATGTGCATTTGCAAAACCCAAACCTGGCTCTCATGAAGACCATCTCAGGAAAGCAAGACCAAAACTTACCTCTGCTGCAGAGGAGATGTTCATTAAGATTTATCAGACAGATTTAATTTATTAAGGTAAAAAAAACAGCTGTCCAAACCTACCTGGCCCTTTGTGAAAAAGTAATTGCCCCCTAAACCCAATGACTGGGTGTACCACCGTTGGCGACAACAACCACAATCAAGCATTTTTGATAACCGGCAATGCGTCTTTCACATCACTGTAGAAGAATACTGGCCCGCTCTTCTTTGCAGAATCGTTTCAATTTTGACACATCGGAGGGTTTTCAAGCATGAACGGCCTGTTTAAGGATTTACGTCTGGATTTAAGTCTGGACTAGGCCACTCCAAAACCTTAACTTTTTTTTTTAACCTAGACAGAGGTGCACTTGCTGGTGTGTTTTTGGATGTGCAGTCCTGCTGCATAACCCAAGTGCGCTTGACATCAAGCTGAAGCACACTTGCTGGTGTGTTTTGGATCGTTTTCCTGGTGCATAACCCAAGTGCGCTTGAGCTTGAGATCACAAACTATTGGCTGGACATTTGACATGAATGATTTTCATGTAATTTAATTTTATTCAACTTCAACTATTATGCCTACCAGATGCAGATTTCTGTACATTGTGTCTTTTCTACTGTCTTCTGTCTCATGCGATTACTGTAGTTTATTGTTTATTGTCTATGTGATGGTCTTGTGTACTGTAATGCTGCTGCAGAACTTAAATTTCCTTTTTGACTTAATAATGATCCATCTTCTCTTATATTACTGAGAGCCATTTCTCAATGGGAAACCACTTATTGTACATCTCTATGCGCTTTAAGGACAAACATGAAGAGTTACTGTAGTTACTGTGGTGCTAGACAATGTATGGGCAGTTCCCAGTGCAACCCTCAGCCTTGTTTCACTTTTCCCCCATTTTTTTTACTCTTGATGGCTGGTAGTGCAATTAAAGAGGATTAGACTGTACTACCTACACATTTTCTCTATGCAAAAGACAGCACAGATATGAAAATATAAAAAAATAGAGAATAACAGGAGGGTTTGGGCAGTGTTGGGGGTTTGAAAATTATGGTAAGAAGGTAAGAAAATCAACATTTACCCATGCATGACTTCTCAGTGAAGACTGCTGGCTGGAAGAGAGAGAGAGAGAGAGACGATCGACTGCCTTAGGCAGCCTCCATACTAAGTGTGTGTGTGTGTGTGTGTGTGTGTGTGTGTGTGTGTGTGTGTGTGTGTGTGTGTGTGTGTGTGTGTGTGTGTGTGTGTGTGTGAGGGAGAGAGAGTAAGAGAGAGAGAGAGAGATCAGGTGGTTGTTAGACTGAGGCTGTTTACAGAAGGTCACAGATGAGATCAAGGCAATTTGAGGTTCGAAATGAGTGATGTCCTCTCTCATTTAGGCACCATGCTCAATCCCCCACATGCCAACAACCTCCATCTACACACTTACACACATCACAACTCTGCATATGCCAACCCTGCCTGGCTGCACGCACACACACTTCCTTCGGATTCCTCCCTCAAATAGAGTGGCACAATAGAGTCGATCTAGTGTCCCTCCAGGGCACTGAGGCAGAGACAGAGGAGCACTGTTAAGCAGACGAGTGTCCCCCTGTCTTCAACAGAGCACTGTTTCAGTCTCGCAGATTTTTTGCCGGCACACATGCGGTGTAAACCTCTAAAGCATGTCCCATTCCTCATTTTGAGGTGTAAAGATTTCCTCAGGAGTAGCTTTTATATAACCTTAACGTGCACTTTGGCACAGCTCAAAGACGCAGAATCAATAGGTTACTTTTGACCTAAAGCCAGTTGCAGGATTCGCTATGACCAATTAATACATGCAAGAAGATCAGTAAAGCAACAAAATCCGTTCAAATATATCTTGAGCTTAAATATGGTGCAATGCATTGCCGTACTATATGTTTGTCTGTTTGTATGTGTGGGCACAGGGCTGCTATATGAACATCACTGTTTGCATAGCGGTCTATTAGGTTCTGGCAGGAACCATATTTAGAAGAAGAATGACTAGCCTCGTGCAGAGTTTAAGAAAAGCACAATCCAAAACCCAAATAGCTATGCAGACATTAATCAAATTCAGCACTGACACTATTCATCAACTGAGAAGGTCTTTGAAAGTATTGAACAAGAGAAATGGTTGAAACACTAGAAGCAAACAGGGAAATGCAGCTAGGAATAACATGAGCGATTGGCAAGACTTCGCAATGAGACACTTTAAACCATGTGCTTATGAAGTATGTGCATGACAATGTGGTGGTGGGTTTAATAACCAGGAATGATGTGAAGTCCTATGTGGATGATGTGCATACTGTGTCCCAGGGGTGCCAGGGCAGTAACCAACCTGGTCTAAAATGTCAGCAAGAACTACAGAACTGGTTGCGGATTTCAAAATAGAGCAACAGGTCAAAAGGATGCTGTAAGATTTTATAATATGATGCGAACTTTCTACACAGCCCTGTTTGAAAAAGTGTTTGCCCCCTAAACCTAATAAGTGGTTGGGCCACCCTTAGCAGCAACAACTGCAATCAAGTGTTTTCGACACTTTTTCACACAGGGCTATTGGATTTTGTTTTCCCTTAATAATAAAAACCTTCATTTCAAAACTGCATGATGTGTTATCTTTGACTAATATTAACATTTCTTTGATGATCTGAAACATGTGACAAACATGCAAAAAAAAAAAAAAAGAAATCAGTAAGGGGGCAAACACTTTTTCACACCACTGTACAGTATGTATGAGATCTTCAGACTCATCATGCATGCATGTTTTTGTCCCACTCCACCAAATGCGATACCCAGCCGGTAAGCTTATCGAGGTACAACAGACACAACAAGCAATAATTCCTCTCCTTTTCATTCATCTTAAAATGTAACAAGTCCACTCTTCTATACCTAATAGACGCCTGATTAGAGAAAGAGCTGCATTATGTTCCTCAACATACACATCACTGAGGACCTATCATAGATTCTGGACAGTTTGATCGAAGGTAAAACAATATCTATCATCATTCCGTCTATGTGAGCTTATGAAGTTCAGCATCTTGTCAATTATTCTGCACCATCATCTCCATCCATCTAGGAACCTCTGTAGTAAAACTAGGGACCGTGGAGGCCAGTGGTGACCAGTGTACAGTATGTATCCCCATTTGTATGAACGTGGTAGGACACAAGAAGTATCATCTTTGGGGAAACGTCGTCCTATACATGAAATGCAAGGCTGAGGACCACAAAGACTTGCAGAGGGTAGTGAGGTCAGCGATCACTATTCTGTCCCAGTGTTTGTGGTCTGAAAAGCACCTGCACAACCACATGGTCATGACTGAGAGATAAAAGGAGGAGCTTTGTTCCCCAAGTAGTGTCTTGCAATTGCAAATCTGAACTTGTCACTAACGACATCGGTCAGCTCCTTAACATTACAGTACATGACACGCCACATATCCACAAACAGATACACACGTGGACAAAATTGTTGGTACCCTTCGGTCAATGAAAGAAAAACTCACAATGGTCACAGAAATAACTTTAATCTGACAAAAGTAATAATAAATAAGAATTCTATGAATGTTAACCAATGAAAGTCAGACATTGCTTTTCAACCATGCTTCAACGGAATTATAAAAAAAAATAAACTCATGGAACAGGCCTGGACAAAAATGACGGTACCCCTAACTTAATAGTTTGTTGCACAACCTTTTGAGGCAATCACTGCAATCAAACGATTCCTGTAACTGTCAATGAGACTTCTGCACCTCTCTGCAGGTATTTTGGCCCACTCCTCATGAGCAAGCTGCTCCAGTTGTTTCCGGTTTGAAGGGTGCCTTTTCCAGACGGCATGTTTCAGCTCCTTCCAAAGATGCTCAATAGGATTGAGGTCAGGGCTCATAGAAGGCCACTTTAGAATAGTCCAATGTTTTCCTCTTAGCCATTCTTGGGTGTTTTTAGCTGTGTGTTTTGGGTCATGTGCGACTGAGACCCAGCTTTCTGACACTGGCCAGCACATTTCTCTCTAGAATCCCTTGATAGTCTTGAGATTTCATTGTAACCCGCACAGATTCAAGACACCCTGTGCCAGATGCAGCAAAGCAGCCCCAGAACATAACAGAGCCTCCTCCATGTTTCACAGTAGGGACAGTGTTCTTTTCTTGATGTGCTTCATTTTTCCATCTGTGAACATAGAGCTGATGTGCCTTGGCAAAAAGTTCCATTTTTGTCTCATCTGTCCATAGGACATTCTCCCAGAAGCTTTGTGGCTTGTCAACATGTAGTTTGGCATATTCCAGTCTGGCTATTTTATGATTTGTTTTCAACAATGGTGTCCTCCTTGGTCGTCTCCCATGTAGTCCACTTTGGCTCAAACAACGACGGATGGTGCGATCTGACACTGATGTTCCTTGAGCATGAAGTTCACCTTGGATCTCTTTAGAAGTCTTTCTGGACTCTTTTGTTACCATTCGGATTATCCGTCTCTTTGATTTGTCATCGATTTTCCTCCTGCGGCCACGTCCAGGGAGGTTGGCTACAGTCCCATGGATCTTCAATTTCTGAATAATATGTGCAACTGTAGTCACAGGAACATCTAGCTGCTTGGAGATGGATGGTCTTATAGCCTTTACCTTTAACATGCTTGTCTATAATTTTCTTTCAAATCTCCTGAGACAACGCTTTCCTTCGCTTCCTCTGGTCCATGTTGAGTGTGGTACATACCATGTCACCAAACAACACAGTGACTACCTGGAGCCCTATATATAGGCCCACTGACTGATTACAAGATTGTAGACACCTGTGATGCTAATTAGTGGACACACCTTGAATTAACATGTCCCTTTGGTCACATTATTTTCAGTATTTTCTAGGGGTACAATCATTTTTGTCCAGGTCTGTTCCATGAGTTTATTTTTTTTGTATAATTCCGTTGAAGCATGGTTGAAAAGCAATGTCTGACTTTCATTGGTTAACATTCATAGAATTTTTTTTAATTATTACTTTTGTCAGATTAAAGTTATTTATGTGACCATTGTGAGATTTTCTTTCATTGACCGAAGGGTACCAACAATTTTGTCCACGTGTGTACACACTTATTTTTTGTGTGGGCTCTCTTTTCCCTCATATCCTTTTATTGTCTGTACAGTCGACTTGATGTTCTTGCTATGCACAGGCTTTGCAGTTGCTGCAGTTCATTTCATTGTACCTTTTTACACGTTACGAATGTGCATATGACAAACAAACCATTAAATATTGAATATAGCTCTAATAACACCTGATAATAAACAGGAAATGAACAAATCCGGAGAGTCTCTTATTGGGGAGGGGCACTGTGCTGGACTGTTACCTGGGCTGACAAATAGCTATTATAAATCCGAAGGATTAAAATCTCTAATCAGTAAAATGCACTCGAGAATTAAAGCATCCCTGGCTGATATTCAGGTAATCTCTCTCTCTCTCTCTCTCTCTCTCTCTCTCTCTCTCTCTCTCTCTCACTCACTCACTCTTTGAGGCCACTATGGGGCACAGAAGCACTTTGCAATCATTTTATAATAAGCCTCCATCTAACAGACTGCTGCTAATCTACAGTATGTGACTGTATAATCTGCAGTGTGTGTGTGTGTGTGTTTTTTTTTTTTGATGGGGTGTGAATGCCACCCTACACCTCGGTCATCAAGAGCGTCAACACACCCTCTGCTCTCACCCTTTCCTCTGTTCTTACTCACGCCTCTTAGCCACCTGCACCGAATGCGTTCGTGTGTGTGTTTTTGCGTTATGAGAGAAAGTGAGCGAGAAAGAGAAAAGTGATGGTGATGGTATGATGACCTTTTCAATCCTTTCCTAGCGAGTCAGCATGTAATCAGAGGTCGGCGGGGGTCACAGCGCTTGACTGTCTGTCGAATGAAATGTACGGAGTGACGGTGTAACACAGTTGAGTCACGGAGGCCGAATTTGATGGCGAGATACTGTACATGCGTGTCTGTGTATATGTGCGAGTCGATAAGAATCAGTGACCTCGCCGTTAATCCCTCGTATTGGAGTATATCTGTTGAAGCTCGTGTGTGTGTGTGGGTTGGAGGGTAAAAAAGGGATTTTGTTCTGCATGCTGCTGCTGCCGCTTTCTATGTGCGGATTTGAGTGTCTCCATGAATATGTAATCAAACCCAGTAAGCCATTAGCCTACTCTTACCCAGGTTTATTTTTTTTCCCCTCTCTCTGTCTTGGATCTTTATTCTTTGCAATTCTTCTTCATGTGGCACTGCTCTAATGAATCTGGCTTTGTGTGACCCATACACCTCACTAACTGAAACTGAAACGGTTTTGAAGTCAGGACTCCTGGAAATGTGACAAGATTTGGAGTATTGTGTTGTAGAAAATGGCACAGATGTGTCGTGCCTTAGGTGGCATGGTGGCTTAGTAAGTATCACTATCGCCCAGGTTCTGGATTTGATTCCCATCTCGGGTCTGTGTGCATGGAGTTCGTATGTTCTCACCCGTGCTTGGTAGTTTCCTCCGGGTACTCCGGTTTCCTCCCACAGTCCAAAGTCATGCAGGTTAGATTAACTGACGCTCCCAAATTGCCCGCAGTGTGTGAATGAGCGTGTTGTGTATGATTGGCACCACTGTACTACACTGTAGATCATCCTGTATACAGAACAAGAAAAAGTGGTATAGATGATGAGTGAGTGAATGTTACAGTATGCCTTCGTTTTCAAAGATGAGCCCGTATATCTACTCATGTACATACATGTACTACTATTCTGAGCATATCCAGATCCTGGGTAACGCTTGATGCGAGGTGGGAATACACCATGGATGGTGCACTATGAACACACATGCAGGCGGTCATTCACACCTAGCATTAATTTAGAGTCACCAATCCACCTACCAGCATGTTTTTTGGAAGGTGGGAGGAAACCAGAAAAACTGCCGCTGTGAGGAGGCAACACTACCCACAGCACTGCTGTGAGCGACACCCCGTGGAGCAAAAACATCTCGGGTGAAATATAGTTAACTTTAGATACATAAAGGTCATTTAGGACAACGTACTGTATGCGCTTGAAAAAAGTTTCAATCACGGACGATACATGGATATCCAGGTCGTCCTTCTTATAGCATAGTAACAAATGAATTGCATGGCAACATGATCCAAAAGTGATACACATTCAAGGTAATTTTCCCCCAAGGTAACTGACTTTTTTTTTTTTTTTTTTTTTTTACAATAGTATTGCTTTTACTGTACTGCTCTAGATTTTCATGACAGTATGGTTGGAGTTATCTGATCTTTAGACATCCATCACACTGAACACACTGTACTTGTGCTCCAAAATATAAACTGTAAGTGAAGCCCAGTCAAATTATCTACAACATATTCCCTATACAAAATATTGATGAATGCGGTAAGAACTTGCACATCTTGTCAGGAATGCACCTGAAACTGGTAAGGACGTACTGTATTATTGTCTCCCTTGAAACCGAGCTGCCATGCTTTTTGGTGGTGCAAAAGCATAGTGAGGACATGGTCATAGCAAAGCGCAAATCGATAAGGACATATTAACGACAGCGCTGACCAGTTAGGACGCCTTTTAATTAACGCCTTTTAGGGAATTCATTGACATTCTACAAGCGTGGCTCAGACTGAAAAGGCTGAATGAGATGTCACTGTATGGTACTACATCAATGAAGTTCCCCCAATGACCTCTCCACGCTTGTGCTATGACAATGGTTGTTCCAGGCCACGTTGTCGGAGACCACATTACGCTCATATTATGTTATTGTGGTGGGGACCCCATTTATGGCACGTCATCACTGTATGGACAACATACAGTAGTAAGTACATGATAAGCAACTGGTAAGAGTGTAATGTGATCTGATCGGACATACTGTAATTAAAAACTCTGTTCAATTGCATTGTGCGTGATAGAAAATTAACAACATGACAAGAAATATGGCTAGGATGTAGATGATAAATGAACTTAATAAATGCACATTTTTCCATTTTGAACCCGGTTTCGCCTTTTAGGACGTTTTTAGGACGCAGTCGGAACTTCTTGGTTTTCATGCAGGGGCTCTTAGTCATATATTATACTACCCATTGTTGATAGGTAAAAAAAAAAACAATTGTTTAAAGGTTAACGTTAATAATAAACTGATCAGCATCTGGCACGTAACTGCTCATAATTAAATTTATGGTGCAAGGTTCAGTTTTCATAGTGTACGTCCCTATTTTTGGAGTAAGTCATGCTGGGTCGCACTTTTTTTGCTGTGTTTGGTGAGGATTGTGGCGGCTTGTTGGTGCAGCGCCGACGTTTCTGTGTCTTCCACATACTCTGTGTATACACAGTGAACTATCACATTGATTGGCCATGTTGAGCAATGCGTGTAATCACACCCACTTTGAGTGAAAAGGCGATATGATCGTCTAAACATGCGCTAGATGCTGTGACGGAATCTTGCACAGAACTGCCCTTGTACTTAACATTTTGATTTCATTTATGGCGGAGTTTTACCTTCAAGGAAACACAGAAGGACTGGTAAATTTTCATTCAATCCTGTTCAGCCAGTTTTATCTGTGATAAATTCGGTGGGACAGACATACAGACAAACAGAAATAAATTATTCTGAGACTGGTTTCAATGTACTGTATGACTTCTTTTTGTATGTACTGACAAAAGCTTTATTTTATTTATCTAGATAAGAAATAAAACATACTGCATTGAGATGGTGTTTGGAACCTAGTGCAAAATGGACAACCATTTTTATTGTCCTATGTAACAGAAGTATGACAACAATGACATATTTCTATTTTTTAAAGAGCCACATTGTCTATATCGCATATTCTGTGTAGGTGCACAAGGGGCCTTATCCCAGGGAACTCAGAGCACAAGGTGCATACACCTCCAGTCATACTGTACACTACGGGTAATCTGGAAATGCCAATCAGCTCACCGTGATTGCAGTAAGACTGTGGGAGGAAACCAGAGTAACCGAAGGAAACCCACCAAGCATGGGGAAAGCATGTAAATTCTACACACTCAAAGTGAAAGTGAGATTTGAACCCCCCGCCTTGAAGGTGAGAGGCGACAGTGCCAACCACTAAGACATTGTGCCGCCTATTCATTTACTGTATAGTTACAGCTACATTCAATCATCTGCAGCGCTAAACGATCACTCCCGCACTAGTCTCTCTTTTCTCTTTCACTCTTAAAGTTTGTAAGACAGAAGAAAAAAAAAAGCAACAAAATGCGAAGGATTTCTGGCATAAGAACATTTCCATGGTGGCAAACTTGAAGCAACAGCTTTATTCTGACTGTTACAAAAGCACAGACACTGGAGACTAAATGTCAAATAAATGCAAAAAAAAAAAAAAAGGGGGTATTTATAATTAGACGTAGATTTTGTGGAGCATCTTGCACACACAGTAACACTGAGTTTTCCTGCTCTGCCTACCTTCACAACCTGCAATTCAACATTTAAATAATTACAGCATGTGAAAAGTGTGAATTCAACATGAATTATACAGAACATGAATTAAAGTGTAAATATCCGTTCATGCTGCAAAACTACCCAAAAGACCATTTTGGAGAAACTATATTTTATGACCTGTAATGTCATTCAGCACTCCATCAAAGTCCAGATTGTATCCAATCTGCCTCATCTGTGCTGTGTTTGTTCCATCAAAAAGAAACATTTGCTCAGTTTTATTTCTCGTGCGCACGTACGCAGGCGGTTATGGAGTGGAAATTTACAGGCTGTTGAATGGTGCTGAAAACATTACATGCCTTTTTTTACTGAAAAACAAATAATAAAAAAAACTGTACAATAGCTGTATCTATATTGACCATAAGCGGTAGCAATGCTCTCCTTATAAATATTTTTCCCCATCTGTCACAGAAAAGTCATGATGTATAAAAATCATTTAACTTTCATCAAACATGCACATTAAACATGTAAGTACGTACTGCTTATGAGACATTTTAAAAGATCTGGGCCTGTATATACTAAGTGTCTCAGAGTAGGAAATCACTCCTAAGTGGCCAAGAGATTCTCAGAGTGATAAAATTTCAGTCCTACTTTTACGACTAGGAGCAAGAACAATTCATCAACATTGTTAAAATGTAATGGAAATCACTCCCATCTCCACCAAAACTTAGGAGAGCTCCGGAGGTGTCCCAACTGGTTAGGAAGTTGCGCGGGAAATGCGTTCCGGCAGAGACGCATGCAGAGGAGAGACGTTTCGGTAACACTGAGTGACACAGAGCTCCTAAAAGATGCACTTGGACAAAAACGGAATACTTTTTTGTAACACATTGTGTACGGTATGCATCGGTCTACTAACAAACATTTTAACTGCTGCTTTATTTTAGTAACAACAAAGATGAAGCTTTAAAACAGTTATTATTTCTGACATTGTCAGTTCTGGTTAATCAAAATCAATCAAACTTTGCTCTTACAGCACTACAGATCAAAAGCTGTGAAATCAACGTAAAACAAGCTGCATTCATGTGCATTGCTGATTTTTCTGGAGTTGTGGGCACCATCCATGGCACACACATTAAAATAATTGTCCCGAACACCAACAAGGATCATCAATTTACTACGTACATATACAGGAGTTGGACAATGAAACTGAAACACTGGCCAATTTAGTGTTGGAGGTTTCATGGCTAAATTTGACCAGCCTGGTGGCCAACCTTCATTGATTGCATTGATTGATTGCAGTGTGTGAAGGTTTAATTAGAGGAGTAATGGCACAGTTTTGCTTAAAATATTGCAACGCATACAACATTATGAGAGTTCAAAAGAGGACAAATTGTTGGTGCGCGTCTCGCTGACACATCTGTGACCAAGACAGCAAGTCTTTGTGATATATGAAGAGCCACGGTGTCCAGGGTAATGTCAGCATACCACCAAGAAGAACGAACCACATCCAACAGGAGTAACTGTGGACGCAAGATGAAGCTGTCTGAAAGGGATGTCCAGGTGCTAACCCCGATTGTATCCAAAAAACATAAAACCACAGCTGCCCAACTCACTGCAGAATTAAATGTGCACCTCAACTCTCCTGTTTCCACCAAAACTGTTCGCCGGGAGCTCCACAGGAGCTCGTTGGAGAGCATCCAAATATCAGTCCACCTTCACTGTCTTTTCCACATCTGGAAGAGTTAGGATGTGGAGAAGCCCCAAAGAAGCGAACCACCCAGACTGTTGCATGGCCAGAGTGAAGCATGGGGGTGGATCAGGGCTGCAATATCATGGTATTCCTGAGTCCCAATACTTGTGCAATACTTGGGCGCGCCACTGCCAAGGACTACCGAACCATTCTGGAGTACCATGTGCACACAATGTATCCTGAACATTGTATCCTGAAGGAAGTGCATGTATCAGGATGATAATGCACCAATACACACAGCAAGACTGGTGACAGCGTGGTTTGATGAACATGAAAGTGAAGTTGAACATCTCCCATGGCCTGCACAGTCACCAGATCTGAATATTATTGAACCACTTTGGGGTGTTTTGGAGGAGCGAGTCAGGAAACATTTTCCTCCACCAGTATCACGTAGTGACCTGACCATTATTCTGCAAGAAGAACGGCTCAAAATCCCTCTGGTTACTGTGCAGGACTTGTATCTGTCATTCCCAAGACGGACTGATGCTGAACTGGCCGCAAAAGGAGGCCCTACACCATACTAATGGATTATTGTGGTCCAAAACCAGGCGTTTCAGTTTCATTGTCCAATACTTTTACCTGTACTTTTACTGTATACAGTATATAAGTACTTCATCACTTCATTAACACAGCGTCACCATTTTTCACACTCCTCAGGGGTATGTGTGTCAAACTGACAGGTGGCATTGATAGACTCCCATTTTCCCACTTTTCCACTCACTTTTCATCTTTAGCGGTAAGAAGTGGACAGAATTTTTCTTTTACTATTTCTTTACATTCAAATATATTAACAATTAAAATGCGTGTGTATGTGTTTCTCTTTTTTGCTGTGTATTCCTGTTTTCCAATAAAAAATTTCAATACATTTAAATAAATAAATAAATAAATATCAATAAATTCCGTCCTCTGCAAGCAAAACTGTGTCATCGTCTCTCCAATTTGTGTTTACTGTAATTTTATCATTCTGTCATTCTGATCAGATTATGACAGTCCTACACTGCTCTTGAAACAGTTGTGATTGGAGCATTATGATCAGAATAACTTCATGCAGCCGGAGGCATACTGTATATATGTTTTGTGTCTGTGCGTAAAGCTTTCACATAACTGCCGCTGATTTCTCTATTTCGATTTTTCCACTGTTTAAAACTATGAAAATTACAACACCCACTATAATGTATACTGTAGTATTCTTGGTGTCATAAACATTGATGTCACCCGCTTTCCTAGGAGCGGTCCTACTCCTGGCTGAAAATAAGAGAAGGACGTTTCATAAATGTTACTAAATTATGTTGTTAATTTATGCTGTATATGAAAACAATTATTCTTCTCATTGGCAAACTATTTTCTTTGTGGGCTTTTAAAATCATCTGGCCATTTAAAGACTCGCCTTTCTCTCTCTGTGTTACACACACATACATACACACACACACACACACACACACACACACACACACACACACACACACACAGACACGTTTTTAAAAAGTTATTAAATTTAAATAAAAGCTAATACTAAATGTGATTTTGATTTTGTGATTTGGAGCTGACATCAGTAGTATGTTTAATGCAGATTTTGTAACTCGCCCCTTATTTATCATAATTTTTTACCTACAGATGTAGCAACTCAAAACAGCCAGGGTCGGGCAACTGGCGCGTGAATGGCTTATGGCTGGCGTATGGCTGACGTGTGGCTGACGTGAATCCCCCCTCCTTCTCCTGCCAGAAGGCATGTCCAGATTTCACAGTAAACACGCCCATTGAAGCCATATTTATTCATTTACCGTCCGCCACCACTAGATGGCGCTTTGTTCTCAAGAAGACGTTAACAGAAGGCAGCAATTTAGCTGCTGAGTAGCAATCACTTAATTTAACCCCCCCCCCCCCCCCCCCCCCCAATATGGAGATGAAGATGATAGTTTAATGGACTTCTTATTCAGGGTAAGTGGTGGCTTTTTTTAAATATAAAATTCACAATTCAATTCCTGTCACAATTCTGAGCGCGTGGTTTGACATTTTGAGAGCAGACAAAGCACTCTATGCGCGTGCAGTGCCTCCACTGCGCGTTCAACAGCTCAATTCTGCGCGTGCAGTGTCTCCCTTGCTCGCTCAACATGTTCTCAGTGCACGTGAGCGCACTCTACCTGTGCGCTCGCTCAACTTTGTCCAGTATGGGACGCCAAACACATCAAAAGTGGGACGAAACCGCTGGACCCGATTGAGGCGCCCTGGGCGGACCAAATATCTCCGCGGCCCGACGGACAGCGCAGAGATGATCTGGTTCATTTGTGCAGCCCAGTGGATCACGCAGTCGCGCAGCGCTCAAATAAACCAGTTCATTACTGCGCTGTCCAGATTGTCCTATTTGGTCCGTCCAGGGCAGCTCAATCGGGTGCCGCGGTTTCGTCCTACTTTTGATGTGTTTGGCTTCCCATAGTCCAGTGTTACAAAACTGCCACAAAACCAACCAATCACAGACTTCCACACACTACTTCTGATTGGCTGTTCCTTCTCTATCAGCTGGCACTATCGACCGCATAACGGAAGCGTTGTAAATAAAGGTTTATAAGTAAAGCGACCGAGTTGCCCGATTTGAATTTTAGTCAATGTAGTCTAACGATGAGCTATATGGATAATTAGATAAGTAAATAAAAACACACAAAGGACAAACGAAACGAGTATATACTAACAATTCATTGAATAAAAAATAAATACTATATTTGTTTATGATATTTATAAAGAAATACAATTTAATTTACAATGTTCGCTTATATAATCTCCTTATATAATTATATATAATAATATAATTTTAATTTCTTATAATTTTCTTTTGATTTTGTAAAGCTACTTTGAGACAATTTAACCAGAGCGCTTTAACCAGAGCTCTGCAGTGGAGGATTGGCTCAGAGGGGTGACGGCTGGCCTTTTGGAGCTACTGAAGGGGCATGAACGACCTGGAGTCTACACATCGGGGGAAACAAAGGAAGTGTTTGAAAGTTTTTATAAATTGGATACTTTAATAATAATAATAAAAAACAGATAGGGACTGATAAGCAGTTGGTGATACAACTTCTATTCACCTGTTTTTATACAAATTACTGTTTTAACTTTGAAGAATAAAGTTTTTTTTTTACATCATGTTTGTGCGTTTTAATTGTTGGGGTATTGTTAGGCCAATTTGTTTTGATAATTTTTTTACTTGAACCAACTACATCAATTGGCTAAAATATGAGACAACTTTGTTTTAAATAGTCAAAAAGTTGGGCTATAAAATAAATAATAATAATAATAATAATAATTATTATTATTATTATTATGGTCATAGAAACAAACAAACAACCATTGAACACGTAATCATATGTATCTATGCTATTTTTTTTTTTTTACTTATGTGAGTCATTTTCTCAATATAAAAAGGGGGGGGGGGGTGAACTGCAGTATAGTACTTGAAATCAAAGTGCTCGCTTAAATAAGATGTGACACTTCTCACACACACACACCTCCGCATCGCACACACTGGGGGAGGAGCGGCAACTACAGTATTAACGACATACAGGAGTTGGACAATAAAACTGTTTTTCACTATCATTCTTAGTACGTTATGAAGTCCGGTGATTAAAATGGTGTGTGTGTGTGTGTGTGTGTGTGTGTGTGTGTGTGTGTGTGTGTGTGTGACCCCGTAGCCTACGCGAAGAATACCTCATTTACAAGACAAAGGAGGGTCAGAGGTGTGAATGCACGTCTCTGCTTTCCTCTGCAGTGTGTGTGTGTGTGTGTGTGTGTTCGTGCTTTAAGTTGTTTGGGGTGCTTTCCTAAATTCAATCTGACTGAATCCGTATTACGGAAGTGCATTGCATTCACAAAAGAAATTTTTTTTTACAGGAATTATCTCATAATTATGACTTAGTATCTCATAATTTTGAGATCCTTATCTCATAATTATGACTTAATATCTCATAATTATGAGATGCTTATCTCATAATTATGACTTAGTATCTCATAATTATGAGATAAGGTAGCACCGGTAAGGTATCAGGGCCAAAGACCAAAGAAACAAAGAAAGAAAAGAAAAGCACGCAGAAAGTTGAGAGTCCTAAGATGCCGGCGAAAGCGAAAGAGAGCCCAGCGTACGCGCTCAGCTTAAGTTTATTAGTGCTTTATTTTCCAGAGCCCCGTCCATTCTCACGTAGACGGCGGAGCTCCGTTATATTGTGTTTTCAGTTTTCTTTGGTTTCATTTAAATTCCTAATTATTAATCCCACGCCATCTCCAAACGGGAAGGTCTTCCCGTGTGTATCATAAGCACTCTCACATACTCCTATTTCGTTGCCCCCCCTCTAAAGCTCTCTCCATACCGCGTCACGTAATCTACTATAACCATCCAAATAACTCAATGACATTAATATCTCCCAGTGTCTCAATCCAAGAAATAAATAAACGCGAATTAAATTCGGCACTATTGTCCCCGTCTTGTGCCGATCACCTAACCCTAAGTTTTGTCATAATCATGAGACCAGGATCTTATAATTATGACATATTAAGGCATAATTATAAGTTATTAAGTAATAATTATGAGTAAATACATCATAATTATGAGATAATTCCTGTGATTTTTTTTTAGACAATAGAGCAAATATTGGCGAATTAAATTCGTGTTTCTTTCTTTCTTGGATTGAGACACTGGTATAGTAATTTGGATGATAATAGTAGATTTAACTAATGTACAGTACAGTCATCAGGCTAAACAATAGGATAGCTGCTACATCTCCATGAGTGTGCAATGAGGCACTTTCAAGCAAAAGGATGCAGTAACTTTCGTTTCCGATGTCATGCATTAAAATGTCCCCCTGCAAGACACTGCTCCCACTTATCTCATAATTATGAGATACTAAGTCATAATTATGAGATAATAAGTCATAATTATGAGATCAGGATGTCATAATTATGAGATAATAAGTCATAATTATGAGATAATTCCTGTGATTTTTTTTCTTTTGTGAATGCAATGCGCTTCCCTACCGTATAAACGCCAGGTTGGGAAAATCATGTTTGAGAAAACGACACATTCTGTATCTGCGAAGTTAAGCTTGGAAGTGAAACTTAGGGTCACTCTGATCATTTTGATTCATGCATATTTCCTCACACATTTAATTCTCATTTATTTAATTGTCTTTTAATTCTGTAAAGCTGCTTTGCGATAGTAACCGCTGTTAAAAGCCATGTATCAATAAACCCGATATTACTAAACAAATCCTGGAGCCTGTGCGCGGTGTGTGTGTGTGTGTGTGTGTGTGTGTGTGTGTGTGTGTGTGTGTGTGTGTGTGTGTGTGTGTGTGTGTGAGAGAGAGAGATCTCTACGACATGTGCGTTATGTGATTAATACAACTGATCAGTTTTTGTAACTTGCGGTGTAAGTGTACAAAAAATAAGTGTACTGTAGACATTGGCTGATTTAGTGATGGTTGAGACCCATGGGTTTAATTTACATTACAACTATTATTATTATTATTATTAGTAGTAGTAGTAGTAGTAGTAGTAGTAGTAGTAATCCACAATATAAGCTCTCTCCCTCTCACACACAGCATCAGAGATCAGCCATAAGGCTTAACAACGGACAGGTGAATTGAATGAAAAAAAAACAAAAAAAACATTTGATTCTCTTGGAATAGGGGCCCCTGTCGGGTTATATTACTCAGCAAGTTACCAGTCAGTTCTTGAAGTTGCTGTTTCGGGAGCTGGAAAAACAGGAAAGCGTCAGGATCTGAGTGCGTTTGCCAAGTGCCAGATGGTTACCCTTGGGTAGTTCCTTGTGGTTAGTGGTTAGTGTCCAGCAAATTGACTTCCAATCATACCTGCCATGTGAGGACGGAACAACACATTTCATAACTGGACAAATACTCTCACTCACTCTTCTTGTATATCGCTTAATCCTGAATTCAGGGTCATGGGGTCCCTGGAGCCTATCCCAGGAGACTTAGGGCACAAGGCAGGGTTCACCCTGGACTGTGTGCCAATCTATCGCAGGGCAACAGGACAAATAATTAAGCCATATCATTTCAGAGGATTAGTGTTTTGCTGAA
Organism: Clarias fuscus; assembly: GCA_030347435.1. Taxonomy (NCBI): domain Eukaryota; kingdom Metazoa; phylum Chordata; class Actinopteri; order Siluriformes; family Clariidae; genus Clarias; species Clarias fuscus. The sequence continues at coordinate 20,132,177 of CM059222.1, forward strand.
GATAATACAGCTGTGCTGATATTCTTTACAACAGCACAGTTGCTCACAAAAGTGTGATATTGCTTGTTCTACAAACGCTATCTATTATCGACAAATTTCGATTTGTTGGTTTATTTTACGCCGCCAACACATTACCTTCCTGAACTAATTAAACGTGACTGGCAGAGCTGGCGACCGACAGTCTGTGTAATTAAACAAGTGTTAATGATGTAGTTTTACATTTTTACAATCCTGAGAACCTACGAAATGTACTTTATATTTCCACTTGTTCCGCTTAAGAATATCAGCTAACTTCAGGCTTCTGGGGTTGAACCCCCAAGTAGCATTAAATTAAAGTGCTAGTGCGCTATTTAGGGTGTATAATCCCTTGTTCCATACACCAAGTAGTGCCCTTGATCAAGGGTTAGAAATGGATTTGAAATGGTATTCAGCCTTGTCTTATAGTCTTGTCTTGCAGTTCGCGTTAACATGAACACAACAACATGGGTGGTTCAGAGGTAATCCAGAACAGCTTGGAAGCAATTACTAAGGAGACAAATTATTGTTAGCTGCTCTCCCCTCTTTCCAGTACTGGACTGTACTGACCTACTTTCACCAATTATTAAACTGAGTAATACATACAGTACAGTTAAATGACCCAGTGCTGTTATGCTCTAGTATCGTCACTGTCGTTCAATGCCTGTCGTTCAATCAGATTAACAGGTCGGAACTAACTGTTGTATAAAAAAACGTCCAGGAGAAGAGAAGAATTATTCTGTATATTATAGGGCTACATACAGCTGTGAATCTACTGGAATCAATCCAGTCATTTATTTCCCTTAGTCTAGACATATACTTCATTACCCTCCATTAGTTGTTTAAAATCAATTAGGTTTCTTGCTGGCAACCTACTGGAGTTTGTCCACTCCTGATGTAGATCCAAAGCATCGGATCAGTTATTATCTTCTACATACTGTATCGCTGTATTGAATGTGAATGTAAACCCACTTACTGTTATATTGAATGTTATTATATAACTTTTCTATAATTTTACCTGTTCACTGGCTGTAACACTTTCCCCACTTCACTAAGGGTGTTGCATTGAGAGGAAAAACATGTTCAGCACTGTCACTTCTGCGTAGGTGTTATGAAGTAAACATGAAGCTGTCATGCGTCACTGACACAGAGGATATTTGGCCAGGAGAGAGAGTTCTGAATCCTGCAGCAAGCTAGAAGCCTTGCTTATTAGGGAAGAAGAATTGTGATCACAGAGGTTGGGGAGAGAGGAGAAAAACGATGGAGAAAAGGGATGATAGGGGAGGTTTTTCACTTGAGATATTTCAGCAACTGGCTGTTAAGGCGGGGAGAGAGCAAGGCTGAAAATGAAGATTGATTGAGGATTGGCGAGACTGTGTGTGTGTGTGTGTGTGTGTGTGTGTGTGTGTGTGTGTGTGTGTGTGTGTGTCATTGAGTAAGCAAGGGAGAGAGATGAGCATTAGCTCAGCCAAGCTCATTCAAGGCAACTGATAACGACACAATCTCTCTAACATACACAAATACTCTTTGGCTTGTTTTCTGTCTCTTCGATACACACACGCTTACCTGGTCTTGTCAGCAGTCTTGCTTGCCCTTGCCCCATGGCGCACGCACGCGCACGCACACACGCACGCACGCACGCACACACACATTAAGAAGCAGAGAGACAAACATAGTCATTTTGGACTGAAGACATGCCACGTTCCGCTCTCTGTGAAGGACAGCTTCCTGATAAATGTCACTCCTTGTTAGGTTGAAAGGCCATCAGCCCCCTCGGACTAAACAGTGCACTTTAACTTCATCGAAACACACACACACACAGAGATGAAGAAGAAAATGTTAAAAATGAATGAGGTATCAAGGTTCACTTTTATTTTCATTACCAGCATTGGTACCTGTTGTTGACGAGAAAAGAGTTTGTAGAAATATTGAAAAGGTTAAGGCTATAAATAACTGATTAGCTTTAATGTAATCAATGATATTATTATTTCATGTTAAAGCCCACATGAGTACATGTCTGCCTGCAACAAAGATGAAACCCTTAATTTTTTAAAACTGTCTTCACAAAATTTAGTTTGGTGTGACAGCATTATATGGTACTGGTTTCCACGGGATTGGTGGCCAAATATTAGGAAATTGTACAAAATGTACCTACAGTAGTTCACGGCACCACCTTGAATCTACTGTCATCTCATTTTAGTACAATTAATTGGAAAGAGACGATATAGAAAAATGTATGTTGTATGCTACGTTGTACATTATTTCTTTCGTCGTCAGCTTGTAATACACACTCTGTTCGATAACTGCAGAGTGAATCACAGATGAGAAATCGATAAAGTAGATCGAATAAAGATTACGTTTAATCTTAAAGTTTAGTCTTAAAAAATATATACCGCTTGAGCGCTGTTATTTCAGCAGTGAAAATATTAACTAATCTCAGTAAAATATTCCTAATGAATATCTATTGATGTTTACACTGAGAAAGTAGATTATCAAATCTGACACATAACTGTTAATCGCTTTTACTTAACATTTTGATTTCATTTCTGGCGCAGGTTTAACTTTAGATACCTAAGTACTGCAAAACTTTACTTCCGCTTTAGAATATCAAAATATACTTTAGAATATGACTCTGAATAGTTAAAGTTAGATAATAGTTAAATCTAGTGCACTACAGTGGTGGCCAAAAGTTTTGAGAATTACATAAATATTGGAAATTGGAAAAGTTGCTGCTTAAGTTTTTATAATAGCAATTTGCATATACTCCAGAACGTTATGAAGAGTGATCAGATTAATTGCATAGTCCTTCTTTGCCATGAAAATTAACTTAATCCCGAAAAAAAAAACTTTCCACTGCATTTCATTGCTGTCATTAAAAGACCTGCTGAGATCATTTCAGTAATCGTCTTGTTAACTCAGGTGAGAATGTTGACGAGCACAAGGCTGGAGATCATTATGTCAGGCTGATTGGGGTAGAATGGCAGACTTGACATGTTAAAAGGAGGGTGATGCTTGAAATCATTGTTCTTTCATTGTTAACCATGATGACCTGCAAAGAAACGCGTGCAGCCATCATTGCGTTGCATAAAAATGGCTTCACAGGCAAGGATATTGTGGCTACTAAGATTGCACCTAAATCAACAATTTATAGGATCATCAAGAACTTCAAGGAAAGAGGTTCAATTCTTGTTAAGAAGGCTTCAGGGCGTCCAAGAAAGTCCAGCAAGCGCCAGGATCGTCTCCTAAAGAGGATTCAGCTGCGGGATCGGAGTGCCACCAGTGCAGAGCTTGCTCAGGAATGGCAGCAGGCAGGTGTGAGCGCATCTGCACGCACAGTGAGGCGAAGACTTTTGGAAGATGGCCTGGTGTCAAGAAGGGCAGCTTTCCAATTGTTTGGGGCATCTGGAAAAAGGCTTGTCCGGAGAAGAAAAGGTGAGCGCTACCATCAGTCCTGTGTCATGCCAACAGTAAAGCATCCTGAGACCATTCATGTGTGGGGTTGCTTCTCATCCAAGGGAGTGGGCTCACTCACAATTTTGCCCAAAAACACAGCCATGAATAACGAATGGTACCAAAACACCCTCCAACAGCAACTTCTTCCAACAATCCAACAAAAGTTTGGTGAAGAACAATGCATTTGCCATAAGGCAAAAGTGATAACTAAGTGACTCGGGGACCAAGACGTTGAAATTTTGGGTCCATGACCTGGAAACTCCCCAGATCGTAATCCCATTGAGAACTTGTGGTCAATCCTCAAGAGGCGGGTGGACAAACAAAAATCCACTAATTCTGACAAACTCCAAGAAGTGATTATGAAAGAATGGGCTGCTATCAGTCAGGATTTGGCCCAGAAGTTGATTGAGAGCAGCCCAGTCGAATTGCAGAGGTCCTGAAAAAGAAGGGCCAACACTGCAAATACTGACTCATAAATGTTACAAACTAATATTTGTGTCATTCTCAAAACTTTTGGCCACGATTGTATATAGGGTGTACAATCCCTTGTTCTACACATCATGTAGGGCTCATGATCAGAGGTTAGAGTTGGAAATGTGATTTAGCCTTGTTAGTTAGCTAGCTTAGCTTCGTAGCTCGCTTAAATGTGAACCGAACAACAACGGATGGTTCAGATTTAATTTGGAACAACTTAGAAGCAATTACTGAGGAGACAATTTATTGTTCAAGACGGAACAATTTCAGATGTGTTTTCTTGCTGAAAGTGCTTCCATGACTGGTTTTGGGTTTTTGCAGGCAGCTGCTCTCCCTGCTTTCTAGTACTGGATCGTACTGACCTACTTTCCCAAATGCTGGAGACCAACAGTTAATGTAATTAACGATTATTAAACTGTCTGTGACGCTTAGTGATACATATTAGTTAAATGTCTCAGTGCTGTTATGCTTATTATCACCTCTCATGAAATGCCTCTAGTCCAATCATATTACTCGGTCGGAATTGACTGCTGTGTAAAAAACTGGTTTCAGGCCCTCAAATGTATGCAACATAAAGATATCATTAAAAGAGCTAGTTCTGACCAATGTACAGACAAAACCTTTCTTTTATCTATATAAATTAAAATATATTCTAGCTATAATTCTTTTATATACTTTTGTATACTTTCTTGAGATTAGCAATAAAACATGAAACAAAAATCTGTCACAAAAAAATGTCTCAGTTGCAAGACATTTGGACAAATAAACATAGCTAGTTTAGCTAGTTACAGTACTTTACAACCTACTAGCTAGCTAATAATGACAGAATTCACTTTGTTAGCCCTAGTCCCACTATTCAAGCCCCACACACACACACACACACACACACAAATTACACACGCTAGCTGATGTCAGCTAATTTATGAGGCTGCTAAACAGCTCCATTTAAATTACAGGACTAGCTAGCTAATTCACGTTTTGTTAGTTTGTTTGCTCACACTTACCATTCATAATGAATACATATGCAGTGAGGGAATCCAGCTTGAGGCACCGTTAAGTGTTTAACACTGGATAAATGTTAAGACCCGGTGTTTAAAAAGCATAACCCGAGTGTCCTTCTTTCTAGCATGGCTTGGGGAAAAAAACTGTTTGATATTGAAATTATTAAGCAGTTGTTATTCCTTTTTTTTTTTTTTTCACTTGACCCTTGTTGTAGGTTAAAGTCTGAATTCATTTGGCAAGCCCTCCACATGTGCACCAAATATTGTAGAAGAGATCCTCATCAAGAATGGGAAACAAAGCAAGAAAATAGAGTTAATAAATGAAGATACCACTTAATCCTGTATACAGGATCTCGTGGGCATGAGGCGTGTACACCCTGGACAAGGTGACAATTAACTACTAACTACTAAGCCACCGTGCCACCTAAATTAAGATGTTATTTAATTAATAATTTTTTTTTTTAAAGAAAAACTAAAAACTCTAATAAACCTATAGAAGTAGTCGTTCATTTGTGGCAGCGTTCATGAGTTGTAACTCTTTGGAACAGAGATTAGCAACAGGGTTAGAGAAGAGTTTTATGCCAGAATGGTGCGAGCTTTCACAGGTTTTCATTTAACAGATTTTTCATTCTCAGCTCTGATTACTGACAACATGTATTTTTCTTTTAAAAAGCAGTTAATGGTGAAAAATAAATGTGTTTATTCTCACTGCATCAAATTCTTAAAAGATCTGTCTCTCCTGTTAGAGTCCATGAAACTAGTCAAAAGTTTTTTTTTTTTTTTGTATATTTTTTTTTTATTAAGTGTCACTACTAAATAAAACATAGCCACCTTATTTAAAGCTTTAATCTAATCATATGTTTTAAGGAATTTTATGTAGCTGGCTGTCATCAGTTGTTTGTTGAACCTACTGTATCTTTGTACATAACATTTGTACAGCAATTCCATGTACGACCCAGTGGTCTTTTACATTTCTAGTATTATTGCTCTTTAAAATAATTACTGTTTAGGAAGTTATTTAGTGGTTAGCAGTGTTGCTTTGCACCTCCAGGTTCCAGGTTTGATTCCTGCATTAAGGTCTGTGTGCAGGGAGTCTGCATGTTCTCTCCGTGCTTGGTGGGTTTCCTCCCACAGTCCAAAGACATGTAGATTAGTGTTCCCAAATTGCCTGTAGCAGTGGGCTGGCATTCCGTCCAGGGTGTACCCTCCCTTGTGCCCTATATACAGGATAAAATGGTATAGACAATGAGTAAGTGAGTGTTTCGAGAGGTGTGTGTTGTCTTTTAAAAATCTAATTGTACAAGTGGTCGGAGTCATTCGTGCCACCGAGGACTGTGCGCAAACACAAATGCTGAGACAGCTAATTTAAACACAGAAAGAACAATTAATTACCAAACTTTGGGCACAGCTTACTAAGGTTTAAATGCTCTGCTGGAAGGGAAGATGTTGAGTGTTTAAGTTTCTTTTCTCGTTTGCTATTTACCTTTTCTCCCCCCCCCCCAGCACATTGTTCTGTACCTCCAGCACAATGTACTGTAGCTAGCCAGGGATATGGTGTGCATGCTTTCTGGGTGCAAAGAATTGAACATTCTATCCATTTATATAAAAAAAAAGTTCTTGTGTGTGGTTTTACTCATTCTCTTACCAAAAACAAGATTCTTCTAAAACTATATTTAGATTGAAGTAAAAATAGAAATAAATGAATAAATCAGTCTTAGTAGGACATTCATGGGTCTTTGCTAATCCTTTTGTTCTACTCAGAGTTGTGGTGGATCCAGAGCCTATTCTAAAAAAAAAAAAACAAAAAAAAAAAACACTGGGCTCCAAGCATGACTACCTTTCTATAGCATGCATGGTGAACAAACTGAAAATGCTGTATAGCTAATCCACCTACCTGCTAATCCACCTACCTGCATGTTTCTGGTTAGTAGAAGCCCATAGGAAACGTGTGTAGCCGCAAAGAAATCACTTGTACCATAATGCAGCCATCAATTGTCTCATACTTGTACTTTTTCCTCCATTTTGAGTTTTCCCAGACTTATCATTATTGTATAAACACTTTTCTCTGCAGCATAATTTTACTGTATACTGCATGTTGGCCTTTTTCAATTAGGTTCACAGCATATAAAAAGTTTGCATGTGAGACTTCAATGCATCTTGATGGAGGTTACAAAAGCACGAACACAAATAAAATACAGGAATGTGAATGGGTTTGTGTGTTAACCTTTTATTGAACCCCTGTGGACTGAAATCGTTATATAGAATATAAAAACAAAAATAATTATGCCATTGCATAACACACCTTAGAAATGTATCTATAGTTAATTATACTTTGATATAATTGTTGTTTTCAAATCCTTATTTTCAGTACAGGGGCAGATCCACAAGCTGTTCCAGGAGCACTGGTCCATGTGACAGAACAGCAGTTCATTGTAGACTCAGTGTATTGACTTCCAATGTATTTTGAAATAAAGTTATGAAAAGACAATAGGATAGATGAATTCAGTCCTATATTTTCATTCTGACCATCCAAAAAAGTGGACAGGTCTGACAAATCAAGATCTCCCTACAGCCTTCCTAGCCAAGAGTCAGGAAAGTCCAATACTCTCAGATGACTTTTTGCATCATAACCCTTCATATCTTCATCTTTTACCAATATATTTTTAGGCTTGAACAATATATTAAATAACAAATAACATCAGCAAAATGGATTTCACAAGCAGCTGTAACGACAATAAATTTCTCACACCTCTCCCAGACAAATAAAATAAAGAGCAATCCTGAAACAGACATTTTTTTAAAGAGACATATAAAAGCTCAGATTGTACAACCTGGTTTTCACACTCATAATAAATGTTGGTGTAGATGTGCAGCTGTCTGGACAAAATTGTTTCTAGAATATTACATCACTGGCAATTTTTGGGGTGAAAAGAAATAAGATATTTTGTCTGAAAAGCATTCTCCCTGAGTATTGACTGACCTGTCAGTTATTGGGCCTGTCTGACTTGGCTGGAGTTGACAATAAAAACAACTCAGTCTGACTTCTTGTGGTCCATACTCATTTCAAGCTCTATGATGTACTGTATATTCTTTCAAAGGGTTATTAAATCTTTTCATTTGGATTTTCAAACATGCCTTTTTAATCTGATTGCTGACTTAGGGGTCATTTCTGGTATTGAGTGCCTTACACAGAGTATGCAGAAGACACAGAAACTACTGCAATGCATCCGTAAAGCAACCCCAAATCCTCACAAAATACAAATGAACATGTGACACAGCATGGCTTCTTACAAAAAATGCAAGTACACTATGGAAACTGAATCTTCAATGATACATGGACAGAACAATGTATACTTATTCATCCTGCGGGAGGTTTAAACCAGCTTGTTTCATATGTACCGAAACCACAGAGCTGATAACAAACAGTAATGTGAGGAACCACTGTGGGATAAAAACATACTAAGCAAGTAGTCCGAAGTAAGGCGTGTAAAATATCCGAACTGGGAGCTCAGTGTTATGCGCTAAAATCAAAATGTTGAGTGACAGTGATGTTATGAACAGTCATGTGACGGATTTACAGTAATAATCACTTTAAAACAGGAAGAGTATTTAGTTGATGACGAAAGTACAACTTAGTGTAAACAAAGCATAAGATACTCAACGTATTAGGGCTTCAACCTAAAATAATTTCACTGATTACATGAAAGCTGATCAACTTATATTTAGCTTTTTAACTATTTGTTAATGATTCTCATTAAAACTCCCCAAACTTCTAAATCCACAGCTTTAATAACAGGCTACTAATATTCTGTGTGTATATAATGATTCCCAATAATAACTGCAGTTCTTGAGTGTGGAGAGAAAATTGAATCTGTGTGTTTCACTTTAAGCCTGCAATCAGGACAGCTGTCAACAAGAATTTAGAGTCGTCCTATTTCGTTGGAAGAGTAGTAATTGATTCAGTAATTGATCCCAAGATTCACCATTCGTGAGCTGAATGGGCTTTTAGGTTGTCATGAAGAACTATACCATGGGTTTTTAAACAGAACATACTCAGTTCTGGAGACATAATTTGGGTAAATACTGTACTTTCTGTTTTTCATACGATCTGCATACAATATGAATTGTTATTCAATTCAATTCAATTCAATTCAATTCAATTCAATTCAATTTTATTTCTATAGCGCTTTTAACAATGGTCATTGTCTCAAAGCAGCTTCACAGAAATGAAAAGAAAATGTAAAGAAGACTTATGGAAATGTGTATATGTGTAAGAAAAATGTGTCTAGATAATGAGATTGTCCCTGATGAGCAAGCCAAGGGTGACGGCGACAGTGGCAAGGAAAAACTCCCTGAGATGGCAATAGGAAGAAACCTTGAGAGGAACCAGACTCAACAGGGAACCCATCCTCATCTGGGTGATAACAGATAACAGAAATTGTAGAACATCATGTGTGTTATGCAGATGAAAGTTCGATATAACAGAAGTTATTTAAATTAACACAAAGTCCAGTTCAGCTCAGGGATGAGTCAGCAGGTGCAGAGGGCAGATGGGGGTCTGGATCACTGGGAGCTCAGGAGCAGCATGTGTAGATCCAAACCAACATGAAGAAGAATTCATGACCGCATTTTCTTATCCTCAGCACTGGAGCCCCTCAGGGTTGTGTTCTGAGCCCCCTGCTGTACTCATTGTACACGTATAACTGCGTGGCCACAATCAGCTCCACCACCATCATCAAATTAGCTGACGACACCGTTGTGGTAGGCCCGATCTCTGACAACAATGAAACGGGCTACATGGAGGAGATTGGAAAACTGGAGAAATGGTGCCAGGTGGACAAACCTCCTCCTTAATGAAAGAGTTGATAGATAATTTACTTCAGTACAAAGCAGGAGAGGAACAACCAGACCCCTGTCATTAAGAAAAGTCCAGTACCTTGGACAGCTTCAGATACCTCAGTGTTCACAACATGCAGGACCTGTCATGGTCCTGTATCATCAACACCGTAGTGGAAACCCCCTGACAGTGTCTCTACCAGACGCTTGAGAGACTTTAGACTGCCATTCAAGGTGCTTAGGAACTTTTTTCTTTTGCACCATAGAAAGTATCCTGAAGGGAAACACCACCATGCAGGACAGACGAGCTCTACAGAGGGTGGTACGATCAGCTGAGCGCATCATCTGCACCGAGCTAGAGCAAGCGGTGCTGGACTAAGGCCAGGAAGACCAGGAAGGACCTCAATGGTCTGTTCTATCTGCTGAGGTCAGAATCAGGAAAGAGCTACCAGTCCCTTAAGGCCAACACAGAGCGACTGAGGAGAAGCTTTTTCCCGCAAGCTATACAAACTCTCAACCAGAACACCTGGTAATTAAATTCTGCACTTGAGGTAATGTAAAGATACCCTGGGTAAAATATTACTCAATTAAAAACAGAAGTCAACTTAAGTAAAAGAGCAAAAGTACTCACCTTAAATTCTACTTAAGTATCAATAGTACTGAGCTTGTGTTAGTTAACAGTTGCCTTTTTCATAGTAAAAATCTCTCTCTCTCTCTCTCTCTCTGGGTATGTCCCTATGTCTCTTTTCTTCCTGAATGTGAAACATTTTTGACTGCAGCCATCTCTGCTTCTGATTTCAAACACCTGTAACGTTATTAAGAGTGTCACAAAGAAACACAGTTATACATTATTGTCAGTAGGTGGTAAAATTCCTGCTTCAAACACTACACGCTATTGTGGTTATGTAATGCAATGCCACGCAGAAATAAACAGAAAATAAAATTACAGATATTTGGTGTAGGAGGTAGTGGAGTAAAAGTAAAAAAAGTAGATGCTAAGAATAAAACTACTCAAGAATGTCTGCATTAATAAAAATACCTGAATACAAGTCAAAGCTGCTGCTATAGAAAATAAAGCAACACCTTTTGACTAATCAGAATTTAACAAACGCCTTTGTATTAAAACTCTGACATATGTCCACTCACTCACTCATCTTCTATCCTGCTTAATCCTCTATACAGGGTCGCGGGGGCCAGGAGCCTATGCCAAGAGACTTAAGGCATGAGGCGGGGTACAGCTTGGACAGGGTGTCCATCCATTGCAGGGCACACAAGCATACACACACTATGGGTAATTTGCGGACGCCAATTAGCCTAATCTGCATGTCTTTGGACTGTCGGGGGAAACCGGAGTACCCGGATGAAACCCACCAAGCACGGGGGGAGAACATGCAAACTCCATGCACACAGAGAGGGGAATCGAACCCAGAGCCTGGAGGTGCAAGGCGACCAAAGGTCCATTGATTTAAAAAAATATATATAATAAAATAATGTAGCAAGAACCAAACTGTAGACAGACCACTGCATTATTCACTTATTATTAACTGAATCATCTCATCAATAATGATTCAGTTCAAACATTCAGTCCTGTATTCATGTTGCATGTCTCGCGCTGATGATTCAAACTTTTTAGTAGATTAAAATTTACTTTACGTATTTAATACAATATGTAAACAAAGAACCGTAAAAGTAACTTTGGCATTTATACAGAAACACCTGTGAAAATTTTGGAATGAATGAATTATATATTTATGCTCAACATTAACTTCCTAAATTTTCTAATGTCATTTGTTATTGTCATCTTTTTTATTTTCAAGTTAGAAGACAAGGATTTTAGTTAATTAATTTCTTTTTAAATTTAGTTTGTATTACTAGACAAATCTAAAAATAAAATATTTGCAAAGTTTTCAGTTCAAGATGTGTTTCTTTTTTTTTTTTTTAACCCCATTCTGTTTTCATAAAACGTATGTTAAAAAAACGAGATAAAGATATGCAATTTATTCTTAAATTGCAGTTCCTGGAAAAATAAATCCTGCTGATCTGCCATGTCATCTTTATCATCACCCTCTGGCTATTGAGAAAAAAAATCCATATACGCAGGTACTAATGGCAATCCTTTATCTAGCCTTCATACTAATAGCTACCAAGGAGTTGCCGATATTCACGTGGGTCATACAACATTAATTTTAGACCCAAAAAAATGATCTGAAGTGGAATAACAAGCAAGAGAAATAAGTGTTTTTTTTATTTTATTTATATTATATTGTAATAAGCTTTTTGGAACATCTCAATTTCATACGCAAATGCACACAGACTCTGTATTTAAATCTCATATCACATATCTGATTCAATTTTCACTGCAATCCTTCACTTCAAATGTGACAACGCATGTGGCAGGTACCTATAACAACTCATAAAGACACAGCGCCCCTCCTCACCACCACCCCCAAACACGCACGCACACACAGCAAGGTATCTTTTATCAGTATGAATAATTACTTTGCCCAGGGGTACAACTGTGATCCCTGGCTGGTATTTAAAGTTCTGTCAGTGAATTTTAAATCACTTCCCTTGATTCACAAGTTCTCACTTTTAAAACAAGGATGTTTGCTTTGGCTGGCCGAGACCGAGACTGGGGAGGCTGTCATCATGTTTGACTCGCATTCCTGTTTTAGACTTCTATTAGTTGGGATGCATGGAGACTGGGTGTGAGATGGCACGGCTATCAATAGGTTCTGTCTGACAGGGCTCAACACTGGCAAACATGAGCTAGGTGTGATGTGCTATCCATGAAAAAAACGTACAATAGCACAAATTAAAATACATATTACACTGTTACATTACACTGGAATGAGTTGTAATAAATTACTTGGTGCGTTAGGTGTTTGAGTGTTTATCCTGATAAATAGTTACACATTCACTTGAGTAAAGAAATTGAGTTCTTTATTGACTACAGTTCTAGTCACTGCCAGGTGAAACATGAACTCGAACAGCTTGGGGTTGTGGATTTTGGTGGTTAAAACCATTATTAATAATAACTTATGACCTGCCTATATGCTACAATCTAGGGACTTCATAGAGTAGCCAAGGAATAGACAGTCGCGAGTGGACCACCTACAGTCATTCAGCTTACAGTATCACAGCTTGATTTGGCCAATTTTAGACAAACTTTTTTTTTTAAACCTTTAAATCCTAGCATTTTATCCATTTGCATAACTGTGTTCTAATGAATATATCTATTTTTTATTAGATTTTTTTTTTAGATTGTGCAGTACAGACCTTTTTTTCAACACAGCCTAGGCAATATATATATTTTTTTCATTTCAATCAACTATATAAACATGACTGACCAAACAACAACATACAAAAACACTATATGGACAAAAGTATTTGACCAAACCTGTTAATTATTGAATTCAGGTGTTTCAATCAGGCCCCTTATTCCCAGTGAAGGGTGATCTTCATGCTCCGGCATACCAAGACATCTTGGACAATGTTATGCTTCCAACTTTGTGGCAAAACAGTTTGGGGAAGGTCCTTTTCTATTCCAACATGACTGCGCCCCAGTGCACAAAGCAAGGACTATAAAAACATGGTTTGATGAATTTGGTGTGGAAGAACCTCAACCTCATCGAGCACCTTTGGGATGAACTGGAACGGAGATTGTGAGCCAGGCCTTCTCGTCCAACATCAGTGCCTAACCTTGCAAATGCTCTACAGAATGAATGGACACAGAAACACTGCAAAATCTTGTGGACAGCCTACTAAGTATAGTGGAAGCTGTTATATCTGCAAAAGAGGGACCAACTTATATTAAAGTGTATGTATTTGGACACAATGTCAGTGCAGATTTGGCCAAATAAGAACATACAGCACGTGATCACATGGTTTTTATGGTTGTTTCTATGACCAAATAATAATAATAATATGAGGATTTTGTGAGTTCTAAATTTTTGCGATTTCATTCACATCGTCCGAAAGCAGTAAAATTTAAGCATTTTAAAAGTAAGATAATGACATGACTTATCCGAAAACCCAGAAACATAGTTTGACGTCTGAAGCCCCTGTCGACACACATTACCAGGGCGTCCATTTATGGTAGTCATTGACCCATGCTGTGTTTCTGGCGATTCACACAGCTTGATATTTAAGGGTTAAGTATGTCTAATAAAGCAGATGTGTTTCCCGTCGCCACAGTAAGAGAAACGAGCACCGAAGATCTACATTAATGTAATTCATAAGCTGCCTTGTACTCTGCTACTTTCTCCACTGGAGTGAGAATGGAACTGTGTGATTTCAGCCCCAGTGGGTCTCAATGCGTTCGCCTTGCTCTGGTCACTTGGTTACACTAAATTGGTCAGTGGGTACCCTGTCCTATGCAACGCAGTCAACAGAACTTAGGACATTTTAAAAGTGTTTTATAACGTAATCTTTTTTCATTTATTCATTCTTTATACTGCTTATCCTGTACAGGGTCACAGGGAGCCTGAAGCCTATCCCAGGAGACATTGGGCACATGGCGGGTTACACCTGTCCATTGGATGGAGGGATGCCAGTACATTACAAGGCACACATACACTCACACACTCACTCACACAAGCATTCTCACACTGCAGGAAATTTGGGAACGCCTGTTAGAATGTATTTGGGCTGTCAGGAGACCAGGGTACTGTACCTGGAGGAAACCCACCAGAGCACATGCTCCAACAACTCCACACACACGCACACACACACACACACACACACACGGACCCAAAGGCGGGAGTCGAACTCTCGACCGTGGATTGCTAACTGCTATGCCATTGTGCCACCGCTAGTTCATTTTTAGTGGAACATTTGTTAAACATGATGACTACCCCATGGACAAGCTAGTCACTTAACCAGGAAGGAACATAAAGGATTCAACCAATGAAATGACGTGATCTATCCCAAGAATTCACTTAAAGTGAACCGCAGACCTTCATTCTTTATTAGTTTTTAGTGTGAACAATCCAAAAAAAAAATTTCAATTTAAAGCAAAGTAAAACAAATATTTTGTAAATTGAATATAATTAGTTAGTGATATCCAAAATCAATCCTGTGGTAGCATGTAATGTTGTAATGTATAACAGTGTGTCAGTCAGTCTCTTGGTTTAAGGGCTCTATAGATCCAATCTAATGAGCGCTATCGGCCTATTCATCCCAGTCCTGCATGACTTTTGTTTTGAAGAATCCCTCTCTTTTTTCCTCTCTTCATTTCTCCAATACCTCAATCACCCTTTTAATTTAAATAACATTTCCACTTTCTCTTCTTTTTTTATCTTCTACTTTATTCCTTTCTTGAGTTGATAATCTTAAGCAAATATTTGTCTCTTTCTTGTCTGGCTCTCTCTTATTCTTTCTCTGAGAGATGAATAGTACATGAGGGTTTACAGGTTTTTTTTGGAGTGTGAACCACTGACTCTGAAATCATCAGTTAAGCTCCTTGGTCTGTTTTTTATTCAATGTTATTAAGCCACCTGGCCACATCATCAAACACTCCTGCTATCACGGCGATCGTGAAGTAATATTAAAATGCCTGCCCATGCAATCACTTACAGCGAGTGTGTGTATCTTTCCTGACCGAACACACACTTCAGCTGCAAACTAATATTACTGGAATGAGACATAGAAAAATATTTGCACGTATTTGAATTTGATGAGAGGAGCTATGCTAATCCCTCGCCCCTAGACCTCTTCAGTTACCAGGTAACCGCGCCTCTTAATTGGTTTTCATTGGCATGCTGTTTTTCTTTTTTTTCTTTATTCCTTTCATTTTCTAAACCACTTCTGCTGCCTTCTGCGGTGTAAGTTATCAGAAGCCATTGTTAAATGTTGATTCAGTTTGGATCATTAACTTCACGGCAAAAGTAGTTTGGTTTAATCATGACAACAGAGCCTACTTCTGAATGGAGGGTCCTCTCACTGGCAGTAAATTACATAGCTCCAATTGAAAAATGGCTTGCACATTTGGCTAAATTGGAGGGAGACCCCAGTCTGGAATCTCTCAATTTAAATTCAAAGGCTTGTCTTGACTTTTTATTCACCCGTCTATTATTCCTTTGAACAATGTAATAGGTTTGATGTGAGGTTGCTGTTCCACCTCGTTCCAAAGGTATTCGGTGGGGTTGAGCTCAGGGCACTTGAGTTCTTCCCCTCCAAACTTGGTAAACCATGTCTTCATGGAGATCACTTTGTGTAAAGGGGCATTGTCATGCTGTAACTGTTTGTTAGTTCGAGTGAGGGATTTGCTGTAATACTACAGCATCCACAGACATTCTATGCAATTGTTTGATAGTAACTAAGTGGCAACATTGTGCATGATGTCCACAAACCTTTGCTATATAGTGCATTTTAGTAAGAGTGTTCATATTCATGATAACGTCTCATTACATTTACAGAACTGAAGCCCTTTTTGACTCTCGTAAACAACCACAAGGCAGCACATTGGCTAAGCAGTTATTTTCCAGTTTCATTGTCATATGCACAGTAAAGAAACATATTTCCAGCTGTACAATGAAATTCTTCCTTTGCTGTCTCCCTAATGAATGGCGCAAAAAAAAAAAAAAAAAGTAGAAAATAAGCATAAAATTTAATAAAATACTAAAAATAAATATGGGTATAAAATGAATATGTATATAAAAAAAAGATAGACATCAAACATAGAATTAAGCCAGATAAAAGTATGGTATGTTAAGTATGAAATGAGAAATAAATATATAACGAACTTTACCAAACACTCGCGTAATTTGCACACTACGCCTATTTACAATGTAGATAAACAGACGTAGTGTGCAAGTCCGGTATATATTTATGTAAGAAAAAGAAAGTCCTTAGCACTTAGCAAATTTGGTTAGCACTGTTGCCTTACACCTCCAGGTCCTGGGTTTGATTCCCACATCAGGTCTGTGTGCACGGAGTTTGCATGTTCTCCCCTGGAAAGTGCTTGGTGGGTTTCCTCCGGGTACACCGGTTTCCTCCCACAGTCCAAAGAAATGCAGATTAGGCTAATTGGCATTCCCCTAATTGCCCGTAGTGTATGAAAGTGTGTGCAAATGATCGCAAATGGGAATAAATACAATAATCTGCATGAGGCCTTATTCTCAAAAACTCCATTCCAATTGTGCATATAATCTCCTTTATAAACTTGGGTTTTTGGTTTGATTTCATTTGGAGATTATAGAGAGGTGTGCTACGTCTCCAAACAGAAGAAAAAGCATAAACTGTCTACTCTCTAAGGATGTGACAGAATCTTTTGACATGTAGCAATGTTCTGTCTGTAAAAAAAAAAAAAAAAAAAAATTATATGCCAGATTTGGACATGACTAAAATTCCAGAGATATTCAAGTAATGCTTAAATTATATAGCCACCGGTCAATTTAAAAACTAATCCAGTCTCAATAGGGCTTTAGACTCTAGAGTGATGTATATCATCATGATTTAGTTGCCCTGAATATCCATCGAGTGCAGAGGTTTTATGAGGGTGTTGCAGCGTTGGTGAGGTGCATGCTAATGAGATTACTATGGTGCGATGTGGGTGCCGAAGCAAAAAAAAAAAAAAGACAAAAAAAAAAAAAACTTTCAGTAAAGCATGAGTCAGGATGTCCTGAAAGCATACACTGTATATTTTGCAACATAGAGCCTGATGCAGAAATATACTTCTAAAATAGCTTGTGTTGTTTCAGCACCAAGATTTGGCTTCCCAGTAGCCACTATAACTGATGAAAGTTTTAATGAAACGTCATTAAAATGTTAAGGTCAGAAAACAAGCAGCTGAGCACAGTTGGAAAAACTCCATATTTTTGATGGGAGCATTGCCATAAAAACCTCTAGATGTGCAAAAAAATTCATCAACAATCATTAACGAGATGTGCTAGATAATGAGTTTTCGTTAATGCTCATATATTTCAGTAAAACGAATGTACTTGCTATTTCTAAGTGGAGGGAAAAAAAAAACCCTGTGTTGTTGACCTTCAAACTGATGTCTGGACTCCAAGCAGCATCAAACCAGAATTAATCAAAGCCCAAATTGTTGGGTAGGAATAGTTAAAAAAAAATTTTTTTTTAAATAAGCCATTGCGTGTTAAATTTGTATAACATACGTACAGTGGTACCCCGGCATACAAATGTAATCCGTTCCTGAGACAATTGTTTAAGCCGGAAATTTAGCATTTCCCATAGGAAATAATGTAAAATGCAGATAATCCATCTCAGACACCCGAAAATATTACCCATTTCAAACACTATAATCATATTTTTGCATATGAAAAGCATTAAAACATTTATAAAAGACATGTAAATGAAGTAAAAAATGAAATTAATAGACATTATAGCTTACTTATTTATAATTCATGATTCCACTTGGCACCGGGTGCTTTAAAAAATGAAACTGAACGTGGATTCCCTCTCTTCATGCTAACGTTCTTACTGTAATTCTTGGGACCCATGGTGCAACGTTGTCACTAAATCTTGCACAAAAAATATGCAAACTCGCTTTGCTTTGCAATGATGTAAACAAGTTTTGAACGGCTTCCTCGACAACTTGGCCTGCTTTCGGTTTGGCTTGGTTCGTTCGCTCATATGCTGGAAATGCTTCGTACTGTATGTTGACACAAATGTCTTGCAAAATTTCAGGCGGGGAGTTTGTATGTACCACTGTGAATAGTTTAGCTTCTCCATGTACAGTATATGATTAACGTCTCACAGTAGACATCATCAGTTTAGCATTATACAGTTTAGTACAATTGCTGTTTTAACACACCTGGGTATACATACTGTATAAGCTAACATGTTGTTAGTCTTTCGGCTGTCCCCATCGAGGGGTCGCCACAGCAGACCATCTGATCCGCGCGCACCTTGGCGTACCCGATGCGCTTTCTGACGCATCCCTCCCATTTTATCCGGGTTTGGGACCGGCACGGCATCCAATGGCTATGGTTTGGGCAATGGGTGGAAATCAAACCCATGCCTGCCGCACTTACTGTACTTAATGTAATGCTGTATTTCCTTTATAGTAGTTGCATTGGTGATAAATCCCATTGTTAAAAAACACTTTTTCGTCCATCCTCTTGAGATTACATTACAGACTCTCAAACTGGTCCCGGAGTATCCTCCCATCCTGGACATCTTAGTTTTTCCTGCTAAGAAGTGGTTGAGTGGCTGAATGGCTGAAGGTTTCAGTCATAAAATCAAATCCCACTACCACCAGGCTGACACTGTCTCAACTGTAAGCTGCTTTCCAATTGAGTGTGCAAATGTAAATGTAATTTTAAATCAGCCAAATAACAGGCCTTTCTGGGTTGAAGTAGGCAGGCTCTCCAGGACCAGGGTCAACCATTAGAAGGGTCTACTGTCAGAGTTAAGAGCAGGTCATCAACATAAGAGTCACGTGCAGTTCTCAGTGTAAGAGAATACACACTTGACTAAAGTAGTGAATATTTCTACTTTAACATAATTTAAAATTCACTTTATTTAAAAAAAAAAGAAAAAAAAAGAGCAGTTCCATATTTCCTATACACAGAGTTATTAGCGATTAGACTGTTAGCTAAAAGCTAGCGCCTTTGTTATCTTGTGAACATCAATGTTATTGAGTGCAGAACAGCACAAATGCAATACTCAAGTAAGAGTAAAAATGTACTCAACGACAAGTAGAAGTACTGCTTAAATTGTTTTGAAGTACAGTAGCAGGATCCCTTTAAAAACGTCTGACTGTACAGCTAAAAATGTTTTAAATGACCCTAGTGTCTCAGGTTAGAAACGAACAGTTAAAGTTAAAACAGATAAAGATGCAGCACAATCAGTAAAACATGCTGAACAGCAGAACAGAACAAACATACAACTGCATGTAATGATGTTATTTCCTTTATTCTGGAAAGATTCATTCTAATAAAGGTAATAGGAGAATAGAACAGGAGAACTGCTGAGATCTTAATCTACTGTAAATGTCCATGTATTGGCACAAATAGTGCATTGTTTCGTAGCGGCCGCACTAGAAGGTGACAACTTTCTGACAGAGCAAAAGCTAAGATAAGCAATTTTTTTTTTTTTTTTTACGCAAGGCTAAAACGTGTTACAAGTGGTATAAAGTTTTTGTTTGTTTGTTTGTTCTTCAAAATCCCCATAGTGTATCCATGGTTTTAGCATGGCCCTCTTGTGGTCTGAATATAACAGAGTATCTTGAAAGGTACCCGTATTGGAGATTTGCAAAGGGACGATGAGGATGGAGCTGAGGTTATGGTGGAGGATAAAAAAGAAAATGAAACAAAATGTTCTCAAAACACAGGCGGGATTTATTTACGATGACAGCCAAAGTTATTGTTGATTACATACAAGGAAATCAGTGAAAATTAAGAAGAAGAAGAAAAATGATGTTCAAAATGATGTTTGTTGTAATTTTATAAAGCAGAAACAATAATCTTTCATACATAGCTTTTTCTCATCTTTCATTCTTAACATTAAAAGTGCTAATAGGGGGGGGAAAAAGTTTAACTAACGCACCTTGTAGCAATTCGTCTTTATCCACAGTTAGAAATATCACAAATTTCCACGTTTCCCTGCATGTGGAAATTTCCCTTCCACATGCAGGGAAAAATACATTATGAGACCCCGAACAAGGGATAAATAGCTAAAGATGACATAATTGGAGCCCCATTTGACTGTCATAAGTGACAGAATGACACGCGTCAATCTGCTTCAAATCAGTGCAGAAAAGTGCTCAGCCATGAGCGTGGATGAATTTTGCTAAAAGACAGAAGGATGACAATCTCCTAGAAATGGCAGAGTGCAGGTCAGTAAATATGGTAAATCATTTGAGCCAGAAATCTCACTAACCGTATGTGCATATAAAACACAATTGTATTGTGGGCTCAACGAATATACTGTATCAAAATCATCTATCTGCTATGTCTGGGAGGTTGTCATTCATTTGTTCTTTCTTCAAGGTCAAATCTGATGAACTAAACCTCAAATTTAGCATTCAATTCAATCATATTAAGAGTCGAGATTTTCTTAAGGAAAAAAAATATCACTAAAGATTATGACGAAAGCAATATGTCAGAAAATTCAGAAAAAACAAGTCTTCTTTGATAAGGGATATAGATTGAAATACAGCACTGTGCAAACGTCTTGAGTCACACCTCATTCTTCATATTTCACTTACAAAGAGCCAGGCTTTCTTGAATTTTTTATATTGTAGTCTTGATTCTCTGGGCTTCCTGAGTGACTTTTTTGGCTCTCATTTTTAGGAAGTTTTTGATTCCCGTTTTCAGTCCAGTTGCTACAGTATACTGTATCTGACCAGTTTCAGATGAATGATTTTTAAGTGTAAAGATTTTTAAGCCACAGAATGACATATGAATCAAACAAGCATTGAAAAAAAAAAAAAATCTTAAAGCATGAACCAGTGAGGAACAGGTGTAGATGATGGCAGATGATCAAGCTGGTGATTAGTATACAGGTGATGCTGAATGCCGACAAGACGGGAAATGAGGTTGATGCTGAGGTTGTTACATAAACAATTTTTTTTTATTGTATCTTTAGGCATTTTCCCACCTATCACAGTAAAACTTCTATTTATTTATTTATTTATTTATTTATTTATAAACATTTCTTTAATTTAATCTAATCTAATATGGGGGGTGACTTAAGACTTTTTTTTAAAATACAGTCCTGGAATATTACAAAGATTAGATAAAAAGTAGTTATTACAGCCATTGCTGACTGGTAAAGGGTTGGGAACTTCTGGCTTGAAAGATAAGGTTTTGAGTAGGAAAAAAAAACATTAAAAGGTTCTGTAGATCTTATACTGTAACTGTCAAAACAAGCCTTGAGGATCTAGTTTTGTCATAGTATTGTAATATTCGATGCAAACTGATGTGACTGTGGTAGGCTTCATGAAAGTACACAAAAGCTGAAAACTTTTTGCATACAATCTCAACAACATTGGATAGTCTGGTTTTAAATCACTCAATTGTTTCATATTAAAGGTCTGAGTCAGACAATGTAGCTGGAAATATAAAGGTTTCTTTACTGGCCACACATTTGAAGTTGTAGATTTGAGCCTGTTCCGCCTTTAAAGCCAAATAATTTGTTCAGCTCTGACATTCACTTTTCTAGATCAATAGTTTTCCTTTTCTCATTCTTGTTTTCCTGCTGTACTCTGTGTTTTCCCTCTTATTCTCTGTGCTATGATTTTGTTCATGATCTCTTGCTGGTTATTTGGCTTCGGAGGCACTCTGCTCTTTTAAATTACATTACGTCGCGTTGAGTGGGAGCCGACCTTCCAAATTAGATCTATATTCCCTCCTGTTGACTTTTTTTTTTTACTTTCCTTTCATCATTCTCACCAAGGTTATCCTGAGGCAGACTATACTCATACAGGGGAATAAAGGGGGTGCGTGCCATGAAGGAAGGAAAACAGGAGAGAAGTGATGGATAAAGAAAGAGAGAGGGGTGAGGGTGTGAGTGAGATGGAGCAGAGAGGTGGAGGCCTGGATAACTAGAGTGCAATCGATCTTCTTTTAAAGCTGTGTAGTCGGCTGACTGTTTGAACTCATCAGCTTGTCATCAGTAGTCAGAGGCTTAATTAAAGTGCCGTGCAGATTTAATGGCATCAAAATGTGTACAAATGAGTGTGTTCATTAATGCAAAAGTATGAGAAAGTGAGACAAGTCATAAACAGACACATAACTTAAGGATAATACGGGGTTGTTGAAATAATATAATGGACAGAATGTAAAAAAAATTAAAAATCAAGATAAAATTTTTAAAAAAGGAGCAAATTAAATTTGCCTTACTCGCATACTTCTTCTTTTGCCCCATCAACGTTGCCACAGACATATCTATCTACAGTATCTATGAACCTTCTGCTTTAGAGGGTTATTTATTTATTTATTATTTTTAACATTGTACTGTACGTTAATACTGAAAACATCCAAATTATGAAATAACACCTATACAATTATGTAGTAAACAAAAAGTGGCCCAGACTACAACCCAGAATATGTTTTATATTAAAGATCGTCCAAAGTATCTACAGTATGTTTAGCTTTGATGGCACACTCATGGCATTCTCTCTCAGATTCATAAGGTCGTCGACTGCACTGGTCTTCGAATCAGAAATGTGCTTTGCCAAGAGTTAATTTGTGACATTTCTTGCCCTCTTAATGTGTTTTAGACTATCTTGTGCAGAGGAAGGGTGGGTACAGAGTTAATAGCCCTATTAGTGCTACTACAACTACTGAACAAACCCATATTATGGCAAGACACACTAAGTTAAGTAAAGAGAAAAGACAGTCCAAGAGCTACCTATGCTACAGAGGATAATGTTATTAGAATGAACAACCTCAGAAACTGCCAAATTACAACACCTCAGATTAGAGCCCACATCAGTGCTTCTCAGAGTTCAAGCAGCGGACATTTTTCAGACCTTCATGGTTGAATTGGGGCAAAGAAAGCATTATTTCAGAACAAGCAGAAGAGACTTTCTTGGGCAAGGAGACTTAGGGAATGGACACGAGATCAATGGAAAACTGTCCTGTTCTGTCCTTTGTTCTGATTAGTCGTTATTTTAGGCTCTACACTGCATATTTTTGTTAGATGTTCAGGTTAGGGTGAACAGAGAGTGAAAAGTGTGGTTCCACCTGTGAAGCCTGGAGGAGGTGTGGTGGTGGGGGATGCTTTGCTGGTGACCCTTTTGGTGACTTAGTCAACCGGCATGGCACCAAAGCATTTTGTAAGGAGATGCCATTGCATCTGGTTTGCACTTAGTGGGACCATCATTTGTTTTCCAACAGGATAATGACCCGAAACACTAAGAGATATTTATCTAAGTAAGAGTGTGATGGAGTGCTGCATCAGATGATCTTACCCACTGTACTATACATGAACAAATCTTAATCTAGTTGAGATAGTCTGGAATGAGTTGGGCCAGAGAGTGCAGGAAAAGCAGCCAACAAGTGCTCAACACCTCTGGGAACTTCTTCAAGATTGTTGGAAAATCATTTCAGGTGACTACCTCATGAGAATGCCAAAATTATGCAAAGTCATCAAAGCAATAGGTGGCGACTTCAAAGAATTGATTCTCTTACATATTCTGTCCTATTTATTACATTTTTGTAAAATAGAATGCATGTTCAAACTGGTATAAATAGCTGGTCTTAGTATTAGGCAAATACAAACTCAGACTAACAACACATCACTATTTTTCACTGTGCCATTATTTATTTAACAAAAATTACGCCAAAAGAATTTAAAAAGTGGCCCATACAAGAACCCCCTTATTGATTTCACAGGATTTAAGAGGAAAAGTTGAGACACTGATTAATTGATGATCAGCAGGTATGCAGACCTCAGTAAAAGTAGACATATTTGACAATTTCTGCTATACATCTGTCTTGTAAAACAATTTCCAAGCAATTTGTAGTTCAATGTTCTACAGTGATGAAGATTATTCACAAGTAGAAAGCATTCAAGATAGTTGGCAAGTTTTCCAGGAGTGGTCGTCACAGCCCATTCACCCGAAGGTCTGACAATACAATGCTCAGAGAAATACAAAAAACCCCAAGAGCTGCATGTCAGACCCTACAGGCTTCACTAAGCAT
Source organism: Clarias fuscus (assembly GCA_030347435.1). NCBI lineage: Eukaryota > Metazoa > Chordata > Actinopteri > Siluriformes > Clariidae > Clarias > Clarias fuscus. The sequence continues at coordinate 20,156,574 of CM059222.1, forward strand.
GTTAAATGTCCATGACACCAAGAAGACTGAACAAGTACAGTTTGTTTGGAAGTGTTGCCAGGAAAAAATCTAAAAAAGAACAGGAAGCATGGCCAAGGTTCACAAAACTGCCTCTGAACAAACCACAGTACTTCTGGAACAATGTTGTATGGACAAATGAGACAGAAGTGGAGTTGTCTGGCCTTAATGCCAACCGCCATGTTTAACGAAAACCAAGCAGCATTTTTAGCTGATGAACCTGGTTTACAGCCACAGGACCTGGACACCTTGAAGTCACTGTACACATCTGTACACCAGAGTATTCTAGAGGCAAATGTGGGGCCATCCTTCCAGTAACCCAGTGTAAGGATCTATCGAATTATGGAAACTACAAAGCACTTTTGTAAGTCGCTCTGGATTAGAGTGTCTGCCAAATGCCTAAATGTAAATGTAAGTAATGTTATTTGCCTGAGGTTGTATTTGCCCAATACTGAGACCAGCTACAATCAGATAATATTCTTAAGTTTTACATTAAAAAAAAAAAAAAACCAAAAAAAAAAACATAGAATTAAAAGAGGGGCACTAACTTGTGAACATTAGTGTATTGATAGATAGATTGAGCAATATATATATATATATATATATAGCAATGAACATACCAGATGCCAAAGGCACCATTACATCATTACTTTACCCACAGCTAACTGACACGAGTCTTTTGTGATTGGATTGGTTTGATCTGATTTCCCTTCAGAAACAAAATTACAAATAAGTAAAACTGTTACACATCACTGCTTGCTGATTTGTAAGCAAACTGTAAGTGGGTTAACATTCATTTATGTTTGCTAGAATGGATGGAATTAAATATTTATATATAGGAAATGAAATATGAAATATTTGCACAGTGGCTGAAAAAATAGAGCACATAATTTGTAATCTCACCTCTAATTTTTCTTTTCTTTTCTTTTTTTTTTTTTTTTTAAGTCTATAAATTCATTCCATTTTAGTCACCGGTCCCAGGAAACATAGGTGGGAATATTCCTTGGATGGGATGCCAGACAATGGCAGGGTAATTTCAGTGCATGTAAACACACATTTACTCACCTCTTTACACATCCCTTCACACCTAGGGGCAATTTGTTGTAGCCAATTCACCAACCTGCATGTTTTCTGGAAGTGGTAGGAAACCGGCGAACCGGAATGAAGCCAGAAAACTCATGAGGTGAACAAACAAAACTCCACGCGGACATGAACCCAAGCTCAGAAGTGAACTGGCGGGATTCTGAATAATAAGGTAGCAAAGCTAACTTTTGCACCACTGTGCTAATCCACAGTATGTAATCAGTTGTAGATAATTTACCATAAAATGTAGAATAAACTGTACAGTCTTGTCTGTCTGTATCAATGTTATATTGTACCGGATCAAACTGTAACCATTAAAATAATTCGTGACTGCATTGTTTTGTTTTATAGGAAAAATGCTAATCTTGCTTTTAAACATAACCTTAACCATAATGTCTAATTCTATAAACCCGAGTCATGTGAGTTGATATTTTTGATAGTTTGTCAGACTGTAGTTGGGCGGGACAAAATGGGCTGCCCTTAAAAAATCAGCAAAGATTAGCTTCCTATCTGAGAACAGCGCCTGAGTAGGGGAGCATCTCTTACAGTACATTTCTGGCACACTTGTTATTGACATACACTCCTTTTGGTCAAAACAGTTCTGAGACGTGGAGACGGTTCGGCCCAGTAGCATCCAATCTTATCTGCTCACGTGACTTTACTTGATTACTTGACTGATTTGTCTTCAAAACGTTGATGTTCTTCTTGCTTGGTTAGAATGAAAACCTGGGCAACACCGGCCCTTGGCGCATACGCCTGGATACCCAAGAAATTGCTTCAGCACTTTAAACTCAAAAGGGAAAATCAGCACACCTGTCTAGTTTATTGATTTTTTTTTTTCCAGAGGTCAGAAAACCACAATAAATGCCACCATTATCATCCATACACTACATCAACATGATGCACATGGAAAAGAAACAATGTAAAAAATATAGAGAAATAAACAAACCTTAAATGAGCTAGAGAATCTACTTGAGTGTCCCATACAATAGATCCAGTCCCACTGCTGGGTTTGTGAAGATATATATATATATATATATATATATATATATATATATATATATATATATATATATATATATATCTGTATTTATATATTTATATAATGATATATTTTATATAGTACCGACAGTACCATCTGCCACAAGAGAGCTCAGTTTCAGTTTGTATTGAACGCTAACTCAGTTCAGAGCCAAGTGTCCGAGGCTCCGTCCGCACTTCACAGGGGCCGGTTGCTATGACAACTGGCACATTCCACCACTTGAACTTTTCTCCTTTTGTTGGCAACACCCACCAGTGCGTGACAGCACAAGTTCATCCTTTCCTCTCACTCTCCGGTTGAGGCCTATTGCTGAATTGCTGTCCATGGACGACAGCTCGCTCGATGACAAAATCTGTTTTTTTTTTTTTTGTTTTGTTTTTTGGAGAACAGACTGAGCAAAGAAACAGATGCTACATTATGTAAAATAATTAAGCTGGTTCAGCTTACTTGCTGAAGAGAACGTCCCACATAGATTTCTCTGACCCTAAAAAAAAAAAAAAAAACTCTTTCTTTTGCATCTGCATCTTTTCTAAAATATTATTATTATTATTATTATTTATTTATTTACTTACTTTTTACATTTAGGGATTAGTGATTTAACAACATTTTAAAAGTGATGGGTTCAAATCCTAAATATTACGAAGCATATGCTTTCGGGTTCCAAAAAGTGTGTGTGAACCAATTCTGTCTGTGTGAAAATCTGAGTAAAGTAAAATAAACCAGTAGTGAATCAGCATGTCCCATTTTTTTTTATACTGTATAGTTACACTGGAGCAGATTAGAACATAGTTAAACTAAAAAAAAAAAAAAAAAAAGATTAGCATGTAATGATACAGGGGGAGATTAGACGTAATTAAACTGGATGGGTTTATTTGCAGTTGTACTGGCGGGAAATAACACGTACCTTAAACCGGAGGAAATTAGAGTGTAATTAAACGAAATAACGTTAGTGTGTATTAAACTGGAGAAGGTTGTATTGTATTGTATTGAATTGAGATTAGACTGCAGTTTCACTGTAGAAGATTAGTGTGTAATTACACTGTAAGGGATTAGCATTGTAGTTAAGATGGATGAGATAGAATGTAATTAAACTGCAGGAGATTAGTATATAGTTAAACTGAAGCAGGTTAGCATGTAGTTAAATCGAAGGACATTAGCATATAATTAAACTGGAGGATCGTTGAAATGGAGATAGTTACACTGCAGCAAATTAGTGGGTGTTTGTGCTTGTGCACTGGAGAGGGGAAAGGGTTGCTCCCTCGGCGATGCACATTCATGTGCATGCAGAACTTATGAAGGAGCCCCGAAGAAACAATCCTTCTCCAGTATCCGTGAAGATATGACAGTATAGTTAAATTGGAGGAGGTTCGTTTGTACTGTAGATCTATTGGAAAAAATTGAGATTGAGAATCTGCAGGAGATTAGCTAGCATTTTAACCGGATGGGATTTAGTGTGTAAAGATGCGGGCTCTAAACGCAACCATTTCAGAAGCAGACCAGAACAGACCATCAGGCCTAGTGTCTATAGCTCTGCACATGTGTCTGTGGTTATGATGTAGAAATTCGTTCTGACTTTACTTTACTTTGCATGTGAGTAGTGTAGTAAAACTGGTATTATATTTGAGTGAGTTCCTTTTTTTTAAGCGCTCAAAGAGAACATTTGAAAAATGGCTCGATAAGCAGTTCCTAATGAGGCTGTGTAGGAAGGAAGAGGAGGTAGAGTGAGATTAATGAAATGGGAACGGGGCTTCAGAGCTGAGTATAAATAGTTGTAAAGTTTAGGATGCGTCTGCGTTTATATCGATGCTAATGTGCAGGCCTGAGGGGGGTACGCCATGCTAGGTTTCTCTTTAGGCGACATATGCTTTTGGATATAAAATCGTAAAAAGATTGCAGTTTACCTTTTCCTTCTGCATTTTTTTTTGCCTTCCATTGAATCAAACAGCATAATGCTTTTCGGAACGATATTCTTATTCGTCCATTTCTACTGTACATCCACATGATTACTTGGTGTTATAACAACCCCCTTGACGAACTTCATGTCACTTCATGTCACTATGTCTGTCCATTTTGCTGTCCTCATTCTCCATCCTTCTTCCACCTCCTTTCTTTAAATTCTTTTGCCTTCTGACCTCCTCACCCACTATCGAAGCTAATCTGTTTATTACAACATATTTTTTAACAGAACTGGTTATTAAATCACAAAACTGCTGAAGGTCAAGCTGACTGCCGATTCGTCTAATGCGGTAATTTGGCCTGTCACAAGATTTTCCAGGGCGAGTGAATATCTGAATCTATCCAATCCATTTAGCAATGTCTTTAAATAAGTCTTAAATTATGCATAATATTCTGCTTTTTAATCACAGATTACAGGCTGACTCTAGCAGAAAAGAATAGAGCAATCTTGCATTCAGTGGGTAACTTATCATGCTGAGAAATCAGGAGTCCTGTCAGCAACAAAATGTAATCTTTTTCCCCCGTCTCATATGGCTAGAACAATAGAGCGGATGCGGCAACTCATACTCAACATCTCTCTCTATTTCGCTTTTAATTAAAACGCGTCCTAAACCCGCTCACTTTTGCCTCTTCTCTCTTTCACCTTTCTTTGCACTATTCACTTAGTCGTCTCTTTCCTTCTTTCGCTTTTCATTCGAGAAAACTCGCAGTTGAGGATACCCAGAGGTCATGGGTGTATGTGGTTGTTGGCTGTTCTGGAGAGTTCAACCTGAATTATGCTCTGAAAATATAGACTTCTTTTGTCCTCAGGAACCTGAACCACCACCCCTAGCATCTGCATAGTAGGCGTATTGAAATCAACATAGTAATTGTTCTTTGTTTTATGATTTCTCAGATATGTATGTCACCTTGCCCTGATGTACGCCCGATGATGCATAAAAAGCACACCGGTGGGGGTTGCCTGTCACCACAGCCTCATGTTAGTGTGCTCTCTCACTCACATACAGTACCTGCACTAGAGAGGTTAATTTGCATATGTTGAGCTTTGCAGTCAGATTTGTCTGGTTTTTTTTTTTTTTCTTTTTTCTCATAGAGTTTCTTTGAAGACATTTATCACAGGAGCAAAATGCCTTACATTCACCTTAGGAATATAACAGATGATCAAACACAATCCATGGAAAAATGCTCAGTTTGCAAAGGGTTCTTTTCCAAACAGGTAGGATTTCCTAAATGGTCCCATATACACCCTGAAGAGAGCTTTTCTACAACTTAAAATATACCCACACCTCCCACGTCAATGCTTCCAATCTCATTTCATTCATTCACGCTCTTTTCTTGGTTGTACTGAATCTCTCTTCTTCTCAAACTCCATCCCTGTCTTTCTGCTCCCTTTGCCCATTCCTTTCTATCCAGAGGGAAGATAGGGCATCTCGTTGTGGTAGTTGTAGTCCGGACAGACCTTCTGCACTAGCCGGTAGTCTGTGCTGTAGAAGGAGATGTAGATGCAGATGACCTTGAAGGGCTTGGAGCAGATCCAGGATACGTGGCTCTGCGTCTGCTCCTGGAAGCAGGTCTTGGATGGGTCATAGTTGCACAGTGAGGTGCGCTTGCTGCGGTCCACCTTCTCGTAGTCCACACGGCAGTTAAAGATCTTGGAGTCCTTAGGGTACACCACGCTCTGGCGCTCCAAGTCGAATTCCACTGCCTTCACGGGTGGCACCAGGCTGACAGAGATGTTGCCCTGGCCTGTGGAATTGTGGCGGAAGTAGACGCTGAACGTCCCATTACCGTGGTCCACGATCTTGCCGGTGATAAGCAGGTTGAGACGCACCGTCTTGATGTTGGAGTAGAAGTCACCCCAGCCGAACATCTTTTTAAACTTGCCTGTCTTGACAATGGGACGGCGCTTGACACGAGAGCTTGCCGAGGCATCGTCATCAGAACTGGTGTCAGGCTTGAGGAGGTCACTTCCCAGCATCTCCCAAAATTCTTGTTTGGAGAAGGGCACAGGTGAGCGGTAGGGCAGCTCTAGCGCTGAAGCATTGGCTGCTCGACTGCGGCTGTGCAGCACCCAACGGCTGAGGGGGGAGACAGAGCCCTGGCCACCCAGGACACTGAGAGTCTTGGATGGTTCTGCAAGAGGGGAGGATTTGGGGCTCAGCGAAGAGGAGTGGCGATCTTCCTGTGCCAAAACCAACTAAAGAAATAGAGATGGGGATGCGAGGCAACAGGGAATTGGTGGATAGGGTTGATTAAAATGGAAAGAGAAAGTGTAGGAAGGGAAGAAAATGAGGGGATAAAATGTGGTTTGGTTGATATGAAAGAAGAAAGAAAAATGAGACAAAGAGACATAAATTAGCTTTACATATACCACAAATATTGTCTCAGCAGCAATAAAGTTCTCTCTCCTACTCCATTTTAATGTATTTATACAACCTCCAATGCCCATAGCTTGTACCGAGAGAGAGAGAAAGATAGAGAGGGAGAATAGTATTAACAGGGGAAGCAATCTTCTTGTAAACGGAAATAATTAGACAAATGTGTCATTAATATTTATAATATTTTCATTTAAAATAAAATAACAGCAGACTCTAGCTAATGCAAACTGGTATAAGTGAAAGACAATGATAACAAATAGAAAGATTAATAAATACTGTAGAAAGATAAAAAAAAAGGTTCAGAAGGTTTGTGTGTGTGTGTGTGTGTGTGTGCATGTTTGAGTCATGATGTAGTATGTCTGTAAAAAATGTACAATGTAAGAGTCTTTCATCAGACAAGAAAGAGCCAAACTGTCCAAAGGCAAAACAAACAAACAAAAAAACAATACTAATTTGCTTGATTTAAGAAATAGTCAAATATATTATTGGTAATGGGTTGTTGTCTGATATACAGTATCTAGGCATATCATGTTGTTCCTTCCATCTAGGACCTTTGGAGTCCAACTAGGGGCCGTTGAAGCAAATGGTGGCCATTGTATTTATTCCCTTTTTTACCACCGTGGTAGGACCTCCCTCTGGTCAACATTCCCATGTGCATTCACACACTACGGGCAATTTGGGAATGCCAATTAGCCTAACCTGCAAGTATTTGGACTGTGTGTGGAAACTGGAGTTCCTGAAGGATGTTGTTAAGCATGTGAAAAAGGTTTTATTTATTTATTATTATTAACTCCCTAATAATTTCCTTTGTGGGAACCTTTAAGGAGTCAATGTGGAACTCAACAGAGGATCTATTTCAAATGGATTAGAATGCTAGAAATGCCTCACAGACTCATCCATGTGGATTCAATTTAGATTTTCTTTTTTTTTTACTCTACACATCCTTAGTTTTGTTGTTTAAGTTCTTGTTGTTGAAGTAAATTTTTTGTGATAAATTGGACTTGGATTGGGGTTCTTTTGAAGGACCAGAAATGAGGCATTCTCATCAATATCATCATCATCATCATCATCATCATCATAATAATAATAATGAAGAAGATTAGTATTGGCATAGACATGTTTAAATATAACAACATGCACATTTACGTGTCCATAAATACTCCTCGATTATTTATTAGAGACAAGTTAAAGGATGGAGGTGAATGGAAGGTCAAGAAAATGAAAAGTTTATAAGGAGGTGGAAGTTTCAGAGAGAGTGTGTTTCAGAGATACTGTATATCAATAGGTGAGGGTGAGGTAGACATTATCATTCTCTTGGTATACACATGGCTTAGTGAAGTGGCTCACAGGGAGAGGATGAGTGGGTGTAATGGATAATTATTACATGATAATGATCTGTTTGAACACAAACACTCCATCTACCTTCAAGAGCACAGCTGAAGAGTTTCTGTCCTTCAGATCAGATGATGGAGTGTGTGGGTGCTTTTCAAGTTTGTTTGTTCGTGTGCGCGTGTGTGTGTGAGTGGCAGCGTGCCTTTTCATGTCACTGTAGTCGTAGTGCATCAGTAGTGAGCGGTATCTGTTTGATGTATTGTTCATGTTTTGTCTGTTCCTGTGCGCTGTTTGGGCTGGATTTTAAAGTATTGTCTGTAACGTCTTCAATGTTATTAGAAACGACTTCACTGGCCTGGTCATGAGTTACACCTGATGAATTAGAATGAAAAAACTTTTTGTACTTTTTGCTAATTATGAAATATGAAAATATCCGATATATATAATATTTCATAATTAGCAAAAAGTACAAAGAGCTTGTAATTTGTTCATTCGTCTGCTGTAATTGCGTGAATTTTTTCCTGAAAGATATTTTACTTTTTTTGTTTTAATTGGTTTTTAAGAGGGAAAGTTTATATATATATTTATATATATATTTTATATATTTTTTTTAATAGAACACTAAATAGACATTGAAACTGCTGTCATAAATAGTTTATATGCACATACATGTTCTATATTTGGCTAATCATGACAAGTTAAACTAGTAGATTCATTATCTTTACCTTCAACCTCACTGTAAACTAAATTATGGGCAGTGCTGGTGCTGTGGCTTAGATTTTGAGTTGCTGGGATGATGCTAAATCCCAGCACTGATGCAAGGGTGTAAGAATATGCTTTTCTTTGCAAAAATCTGAAGAAGCTCTGAACTGATACAATTTGATTAAATGCAACTCATAGAAGAACATCATAAAATAATAACATTGTCGCCTGAATGAATACAATGATTTATGAATACAGTTTTACAATGATCTAATTTCAAAATTATGAAATGTATAAATTTGTCATATAGTGTATATGCATTTAATCGTGAATATTTAAAAAAAAAAAGAAATTTATCATTGAAAATATATAATTTTGATGCCAAAAACGAGAAAGAAGGAGGAAAACTACAAATGGAAACTCTGGAACCCAATTTAACGTCTGACTATAATAACTCTCCCCTATGTGTGCTGATATGTCAGAATAAAAGAAGGAATAAAAGTTATAATATCTATTTTATTTCTCTTTAAATCTCAAGCCTGGACTGGCCTTGACTGATGCCCTGCATACCTGTTCTTCCTTCCATGTCTGATCTAGCCATCAGACTCTATGACTTTGCATATTCATTCGATTCATGCATCACTGTGCGCTCTGGATGGCTGAGTGTCTGAGTTTCTCTCGCTGGCAGAGCGGTCATATCCTATGCATTTAAGCATCTGTCTCCTCCATAATGCATGGCACAGTGTCTCAGCCCTGATCCCCGTGCCCACACTTGCACTCCGCACCTTCCTTATTCAGGCTTATTCCAACTTAATCAGGCTTACTCATGCCTTCCCTGCCTCATTCCACCTTTTTGTATCTATCTCTGATCTTGCTAAGACAGACTGCAGTCCATTTTGCTCATCCAGGATTAGTGTGCAGCGCTCACTGTAATTCCGGCTTACGCTCTCTTTTTTTCTGCCCGTTACTCATTCTGTTCATCCACCTCTGACTGCTTTTGTAGTCTCTGATTCAGCTCGGATTTTCAAAGAAAACAAGAAAGAGGGAACATTTGAATATCGGTGCAGCAAAACTGTCGGATTAATAGCCGTCTGTGGCATGTGTGTAATACCTAAAGCCCTTATCGCTTGAATAATTCTTTAATATTAGATGGATCTCAAATCCACTAATCTTCGGTTTCATGAAGCGGCTCTCCGAGTGGTGGCACACTGGTTAATTAGAGTTATGAATTTGAAATTGAATTACTTGGCGCAGTCTTTTTGCTCAGTAAATCAATCTCCTAGCGAAGGACCCATCCTGTGGTTTTGTGGTTTGGGTTAAGTCCAGCCTCGTGAAAGCTAATGCAGTCCCTCTCTTGTTTATGTGTTGACAGTTGGGCCGAGTGGGGTGTCGTGTCTGAAAGAGTATGGTATTGATTTCGGTGCCCTTGTGCCTGATGCACTGTCTAGTGCTTTTGGGTATTTCAGAAGTGTTTTTTTTTTTTTTTAATGCATGTCTTCCATAGCATAGTAATGTAAGATTTATAGACTTAATTACAAACAGGTTACCGTCATGTTAATTGTCAATTAATTAATCAATTACCACTCTTCCATCATGCTTAGGTATGTTTAACCATTTAAAACGTATATAGGTTCGACATTTGTATTCCTGCTCTAATTCTATGTTAATTCTATGTTAAAGGTGTTGTACGGTATGTCAAGATATAGTTAAATATCTGATTAAGCTTTAATGAAGTTAGAATTGTAAACCTAACTGACTGGACAAAGTTATAACGAGTCCAATTCATTCCATGACGATGAACATTTGACTAATCACTTTGAATCATCTGAATAAATAATCAATAAATTCATAATTAAATAATTTATATGATTTTTTAAACCCTTTTCATTCCATTCTCTAGGCATACTAATAGAAAGTCCAATTTACCTTACAAACACCGAGTGTATCAATTGTTTTGTATACAGTATAAGAAAAAAACATGGACCCTACAATAAAAGCCTCAGATTAACGAGAATTATTATTTTTTTTAATTCTTGTGTCCATTTTGAATGAACTAATACTCTACAGTAATGTATAAGAAGTGATAAAGGATGGACAAAAACATGTCTAAAACAAAGATCATATAACTGGGCTGATTATTCATTTATGTACAGCACTGTGCAAAAGTCTTAGGCGCCATATTATCTGTAGTACAAATTGTGTTATATAAGTTTATGATGTCTGCATTATTATGTACACGACCATTCCCTAGAAAAAGATACACTAAAATTAATGAATAAATAACATTACAGGCATGCAAATATCTTCTGTAAAGGAAGCGACATATTACATGACAGACCAGCTTTCAGATGGGAAAAAAAAACAACAAAATCAATAAATGTAGACTCCTGGGTTTTGCATGAAAATAGAAAGGAGCGAGTGTGACGAAGTTACCAAAAGAACTGATATTCTCCGGCATGCTCAGTAAAACCTAACAGCTGTTTCATTTACAGTATTGTGCAAAAGTCTTGGGAACATCCAAACAAAAGCCATATGGAGTGATGCTTTTGAAGACATTTCTACATTAAAAGAAGCTTCTATAAAAAGTAATCACAAACAGTCAATATTTGGTGTGGAAACTCTTTACTTGAACTTAAGCGGTAGTGTTCGATACAGATGTGTGCAGTATTCTAAGTAAAACAGCTGTTAGGTTTTACTGAGCGTGCTGGAGAATATGAGTTCTTTTGGTAACTTCGTCATACTCGCTCCTTTCTATTTCCAGGAGTCGACATTATTGATTTTTTTTTTCCCATCTGAAAACTGGTCTGTCATGTAATATGTCACTTTCTTTACAGGCATGCAAATATTCTTCTGTAATGTTATTTATTCATTAATTGTAGTGTATCTCTATAGGGAATGGTCGTGTACATAATAATGCAGACATAATAAACTTATATAACAAACTTTGTACTTCAGATAATATGGTGCCTAAGACTTTTGCACAGTGCTGTATATACTGTATATATATTTTCTAGTATCATGTTAAATCTCATATATAACTCCATATATACTGTAACTCCAGACTCCTGTTGTGTCTTTACCATGTCTCATTCCAGCACTGAGCCTGCGATCTTCTCTGCCTGTACTGGTTGTGTCGATTGACCACGGCCTGCTTACCCTGTTACAGTAGCTGTGTCCTGGTTTCTCATTCTCTTATTCTCACCCTTTCGTTTTCCTGTCGGATTATCCTGCACCGGCAGGTTTATCATCTGCCTGTCTTTATGATAATAGATAACCACACTATGCCTCATGGTGCTCGTGATTTGTTATTAAAATTGCCTCCTAAATGACAGCTCCTTCTTTTCTGGCTATAACTGATGACAAGAACACCGCCCATTCATTCACATATTAACCCTAGAACACATTTAATCTATATTTTTTAAACCATGTCAGGTTTCAAATGTGTTCAAATAAAACTATTAAATCACTTTCATTGCTACAAAGCGGCGTTAAAGGAATCCAGCTCTACAGTGCAGTAGCTCTCCTGCTCTAAGGAGGTGACAATAGTGAGGAGCCAGACACAAAACGAACCTCGACCTCATCTGAGCCAGACAGGAATATGTTTTTGGATGAAAACATTGGATTGTTTTTTTGTTTTTTGTTTTACTTTGATATACTGGATACATGATCAAATTAGTGTTGTTTTACTGTTAAACCTGGCACATCTATCCAGTTTGTAATTATAGCAGCCAGGCACTGCACCGTGCACGAAAAAGCTTCGGCTGGTTCCGAGTGGCATGCGGCCTTTCCCAAGGGCTCTTCCTACAGTTTGACTCTGTGAATGCACTAATAGACTGCCTCCATTGTACAGTGTGAGCCAGGCTTAATCCGTCTAGGGAATATGTGGCACACGCCAACCCCCCTCCTGCGCTCCACCAAAACAGCCTGAACTAGAAAAGCCTGCCAGCATATCAGATATTTCTGATATCCCCCTTGTGAGACCACTGCTGACCCTGGATTAATAATGAATAAAAATATGAGGCAGGGTAGATGTATTGATTTTAATCTATTCAGGCTTCTCCTTCATGTCTCTCATTTATTTTCGAACTCGTTTCAAAGAGGCTAGGTTGGCGTGGAGTCAAAGCTGGGGTGGTTGGTTGATGAGAACAAACTGCGGTATTCCCCTCTGCACCTGCCCTGCCACTCTCACTTCATCCATCTTCTCTCTCTCTCTCTCTCTCTCTCTCTTCCTCCTCTAATCTTTGCATCCCTTTCACATTCTCCATCAGGCATCTTTTCTTTCTCAATCGAACACTTAAAGGACTAATACAACACCTACATACATCTTTCGTATATATAAAAATAAAAAAAAAATCGACTCTACAGTACCAGCATTGGTTAAAAGACTGAGATGACACATGATGTGCTTTGACACTTCTAGTACACTAGGAGTCAGTCTCAGCAGGGGAGCAAGAGCAGCGTTAGATATAAACAGCCTATTATGAAACCTAAAGAGCTTAGAGAGCCCACTGATGTCATTTGCAGTTGAGGCAAACTGCAGTTAGTATATTGCGGTAGAGAGGCATAATTATGTGCGGTAGCCAGGGTGAAATATTGGATATTCACTGTAGTTTGCAATCTGTAACTGAAGAAATTACCAAACTTGGTTATCTCTATACACTTCCTCCTCTCCCGTAGTTGACTTTAGAGCGTCTCCAAGATGCGTAAATGTACTTTAGTGAAAGAAGGCTTGTAGGTATAAAAGATGGATTTTTAGGAAAATACTAATTTGATGAATGGGGCGGCACGCTGGTGTAGTGGTTAGCACTGTCGCCTTGCACTTCCAGGGTCCGGGTTCGATCCCCGGCCAGGCTCGATTCCCGTCTCTGTGTGCATGGAGTTTGCATGTTCTCCCCGTGCTTGGTGGGTTTCCTCCGGGTACTCCGGTTTCCTCCCACAGTCCAAAGACATGTAGGTTAGAATAATTGACGTTCCCAAATTGCCCGTAGTGTGTGAATGAGTGAGAGTATGTGTGTATCTGTGCCCTGCGATGAATTGGCACCCTGTTCAGTGTGTACCCTGCCATGTGCCCCAGGTCTCCTGGGATAGGCTCCAGGCCCCCCGTGACCCTGAATACAGGATTAAGCGGTATAGATGATGAGTGAGTGAGTGAATGTCGAACAAGATCTACATTTGAATTGCAAATTAGGTCTAACATAATTGCAAAATTTTGGCTGATAATTAATAAGCATTATTGGAGTTTGGGTTAATTTCATTTAAAATGACAACTTAATGCCACCAAAGTTTTCCCGACAATGCTATAGAGGAACAATGTGATGGAGGACAGATAGATGGGTAGATATTTAAATTATAATTAACTTGTTGTTTTATATATACTCTTTATATATACTCTTTATTTATATATATATATATATATATATATATATATATATATATATATATATATACACAGTATATATAAAGAGTATATTAAAAACTATTAAAATTATTATTGTTTTTAATCTCCTAAAACATCAAATGTTTAAGTAACTCTGGCTATTACAGTTGAACTAAATATTAAGAAAACATGCAGTTACAAAGCATTTGCACTGGAAAACTATGAATAAAATATGATTGTACAATGATTTGATTAAAGCAATAATATCGTCTCAAATACACTCATCCTCACTTCCTTTCAGAATCTGAAATTAGGGTAAAAATATCCTGATCGTCTCTACCAATTCTTCTTCATGACACAGGCAGAGATGAAAATGCATATCAATGCATATTCAAAGTAAAAACTATACTTCAAACTTCTATACTTCACCTCACACACAAGAGAAAATGAACAAGCAGATTAGAGGCCAGAACACAATTTCACACTGACAGTGAACAGAACGTGCGCAAGACTGCGAAATTAGGCTCAATACTCCAGTTTATGTTATACGCCTGGTGGAAATACATTACACCTGACATTAAACAAAATGAACTACAAGTAAGTCAGACAGGCTGCTCGCTATTCATTCCTTTCTGTTGCATCTCTCCAAAAGATGCTTAAAGTTTTATGAGCGAAATTACATTAATTTCCCATGACACTGATCTACAAAGAGCTTTGACCGATTACTATTATGGCTGAATATCAGAAGTTGCAACACAACAGCAAAACCTCATACAGCATTAAATCCACAGAAAACGTGATAAAATCATATGCTGCCCTTCCTACAGTAACTGGTGCATTTAAAAGATTTTAATGTTGCATGCCTACTGTACTACTGAAGTCTTCTGTATTCTCTCTCGCTGGCTCGCTCTCTCCCACACACAAACTTAAATTACATTACATCAGTATGATACATTATACATTGTGTCTGCTATAATGCAATAAAATATTACATTACATGAGAAAATATATTTGCTCATTTTAACAAACAATGTTGAGGGGCTGTAATCAATAGAACCACCGATGCCATTAATCAGCACATCTGCCACCGTGGCAGCATATGGAGAGAAACATATTAGTGAGCTTCTGCTTGGTGTTCATATCCATAACTAACTGCAGGAGTGAGGAGATGATACGCTGTCCCCGAAATGGAAGCCAAAAACATTTGTGGTGTTAAAAATTTATCTGACGTTGCCATGCTGGAGATGAGAATACCAAAACTCTAGCAAACTTCTGCAAGCAAAGACTCAATAATAAGTAGTTATTCGTTTTTGATTACATTCTGGACAAACTTCTTATATACTGTTAATTCCTTTAAAAAAAAAAATTTTCATTTTAAAATTTTATATTTTTGTACACATATTGACAATTTTTTAAAAAGGTTTTTTCTTACATAATTCTGACAATAACAGCCTTACCTACACTGAAAAATGGAAGTATACAGCAATTCTGGCAATAAAAGTTTAAATACAAGTTTAAATTCAAGTTCTACCGACAAATTCCAATGCATTGATTCTTTCAAACCAAGTTCTGCTTACTACTTAAATGTATAATGTAATAATTAAATTAGAGACATCATTAATATGACATTTGACCCTAAGCTTAATTTTATACCCATATTTATTCTTAAACTACAGCTGTTCAATAACCGCGTCTGTTTCACTGACTGGAGTCTTGCAATCGATAAGTTTATACAACTTAGTTTTCTATAGAGTTTATATATTTATATTTTCATAAATTAGACAAGTAAAAAATCCATTTCTATTCCAAATCTGATTTTTCATTTTGCAACCGCAGCAAAATGCAACGTGTTTCCCAGAACAGTGTTTTCTTAACCTGGTTCTGCACTACACCTGACCTATACGTTTTGTCATTCTTCGTACTTAAATACACTGCCCACACACGCTAATATGTATTCTTGACTACAGTTTGCTCTGATTACAGTAAATTAAACTACTATCAGGGAAGAAAAAAGAAATGCCTTGACGTGATAACCCGGTCATTCAGTACCGATCGTAGCACTGCCTCCAGGGGCTTGTACACTGAGCTCTATGCACGATATGTGCTTCCCTTCTCGCCCTGATGCAGCCATTGCTCTGGAATAGGGTACATTTGGACTCGTCAGACCACGAAAGCTTTTTCTGATTTCTACTGTCGATTATTTAGGATGCAAGTGTTTAAGTGATCTCCAGTCACAATCATTGTTTTTTTAATTATTTTTCTTATCACCTTTTTTTTTACAAAATGTGACGATTCAGCAATATTGTTCCTTAGGTTTTAATATTGTTCCTTAGGTTTTTATTTGAATTATTTCCTTATTTTCATTATTTATTTATATATTTTTTGCATGATGCGGGCCTTTCTTAAATGGCGACTTTGCTGGACAGGCAGTATATATTCATGCTGGCAGTTGAATGGGTGATCTGTTGAATATTGAATCAGGTCTATAACAGCAGGACAATTAAAGGGCAGCCTGTACTCCATGAGCATGGCCTTGACTCATGCCCTACACTATTTTTAAAAACCATCAAGACGAGCAACACTCTGGGAATGTCAAGCAACCCTCTATTCTATAGTAACCTTCCATTCGACAAAAAGGTAGGCATTTTGAGACAAGGTTCCTCATGAATCATTTTCAGTAACTGCATTGCACTGGGAATGCTAGGAGTGAGCGAGAAACGTACACTCGATGAGACACCAGTCCATCACAGTTCACCATGCACACACACATTCACACACTTATTCACAACTAGGGTCAATTTAGAGTCACCAATCCACCTACTGGTACTGGTTTTGGGAAATAAACTACAGTGAGGAAACCCAAAAGGACATGGGAAACACACGTAAAACCACACAAACAGTGACCCGAAATCAGAATAATAATTTTTAAAAAAAATTTAAAAAAATACAGTTTTCACCTAAGAAATACTTCCTGAAATACAACATTACCTGACAGACAGCAAAGCCAGAGTCACTATTCCATTCACATGTGCTACTGTTAATCCCGCTTCAATCTTCATCTTAATATTCCCAAGTGGTGGCCTTTGCCTTTAAACAACTCTTCCTTGCATGCAGCATAAGCATGGATTAATCCAGAAAAATCTACCTTGTGACATTTGCCTGTTGCCTACAGCCAAACTTGTCTTAACTTCATCTGTTAAAGCTAAATCGGTACGCTCACTTTCAGCGACATCACCTTCACGATGTTACCAAGTTAAAGGCCTCTTCCGAAAGCAAAACGCTCTCACTCTTCTTATTCCAAGTTGAAGAAAATCACCTTGTCAATCGATTCAGCCGTTACCTCTAAAGGTCATGTTTAGCTCGTGGTCATCACCATCATCGGCATCATCATCATCATGTCTCAGAAAGGAAAGTGTGCATTGTGGGTTGATCCCGCTGGGTAAGATAATGTGATCTCCAGCTCGGCTGGCTGAGCAGCGCACTCTGTGGAGATTAGGGCAGAATGTAGCCCGGGGCTGAGAAACACCATGTGGGACCCAGAGTATTGCAGCTGTCTAGACTTTGCAGCACTTGTAATCCTTAACCCCATCTGTGCGATGGCAGCGTTCGGTGGAGGAAGCCAACTCTACAGCAGAGTGGAAGGGTGAAGTGCCTAAGGTGGCTGCTCCTTTTGCACCGTTTAGGCTTTTTTATGGATCGCAATAATTCTGACTAATTCTTGTATTGTACAGTGTCTGAATCGAAATACATTAGTTGGATTGATCATCTAGCTGCTTGAAACTACAGGCTTGTATGTGAACTGGCCACAAAAAAGGTTTCTTGAGGAAAAGGTTTTTACTGTCATGAAGCTTGCGGAAAAAACAAACGGATAACTATGGTCAACTATACATACACATGTTCAAAAATTCTATATATTATGTTATGTCACTTTAATGAAAATCAGAGTTCAGGTGACTTTTGGCCTACTTTGGGCTCTCGCTGATGTCAGTCAGCACAGGCAGCACAGGGATTTAATAGCAGCGCTAGCAATAGCTGCTAAAGCGAACGGTCTGGCTTCTTCTTCTGGACCACAACAAATGAAGACGGTTCTGGCCTCGACTGATGTTGACAGCTGTTTCTCTGAGCACTTGGCTACAGTCGCTCGATAGTTCAGGACTGGAATTCCCTGCAAGTCTACCTGAGCCTCCAATAACTACCTGTACTCCATATTAACATCAATTAATATCTGTTAACAACTGTAATACTGAACTGCCTGCCACCTAACACACAGTATGAATGCAGATCAAGTCCTGCTTTCTGTTTCACCCAGATGGGGATGGGTTCGCTGTTGAGTCCGGTTCCTCTCAAGGTTTCTTCCTATTGCAACCTCAGGGAGTTTTTCCTTGCCACCGTCGCCCTCAGCTTGCTCATCAGGGACTATCTGACCATTTTGATTCATACACATTCACATTTCATACAAACTTAAATAATTCTTTTGATCGTGTGAAGCTGCTTTGTGACGATGACAACTGTTTAGAAATAAAATTTTATTGAATTGAACTGAACAAATACAGCCAACTAACTGAGTAACTGCTTGCCCTCCTTCAGAGCAAAATCCCAATCACATCCATTGTTTGCGTGGTTACATACTGCAAATATGACTTATTTGTCATGGCAAAGATGTGTTGATGTGAAGAGTTTCAGAGGACAAGTGCATCCACATTAGAGTCATTACAAAGTAATTTGTAATTATGATTGTGAACTGTCATGAGATACAAATCCAGTCTGACCAAAAAACTGAAATTAATGTGGCTTGTAATGTGAACATAGCCTTAGACTACTACAGTAGTTTGTTTATAATATTTTGAGAAATTGAACCAAGTATTAGTTGAGAGATCTTGAGAGTTGTGCTAACTGGCTTTTCTACCGCTGGGGTTTATCCGGTGCTTCCTTTTTAAATGAAAAAGTCTTCTTTAAAAAAATCCCCAAATCTTGGGCTGGTGGCACGGTGGTATAGTGGCTAGCACTTGCACTTGGTCGCCTTGCACCTCCAGGGTCCGGGTTCGATTCCCGTCTCTGTGTGCATGGAGTTTGCATGTTCTCGCCGTGCTTGGTGGGTTTCCTCCAGGTACTCATGTTTCCTCCCACAGTCTAAAGACATGCATATTAGGCTAATTGGCGTCCCCCAAATTGCCCGTAGTGTGTGAATGAGTGTGTGTGCCCTGCAATGGATTAGCACCCCATCCAGGGTGTACCCTGCCTCGTTCCCTAGATCTCCTGGGATAGGCTTTAGGTCCTCGTGACCTTGTATATATGATAAAGCAGTATAGAGGATAAGTGAGCAAGTGACCTTCTTTTTTTTTTTTTTTTTACAGAATCCAGATGTAGATATGAATCTGTGAAGCATTAAACAGACACAGATTCAGATAGAGACATTGTGGTACACCTCTATTCAGTAGATTGCATTTTAGAGAGCGCCATATTGTCATGGTTGCACCATACTCAAACACAAAATAAATCCATTTCCCAGGATCATGAGCTTATCAACGCACTACAAACCCAGTTCCCATGCTTCCCAGAACAGTCACCTGGTCCGATTTAACTTTGTCGATATATAACCCATTCATTTACTGAATCGTGTCGAAGTCTCTCCCCACTAGCTGCATCAATGAGACTGCTTTGGTACTGACCCTGTCTGTTTCGTTTATTCAGTTCAGCCTGGTGTAGTTAAGCCTGTTTGAAAATTTGCCTGTCTGCCGACTTTAAATTCAGTTTGCCCTTTTAGTTTTGTCTGCTTCATTTAATAAACACTTCACTTTCATTCAAACCTTGGCTGTGCCTACTGTAACACACCGCTGGGTAATACTGCATTAAACAAGCCACACACAAAAGTACATCCACAGTAATGTTTCAGAAAGCAATTCCAAGAGCTGGCTGAAAGCATGTACGTATACGGTATTAAACAAATGCAATTTCATCACTCAGTGATACATTACAGGTTTAAATATGCAAAAACTAAAGGAGCTTAACTGGCATGGAGGCAGATGAGGAATAAAATAAGAACGGTGACTTCTGGCCTGTACGTGCATAAGTGTGTGTGTGTGTGAGTGTTTGCCTGAGTGTGCGATGTTGTTCATCAATATGCGTCAATAAAGAGAGAAGTCGAATATGGAGAGGTGGGCATCTGCTCTCTGGGGGTCCGTGGGCTGCGTTATTGTCGTGGTAATTGTGACTCATCGAGTGTTAGCGAGTGCTGTCTTTAGGTACGTCTTCAGGCGCATGAGACGAGACCACGCTGAGAGCAGTGGGACTGCTAGAGAGACAGGAAATGAGCAAGACTCAAGGAGACTGGTGGCAAATTGACAGACAGTGAATATACGGAGAGAAAGAGAGAAAGGAGGAGAGGGACGGAGGGGTGGAACGTGGAGATGACCAATGCAGCCTTGTCAGCTCCCCAGGCAATAAAAAGCCCTTTAAAGAGACAGGTACACAGTTTCACCTTGGCCAATTAAGACGATGAGCACAACATTTCTACCTGAACTCTTTAGAAGCATGGCTACAGCGCTCTACTGGGGGCATTTAAAGAGACAAGTGTGAGTATTTACTGCTCGAAGATGAAGCCGCAACATCGCTGTCTTTTGGCAAGATCTATTAAAGGACACTCTTGACATTTAAACATTTTTCCCTGACGTTTAAGTGCTTGTAGAAAAGCTCTACGGGCTGGAGAGAGAAACTCATTAACTTGTGAAACCTACGTAAGACTTGAACTAATGCTGACTTCTGAGAACGGAATAGCTGTGTCACGCACTTTACTTCTGTAGTACTCCGGATACACTGATCTTTATTAGTCCCTTAAACTTTTTTTTTTTTTTTTAAGTAACTCCAAGTTAAGGAATTTATGAAAATGCCACGACTTTGCTAAAACCTTTAAAGTACAATGTTAAACAGAAAGCCCTCTAAGTACATTATAATGTATACATAAATTGCTTCTTTAATAGCCTAATTTGCATAAGCTTGGGTTAGAAAATGTAAGCCCGTCTTGGTGGCAAACGTGTTCCCTGGAAGTCCTCACTGAAGTGTACATTTCCATTAAATAAGGTTCCAATTAGCTTGAGTTGTCTCTTCTACGAGTAACCTTTAAAACATCAACCCCACGGCCTTGGAGGACAGGAGAGTTCCATAACGAGTGTGTGTATGTAAGTGTGTTCGCGTGTGTGTGTGTGTGTGTATTTAGTCTGGCATCTTCTGAAACATCTTCCCCTTGGCCACTGGGGAAAAAATACATATATACCATTTTAAAGCTTCACCCTGACACTAACTGAACCAAATTCTTCTTCAGCTTCTTAAAGACACAGGACACTTGTTTTATGTAATGTTTCCTGGTATGGTTCAGCGTAATAGCTTTGAATGTTATTTTCATGTTAAAGGTAGGATTAGTCATTTTAGTGGTGGCTAAGACTCTATTTTGTTAATTTGGCGATCTGAGGATGCGGGCTCGAACCATACTACCCATGTAGTGACGATGTCAACCTCGGATTGACAAATGGAACGGTTGTATCTGGAAGGACAACTGGCAAGCAGATTGGAAGGTCCATTGTGGTGACCCCTTTACGGTAGCAGCCGAAAGCAAGTTTTATCAAATTTGGTGAGTATAGGACTGTTGACGTGGACCACCAACATCCCGCCAGTCAGACCAAGTAGTTTATTGTGTTGCCTGTTAGTGCAGAAATATAGATGTGGTTCGTCGTTCTTGGTGGTATGCTGACATCACCCTGGATACCATGGCTCTTGATACATCACAGAAACTTGCTGTCTTGGTCACACATGCGCCAGCAAGATGCGGTTGGAGGGAGGCGTTTTTTAGGGGAACAGGACGGGAACGGATATTGCAAGCCAGGACTTCTCGTCCAACATCAGTGCCTGACCTCATAAATGCTCTACAGAATGAATGGGCAGGAATTCCCATAGAAACACTCTTGTGGACAGCCTTCCAAGAAGAACTCCATATTGAAGTATGTTATTACAGGGGTGCCCAAATACTTTTTTTTCTTCCATGTAGTGTATCAGTGATCTCATTCTATATTATTCAAATACACAGAGACTTACAGTATATGTTGGGTGCTCCAAGTGAACCCGTGTTATTGTTAAACCTTTTTTTTTTTTCTGTGAGGAGAGATTTGGCACTTTTTGCAGAGGCTCCAATATGAATGCTTTGCAACTGTCATAGGTGCAACTTTAAATTTTAAATCTTTGCAGAGACAGAGAAAATGAGGCTGCTGAGGGAACACTTATAGATGCTAGAACAGAAGAGATAGCAGAAAAAATATCTTGGGTATTTCACTGACATTCCTCGTCACGGAAAGTACAAACCGGTATGATGTCAATCTTTAATAAATAAATAAATAACATTTTTGATGAACTGCTATATTGTGAAAGATTGAAAGCAGTTGAAATACCTTTATTCTAAAATAATGTGTTTTCTAATCCGAACCCCTAATATAAATAGCTGTTTATAACAGAACACCTGTCTTTGTCGGAACCACTGGAAAGCGAGACGACGCACATGCCGGCAGACAAACAGGAACGTAAATCCAAAATGGTAGTCAGATAAACGGGCCTAAGTCGCCTGGTCAACAAACAACGTGCACAAGACTTAGGTGACAATGGGTAATCGGAAAAACAAACTGAATCGTACAACAACAAAAAAAAGTGACATCAGGAATAAATCATGAGTGTTTATACTTCCAGACGTCTCTGCGTGACAGAGTTCTATTTACACATAATTGAGATTGGCTGCAGGTGTACCTTGTTAGAAGTCAGGTGATCAGGTGCATGCTGGGAGTTTTAGTTCGCATCACACGTTAGTCTGGATTGTTTCATCAGCTGCCACTTTGGAGAGTTTTATTTTATTCCTTGTATAATATTCCTGATTGCTCTCTCTTACCTAATAAATAATATGATAACAAAAAAAAAAAAATGTCTCACCTAACAAGTAGAGCTTTAATTACAAAATTCCTACGTGTGTGCGCGCGCACACACACACACACACACACACGCACACACACACACACACACACACCATGTTCCACTGGTGAGGCCTTGGATTTAACCTGAGAATCAAATTAAGTTCGAGTAATACCTCTGATAACAGTGCATATGAGATTAAATTTTCATTTTCTAAATCACTCTGCGTAATTGAAGAAGGAGAAGAAGCAATGAGCAGTGAGTATATGTTTTCTCTTTCAGTCTTCCACTTCCTCTCTATCGCACTTCATCCTCATCCTCATCTGCCCTTTTTATTTAACACGCTCTCTCTCCTGGGCTATTTCTCACCGTTTCTTAATAAGAGCTCATTGTGCACTATGCACCTTTGTTTCCTCCAGCTGCTCGATTGAAATCTCCAACTCTAATATGGCATCAATTTTTAATTAAAGGCCCCAGCTCTCACTCATAAACCTAAGTGCTGGCCAGTGTTTTTATTTCTCTCTCTCTCTCTCATCATACATTTAATCCTTTAATAATCCGAGCATTATAGAAAATGTTTAAAGGAAAGCGGTATCAGCTCCATGCTAACAAGATATGTAACAAGAAATGTTTACAGGTTTTTATGACGCTCTGAATTTATACACTGGAATCTTTTAAGTCATGTAGGTTGTGAGATGGTACAATGTTTACGTAGGTGCTGCATGTCAACGTAACATCCACATAAATGGAAAGACCCAAGGTTTCTTCCCGTAGTGCATCCTGGTGCCATCTCTTCTGCAGGTGAGCGACACAACTGCATAAGGCCAGCCACATAATGTAACAGAAAACATGATTCACTGGACCAGGCCAATTTCTTTCATTGCTCCATGGTCCAGTTGTACTGTAGTGTGCCCATTGCAGGCACTTTTGATGGTTACAGAACAGCATGAGCTGCGATTAAGCAGCTCCACATGCGACAAACTGCGTGTACTGTGTATTCTGACACCGGTCTATCAGAACCAGGACTGCATAAAAGCAGTGTGAGCTACAGTAGCTATTCTGTTGCCTTCGCTTCCCATGTAGGCATCAATGAGCCTTGGCTTCCCATGACCCTTTCACTGGGTCACTGGTTTTCTTTCCTTGGACCACTTCTGGTACAGTACGTCCTGACCTCTGCAGACTGCCATCACAATAGCCACCACAATTTGGCCATTGTCAAATCCTTATGCTTTCCCATCAACTTCAGATCTTTTTAGTTTGAACCCAGTTCTGGGCAAGTGTGATTACAGAATTCACTATAAGACCATAAGACACCATAAGGAGCGCCAACATGAACTGATGCCTGGAAATATACAGTATAACCTCTTTTAAAATGAGGATGCATATAACTGAGCTGGGGTTTATCCACTAGGGGTGTTTTCAGACTAAAATCCAATGCATGCTTTTGGGGCAGTGAGAACATTATCCAACCTGATATTATGAGGAAGTCCTATGAATATGAACAATTTAGAGTAATGTGTTTGGACTTGGCGGCACGGTGGTGTAGTGGTTAGCACTGTCACCTTGGACTTCCAGGGTCCGGGTTCGATTCCCATCTCTGTGTGCATGGAGTTTGCATGTTCTCCCCATGCTTGGTGGGTTTCCTCCGGGTACTCCGGTTTCCTCCCACAGTCCAAAGAGATGTAGGTTAGGTTAATTGGCATTCCCAAATTGGCCGTAGTGTGTGAATGAGTGTGTGAGTGTGTGCTCACTCCTCATGAGCAAGCTGCTCCAGTTGTTTCCGGTTTGAAGGGCGCCTTTTCCAGACGGCATGTTTCAGCTCCTTCCAAAAATGCTCAATAGGATTGAGGTCAGGGCTCATAGAAGGCCACTTTAGAATAGCCCAATGTTTTCCTCTTAGCCATTCTTGGGTGTTTTTAGCTGTGTGTTTTGGGTCATTGTCCTGTTGCAAGACCCATGACCTGCGACTGAGACCCAGCTTTCTGACACTGGCCAGCACATTTCTCTCTAGAATCCCTTGATAGTCTTGAGATTTCATTGTACCCTGCACAGATTCAAGACACCCTGTGCCAGATGCAGCAAAGCAGCCCCAGAACATAACAGAGCCTCCTCCATGTTTCACAGTAGGGACAGTGTTCTTTTCTTGATATGCTTCATTTTTCCATCTGTGAACATAGAGCTGATGTGCCTTGGCAAAAAGTTCAATTTTTGTCTCATCTGTCCATAGGACATTCTCCCAGAAGCTTTGTGGCTTGTCAACATGTAGTTTGGCAAATTCCAGTCTGGCTTTTTTATGATTTGTTTTCAACAATGGTGTCCTCCTTGGTCGTCTCCCATGTAGTCCACTTTGGCTCAAACAACGACGGATGGTGCGATCTGACACTGATGTTCCTTGAGCATGAAGTTCACCTTGGATCTCTTTAGAAGTCTTTCTGGGCTCTTTTGTTACCATTCGGATTATCCGTCTCTTTGATTTGTCATCAATTTTCCTCCTGCGGCCACGTCCAGGGAGGTTGGCTACAGTCCCATGGATCTTAAATTTCTGAATAATATGTGCAACTGTAGTCACAGGAACATCTAGCTGCTTGGAAATGGTCTTATAGCCTTTACCTTTAACATGCTTGTCTATAATTTTCTTTAGAATCTCCTGAGACAACTCTTTCCTTCGCTTCCTCTGGTCCATGTTGAGTGTGGTACAAACCATGTCACCAAACAACACAGTGACTACCTGGAGCCCTATATATAGGCCCACTGACTGATTACAAGATTGTAGACACCTGTGATGCTAATTAGTGGACACACCTTGAATTAACATGTCCCTTTGGTCACATTATTTTCAGTATTTTTTTAGGGGTACCATCATTTTTGTCCAGGCCTGTTCCATGAGTTTATTTTTTTTTAAATAATTCTGTTGAAGCATGGTTGAAAAGCAATGTCTGACTTTCATTGGTTAACATTCATAGAATTTTTTTTAATTATTACTTTTGTCAGATTAAAGTTATTTCTGTGACCATTGTGAGTTTTTCTTTCATTGACCGAAGGGTACCAACAATTTTGTCCACGTGTGTACAAATTATTATAAAAATGGATGGCCTTAGATCTGACACTAATTTTGGTATCTAAAAGCAAATTACTTCATGGGACATTTTTACTCAGTGACAGACTTCTGTGGTGGTTCTGGTCAGGCTTTGTTTGTTGCATACATGCTGTGCTATATCATACTGTGAGGGCATAAAATCTACCCATTTACCACTGTGAGCAGGCAAAGAGTGATGCCAAATAAAGTCACTTTCTCAAGTTGGAACATATGGTCTGAAGGGTCATTTGAGTGACAGAGGCATGAGTTTACATCATCAGGGCGTGGCCAGAGGCCCAGGGTGATTGTCAGGCTTTGGCATGACCAGCTATGTATCAGAAATGGAGGACAGTGTGGTGTGGTTCAAACCGCACACAGATTATGTACTCATTTTGATGAGTAGAGGACGGTCTTTACGTTTAAACCATATATGCACTTTACACATTTCCTCTTTTTTCAGACTGGATATGCGGACGCTGTGATTGACAGTTTATTGAATACATGAGGGTGATTTCATGCTGTGCGTGCTATGATTTTACGATGAATTATTTCCAACTGAAAGATGTGACAAAATTGGAGGGATGGGGGGGGGGGGGGGGTGTGTTCTTAATGAATAATTAACATCAGCTTCATGAAGGTCACTAATGTCCAATAATCCACGGCCCTCCTGTCTTTACTGCCTCTCTGACGAAGACCAAATGCCCGTGCCCTACTTCTCACCATGAAGGAACGTCTTCAGTGAACTCACTTCTCATTTGTCATTCCGAGACTGACAGTGAGCCCCTAATGGATGATAATATAATTGTAATCATAACACAGCCCTGGAATCCTGGAAATTGATTGATCAGAAGGTCTGTGGGCTACCAAACCTCTACAGCTCTGACCCTAGTGTCAATGGCAATTTGAATAATAGGTATATATTAATGCAATCATTCATTTAGGTAGTAACCACTCATTCACAAGAACGTACAAGCTTTATAATCTGTATAAGGCTATTAATAAAACAATTAAAATGTGATCTTGTTTCACCAAGAAAAACATAATTTCTCCTGTACTTTATGTCTATTTAACATTTACACACTGTTGGGTATCAGTACATTGTGACACTCATTTTTCAGCCCTGATGAGAGTCTTGCCGTCAAAGGAATTTGCAAGGTCTGTTTTTGGCAGGCTGCATTCTTTTCCTCATTAAGAGAAATAAAAAAAAGAGGCTGCTTAGGGAATACCATTTTATAGCTGCTATAATGTAAATGATAACAGTAGCTAACTGGTGTTGCAGGTGTGCCATAACAATAAATGGGATTAACTTAAAAACATAATGTGTTATTCATTAATAGGTAAAAAATATATATATATATATAATTACTCTGCTTATAAAATGATTTAAAACGTCAGGACGTTCTGTTTATGAAATGGACCTCACTACAGTATGTTGTTCATTATTTTACTCCACCGGCAGGGTGTCTATATGCTGAGGTGCTGACTGGAATCAAATGAGATCAGGTTAAGTAGCAGAGTTTTGATACATTCATATGAATTTATTGGGGGAAATGCACCGCCTGGCCAAAAAAATCATTTATTCTAAGAGTTTGTTCGACCGCCATATAATGTGGTGGTCGATTTGTGTGTGAAAATGGTTCTGCATGCTTCCAAAACCACCCTGTCATGGTTCAAGTCATGGAATATGCCTGTGCCATCCGAAAACCTGGTACATTCAGTACACTCAGGTCGTCAGCTGACTTTATTTTATTGCCACATAACATAGCTGAGCCTAGACCTGGCCAACTGAAGCAACCCCAGATCATAACATCGCCACCAGAGGGCACTATGCATGATTGGTGCATCTTCATCATACCTTCATCTTCATCATACTTCATCATGCAATGTAAGCTATTACAAACCTTCTTAGCGATTTTGTTGCTTAATTATACACATCTGAGGTTGTGCCTTGTTTGGCCAGACAGTGTAGGTGCTCTTACTAATATTTCCCTTCATCTTTGCAACTTTGAATCATGTATTATGTAAAAAATGTGGAGCACTGGTGGCTCAGTGTTAGTTTTCTCGTCTGCCACGAGGAAGGCCCGGGTTCAATTCCCAGCCAATGCCCAAACCCCAGCCACTGGGTGCAGTGCCGGTTCCAAGCCTGGATAAAATGGGAGGGTTGCCCCAGGAAGGGCATCCGGTTTAAAACTGTGACGACCTCTTGACGGTAGCAGCTGGAAGACTAACAACAACACGACAAATTCGCTTTCCTTAAATAGTTTTAAGTTCTCAGCATCCTAAATGGTTTCTAATTGGATCCCTCATGATAGCAACATGTCCTGTTGAACATACAAACTAAAGAATTTACAATGCATTTCTTAATTGTTTTATTTACTTCCTCAGCATAATGGATGCCTCCTTCACATCTACAACCTACAGTATACATCCACCTCTCAATCAAAAGCGCCGCCGACCTCATGAATATCATCAAATCATACAGCCTCTGAGCTCGTGTCCACCCAGTCCTACTTGTGAAGATTCTTCATAGAGCACAGTGTACAGTATATCAGACACAGAGAGAAAGAATGACTGACAGAAAGCCATGGGACTGCACGGTTTTTCAAGCTTCATTGAGAGCAGGAGAGCAGTCCGTGTTCATTCACTACCACTATTCAGTGTGGAAGAAAAGGGATGTAATATGTGAGAGTAAATCTGGATGATCATGTAAAAAAAAAAAAGACAGGCTGAGACTGGAAAAAAATAGAATGTCCATTAAGCCCTGAGTCAATACCGGTGTCCGTAAATCTAGCGTGAAAATGAATGAGAAGTTTTTATTAAAGCATGAAATAAACAAGCACTGCTAATAGAGTGAATTTATGACCTTCTTGTAAAGACCATAAAATGACCTATTAGTCAACAACACCCATCTTCCAAATCCTGACGGTCGAGGTGTAAAGGTGTAGGCACCTCTATAACTTGCTCTTGTGCCAAAAAATGGCAGATGGGCTTTGCAACACACCAACAAAGGAAACAGTTCTGATTCAACAAAAGCTCAGAAGAAGATTATAACACAAACCAGAGCCATATGCAAACCTCGGAACTCTTCTCATTAAATACACTAGCAGCACCACAGACCTTGCTACGGTATACTACAGATGCGTTATGGAGTAATTAGAATCCAAAGGGGAATCTGCAGGTAAAGATGCCACAGGTAATGCTGGCAGTGTCTCATGACTGCAGAGCTCACTCACTCACTCATTCATCTTTTATACCGCATTATCCTGTATTCAGGGTCGCGGGGAGCCCGGAGCCTATTCCAGGAGGCTTAGGGCACAAGGCAGGGTACACCCTGGACAGGGTACCAATCCATCGCAGGGCACACACACACACAATTTTTGGAATGACAATTAGACTAATCTGCAGGTCTTTGGACTGTGGGAGGAAACCGGAGTACCCGGAGGAAACCCACCAAGCACAGGGAGAACATGCAAACTCCATGGACACAGAGACGGTAATCAAGCCTGGCCAGAAACTAACCACTACACCACTGCAGAGCTCGTTAGACATTAAATATCAGGTAAATTTAACAGAATTAAAGTGCATGCAATCTTTCCTTGGTTAAATATACATATTGTATCATATTGTACACACATTGAGATGTCTGAATTCTGGAAGAAGCTGGAAATTAAAAACGGTGGGCCTCTGGCTACGTCCTGATTAAGTCGGTATGATTTTACCTGAATGATGTCAGAGTAATGCACAAAGAGATGAAGATTAACAAAAAAACAATAGTCATTTTATCCATGCAGATGGTGGCTACTCTTTAAATATATCAAACCTAACAAAGGTATCATGAAAAATACCTTGTCGAGCAACACCCTTGGCATCTATTCCATACCCAAAAGATCCTCAGACACTAAGAAAAAAAAAAATGCCGCCCTTCCCAGGATGCCATCGATCTGACACTTCAGAGCTGATTGTCTCTTGTTATTTATTAAAACCCTTAAAATCCCTTGAGCGCTATTACTACATTTTTTTTAGCTCTCTATTTGAGGATGTCAATGAAATCCAGTGTTTTATTGCAAAGAGTGAATGCAATTCAATGTTGATTTGATTGACATCTTTAGTCCCATGGGAAACCCAAGACACCATTCCTGGCAGGCGCAGAGATGTATTGTTTCTCTGTCCTTGTATATGCGCTAAGAATGCGTCTGCTCTCTATACGCCTTATATCTGGAGAGGAAATATGATCAAACTGCTTTGCTCTTTTTGCAGGCTCATCTGCGGGCTATCAGGTATGCGTCTCCCTGTACAGACCCCGAAGGGAAATCCTTCTTGCGAGCTCTCTGCCTCTGGGATGTGGAGTGAGCAGGTCCTGAGCCAGGAGCTCTGGGGTCAGTGGGAGCATGCCTGTGCATAAATCAACACCATTTAACACTCTTCGCAGACAAAGTCGATGCCTTTCTAATGAAATCACTCTCTTTCTTTCTGCTTCCAAGTTACTTTTTTCTCTCAGGGACAGGACTAGAACATGTGAAATAGTGGATCGTTTGAGTTATGGGACATTGGCGGTGATGTCATCAGGGTATGGCTGGAGGTTCATGGTGACTTGTCATGACATAGCCAGCTGTGGATTAGAAATACTCTGCAGATTATGTACTTATTTTAATGACTAGTGGGTGATCGTATGCTCATAAAATGACCGAAGTGTCAGATGGCCAATGGTTAAGGGGACAGATTTGTTTGCAACTGAGGGGTTTTTGGATATGAATTAGATTTTGAGTCTGTCGTTCAGACAAGTCATTTTTCATGACATTTTTCATTTTCCATGTTCCAGGTCTGGGTTATTCAACGCACAAACATCTGCCACCATCTGGATAAAGATTTTTCTCTCCCTTCCTTTTTTAAATCTCCATCTCATTGCGCATAACAGAGGCATGTGCTGACATCAACAGTGTGAGTGGAAGCTGTTGATGACAAATGAGCAGCTGTTGATGAGCAGCAGAAACGGTGGACAGTGGGTCGTGTACTTTCTTTATGACTTGTGGCTCATTTTACAGTATTACAGCAACAAATTTATTCCACTGTAACAGCTTGTAGTTTTTTTTTTTTTTTTGTGTGTGGACGGAATTCTGAACAATTATCTAATATTGTCTAAGAACCAGAGGTGTGTAGTAACGAGTTACATTTACTCCGTTACATTTACTTAAGTAACTTAAAAAATTTTTTTTACCTCTATGAGTAGTTTTACTGCACCATACGTTTTACTTTTCCTTGAGTACATTTGTGAAGAACAAACACTACTCTTACTCCGCTACATTCAGCTACACTCGACCTGTTACTTTTCTAGCCAGTTATTCGACACTTTAGATATTCTTTTTGTTTGCCAGAGAAATGAAGCAGGTGGATCTACCACATGACTGTGTTTCACCAATCAGACGTAGCAACAATGATCACATGACTCCGTTTGGGGGGGGGGGGGTTGTCTTCAGCAGCGGTAGACAGTAAAGCAAACATGTTGCGGTTATTTTCTGCTGAGTCATTTGCAGGGCAACTGATTATACAGTATATCTCACACAGAAAATAGTCTACACTGTTCAAACATACATATGTTACCTACAGTAGGGATTGTTTCAAAAGGTTAGTATTGTGAAAAAAAGGAGATTAGGAATTTTGTGTTTCTTATTCCTTAATTTAATTTAATTTTGTAAAGATATTTAGTTTTATTCATTTATTTTATGACATTTATTTCATTTATTTTATTATTTGGAAATGTCACAATTTGTACATTATTTTAGAATTTTGTCAGACTGCTTACATAATTTCTAAAAAGAAAAAAAAAATTTTTTTTTGCACATTATGATGAAACAATTACTCAGTACTTGAGTAGTCTTTTCACCAAATATATATATATTTTTTTTACTTTTACTTGAGTAATATTTTGGGTGACTACTTTTTACTTCTACTTCATTATTTTGAAGTACAGCTACTCTTACTTGAGTAAAGTTTTTGGCTCCTCTACCACCTCTGCTAAGAACTTAATGGAAACTGTGTTTTTCTAGCCTCAGTCTGTATTCTCATCATAGAGATTTTCTTAAAACTGGCAAAACATGACAAATTAAAAGTACTAAATCTAAAATACCTTTGTGCACATCTGTCAATATAATTCCCTGTTTTTTTTTAATGACCAGCCAATTAAAATATTCTCCAATTATGACCTCACACGAGAAGAGCCCCTCCCCCCAGCTTGTTGCTCAGTTCTGCAGTTCTTTGAAGGGGTATCGCTTAGCAGTAGCTCATTTCCATAGACACTGAAAGAGTGAGTTCAGAAGAGGAGTGAAGCAACGGGGGTTTGAGGTATAAAACATATATATGTCTGAGATCATTTCAACAGACACACTTAGGTTAATTTGTTGAAGCAATGGTTAAGCAGGAGACCTTTAAATATAAGTTTAACATTATTTTTGTATGATTATTAAGTTGCTCCACTTCCAACAGGTGGATGGCTGCAAAGTCTTAGAGCTACTGTAAGACAACAAGACTGAGGTGCGGCTTTTTTTCCCCTGAGGGTGTGAGGAGAATGAACTCAAAGAACACACTAACTTAAGTAACTTTTGCACGTGAAATGACTGAGTGCAATTAGGGTCATATTTTCTAAACATGCTGTGTGTTCATTTATTTTATTTAATAATAAAAAATTTATTTATTATTATTTATTAATATATGCTTAGGTTTTATTGGCCAATGCATACATTTTTTCCTTTAGAATGGAATTATTATTATTATTATTATTACTGAGATTCGTCTTTAATGTTGGATGCTGGTTATGGGAAATAATTTTCCTTCTTTCATGTCTAACATGTTGATTGACAATAAACCTGAACCTAACCTAACCTAACCTGACGTTTAATAAAGTTTGAAAATTACATTAGTGTACAACTGAGAGGTGAAGCCATTTCTTTCTCACTTTCAGCAACAAAGAATATTTTTATTTTCTTGACAATGTGTTTTAAGAGGATGCTCCTATCCCAAGTTCTTAGATCCTTTTATACAATATCATCATCTCTTTTCACATCAATGGCATCACTTTTATCATACTTGAAATAAAAAGGTGTGTTTGAAGATTTGAAGAGTGTCATGCAGCCAGCAGCTAGAGTGAACATATTTGTCCGTGAGTCCTTGTCCGTGTATGAAAGACTAAGTATGATCTGATCTAGAAAGACAGGACAAGACTGACTGACCTGGGATCTCAATGAATAGCTGAGTCACAGCACAGCTGCTCTAGGTGGTAGGAGAGTGCAACCATGAGTATGACAATTAGATTGAGTTTTGAGTGTGCTATTTAGAAGCACTTGATCACTCTGACTGTTAAAATGTTTGTATAGTGGTCTGTGAGGAGACCCTCTACAAATTATGGATACTTTGAAAACCTAATATAGCGGGCCCTCGACCTTGATGAAGCCAACCTTTTTCAGTTGCCATGGTATTTATGGACTGCCTGGATCCTCAGGGGCCCTGACAAACACTCACACAGACCCGCCCCTCTTAACGGACCCTCCTATTTATTTAGAGAAATCAGACATTAAAATTAGATGCAACGTTTGTGTATGAATTTGCAGGAAAGAAAATACATACTGTAGGTCTTTACAGAGTGACGCACCTACAGTATTGTATATTAACTAAATGCTCATATTCTATAACAGAAGGTAACTTCTAGTCAAATATCCTCCTTGCACACTTAAAACTTAAGCTATTAAATTCTACTTTTTATTGCTAGGGAGGTTGTTCTGTCAAGGGCACATATTTTAATTCTGAATCAAAATAATTTTTATTGGCCAAGTATTTTTGAAAAAAGAAAGAAAGAAATTTGTATCTGGTTTACAATGACAGGTACCCACAGTGCTTATGAAACAAAACAAAACATAAGAAAAAAGGTGACCCACTTGTACATTGGCTATAACTAGAAGATGTAAAGTACATATAGCGTAAGTGGACAAAATTTCACTACACATTTACTTAAATGTATTACATGTGTACAGTGTATTTTTTTATATTTTCATATTTTAATGTCCACAATTGGGCTATATTAAGGTATATTTAAGTACTGTACACTACATGCACCTTCCCAGGTAAAAGACGACAAGGACGTGTGCTGCTCTGTGCCATCATTTCCAAAAAGATGTTGAACTAACAATACAGTGCAATACAGAAATGTGCTGTAAGGAAAGATCTCATTTAGTCTCTCTCGCTCTCTTTTTCTCTCTCTCATCCGTCTCTTTGTTGTTTTCAGTCACACGCACACACCTACACAGCCTGGACAGATTTGTCCAATTTGGATAGCATGGTTAGTTTATTTTCACCCATTACTCTGCAGCAGGTCAGCACCTGGCTCCAGTAACACTGCATCTTGTAACCGGATTAATTTAATAAGGTGGTAATGAGAGAGATGCTACACTGACAATGCCACTATAAACAAATTTAATGCAATAATTGGTAGCGATTTGTAATCGACTACTTGGTGCCCTTTACAGAAAACCTATTTACAGTGTTAAAAAGGGGACTGTAGTGTGATAAAGCCTTTTAATTGCCTCTTGCACTCTGTGAAACAAGAGGTACCAAATTTGTCTTTTTCTTGTTTCTGACCTGAAGCTTGACATTTTTTTTTTTTACAACTGGAAATATGAATAATATAGTGCACCTTTGAAATATGCAAGGTGTACAACTCGATCTTAAAAACTACAGATGCATCTTTAAAGCGTTATTCTACAAGATAATTAAAGTTACACAGCATGCAGCTTCGAAGCAAAAGGAAAGGGTAGATTTATTTGTAGTGTGGTTGAACCAAGCTTTAAACAGTATGAATTTGTAAAAAAAAAAAATAATAAAAGTGGGATGATTTTATCTAAGGATTTTCCCTAACTGGTATTTGGGTAATATTATTCCCTCCGGTTGAGTACTTTTTATTGTTGTCGAAGTGGTTCTTTGCAATTAGTTTGCTTTTCAGGATGTACAGTATCTGTTTACCAGGGAAGATGTGTGCTTTTAATTATCTTTTTAAAAGCTGTATTAGGAATCTTGAATTGTTTAAGAAATGTTTAATCATTATGATATTTATTACATTTTCAAACAAACAAAAAAAGTACGCTCCATAGTACCACTTGAGCAACAAGCAAAGTACGGTTTGTCACCTTTGTTTCTGAGACCGTGCACTGACTGATGACGTGCCCCATTCTAACGTTCTTAGAACTTTTTTTTGTTGTTGATTGTTTTGATCTCTTTGATGTTTGGAACAGGTTTTTTTTTTTATGTTTTGAGTCTATTGGCTCGTTTAATCCTCCACCAAATCAGAGGTGTTTCATTAAAGGCTTGCGCATGTCTGTTAATCGTGGCGCTATAACACACTGAAGAAAAAAAAAAAAACATTAATTACTTATAATAATTTATCACTGTCTCGCGCGTAAAGAATTACCCACAGCTCCGTGTTGAGTCGCGCGGGGGCGCGGAATATTGTTTCTTCCTCCAATTTAAATAACGCGGCAAATTAATGACCAGAAGCTGTGTAATAATTAGGCTAATTACATTATTAGTGTCTACGCCGATATTGCCTGGCTGATTATAAGCCTAGCTTAACGCGCGAAAGTGGCCGTGCTCCGTTTCCCCCCGAGCGCTTAAACTCCTCCGTTAATGACGCACGTAGGTATTTTGTAATTAAACTCGGCGAGATTTGTCATCTTTATTCTTTTTTGCTCGGTTGCGCGCCAGCAGGGTCAATCCGTCTGCGTGTCGCCATTCAGCTGAAAAAGGTTTTCTTTTGTGCGTAATTGGAATTAAAATCCAGGTTCACTTGTTTGTATGTTTTGTTTAGTTTTATTTTATTTTTTCCCTCAGCAGGGTGAAAGTGGATTAAAACGGATTTCAGTCTTGTTTAGATGCTGCGCATATATATATATATGCTTGAATATTTTATGCGCCACTTTTTATGCGTCTGCATGTAACCAAGATTTCTAACGCTATTAAGTTTGAGCTGTACTTAATCCGACTGCGACTAGTCAGGATTGATTTAATTTCGGAATTTCAGGCTGTAGGGAAATCCCACGCTGTCTTGGCTCAGACACATTTCATGCACAGCGCGCGCCGCGCACCGGGTGGACACTTTTGGTCACCGGCGCATCTGCCGTCCTACCTGACTCACAAGGAGACCACATACATGCTACATTTAGCACTTCTCTTCATTCCCCACGTGTCCCCCCTCCTCGCCCGTCCCCGCTCACCAGGCACGCCGTCCCGTTGAGGAGCAGCAAAACGAAGCTGTGCTCGGTGCGCATGGCTCCGGTGCGACGCACCCTGCTTCTCCCGACTCCAACAAACAGCTCTCCGCTCAGGACGCCGATCCTTCACCAGCGTATCCCGCACAGCCCAGACGTGCTCCCATGTCCCACACAACACTCTCGAGCGCAACTTTGTCACTGCGCGTCCGGACCTGGCACACTGACTCCCCGCTACTCGGCAGCGCCACCGGGGCGCATGACGACATGTCGAGTGAGACACCTTAGCATCATCTCCGTGAAACGCGCGCGGGATTAGGACCAGGATCAGCCTGCAGTTTTACTCCGCTCAGAGGTGACGAATTCAGGAAGTTAAGGGCGTCTTCCTCATCCTCATCCTCATCCTCATCCACGGTAGGGATCCAGACGGGAGCGAGACGGACCGGAGCGCAGGGAAACTCCTCTCACACCGCGGCGCGCACTCTGTCAGTAAACGCGCGTACAAGAAGCGGCGCCGTTTTAAACCCTATCCCCCCTCCCCTTCCCCAAGTCCGTCACACACACACACACACACACACACACACACACACACACCTGTATTTGCCTTACTATCCTTGTAAGGACCTTCCACTAATTCCATAATTATTAATACTCATAATTAATACTACGC
This sequence comes from Clarias fuscus, assembly GCA_030347435.1. Lineage (NCBI taxonomy): Eukaryota > Metazoa > Chordata > Actinopteri > Siluriformes > Clariidae > Clarias > Clarias fuscus. Next base: position 20,193,398 of record CM059222.1, read on the forward strand.
CCACCCCTTACAGTACTGTACAAAAGTCTTGAACCACACCTCATTTCGTCATGCAAATAAAACTAGATTAAATTCACAAAAAAAAACATTTGTGCCCAAAGGTTCAGTTCCTCATTTCCCCTCTCGTCTGTTCCAACCACTCATCATTCAGCATCACCAGTATACTAATCACCTGCCATCATCTGCACCTGTTCCTCACTGGTTCATTCCTTAATTTAGATCCATTTTATGTGCAAATGATTCATAACACACTGTGTGGCCAAACAAACAAAACTCATTCCTCTCAACCTGGTCAGGTACAGGGACAGGAGTGCAAATAAAAGACAAAAATGTCATTCACGAAGCATTAAAGAATTTTTCCTCAAGAGTACTTAAAAAAAAAAAAAAAAAAGAAAGAATACAAGAAAGTTTTGGAAGCCGAATATGAAATGTTGCCGGATCAAAACTTTTGCACAATACTGTTCCTTTAATCTTAACCTTAATCTCAGCAAAGCAAATATACCTATTCTCATGGAGACACAACCATACACACATAACCTGTTCCTGGCTCTATATACAGTATAGTTTTCTGTATACTTTCTAGGGATCATACACTCAGTCTTTGTATAAACATTGGCATAAAGTGACTGATTTTACTCATTATATATTCATTGAACCTTACAGCAAATGATCCTGACTTCCTAAACTGTACACATGGTCAAATGCATTAAGGCTCACATTATGCTCTCTGTAATAATATCATATGAAATGATAACACTAAGGATCACCATTAAATATGCAGAACAAAGGATTGACATTGCTTAACTCAAATGCATTTAATTTTAGTTTCACCAGTTTATATCCCAATAATGGATGGCATGCACTAATTAATGTGACTTCAGGGGAGTCAGGCGGCTAAGGCTCTAAGGTTGTTGGTTTGGGGATCTGAGGATCTCGGTGTGAGCTCCACTGAGTAATGTGAGTAACAGCACTGGAACGATTTAATGTGGAACATTCTGGGAGCATTTACTCTAGACAACCTTATTTTAGTTATTAACACACTACATCATGAAATTTATTGGTTAATATCTCATTAGATATTCTTCACTATTTGTTCATTTGTCTGACACTTTCTTCAAAGGAAACCTTGGTTTCTTCAAAGGAAACCATTCATCATTAGGCCACCAGTTTCAAGACATGTTTTATGGAAGCCCAAAAAAACAGTGCACTACGAAGTTCCTGGTGATTTGTTGTTTCTTTTTTTGCAGTGATGTGGCATTAATTCTTGGTGCTTTAGCCAATTTATGACACGGCAGCTTCTGATGATTCCTCCTCTCTCAATCATACTGTAGACCAGGCTTTCTTCTACAGGATCTATTTAAATAATATCACACAAGCAAGATTTGTCTGTTGCACCCTGCGGGCTGAAGCAGCAACTAATCACAGCCATGGTGATATTCAGTTGACACAATTGCAAGTAATATTGCTTTTATACAACAGTCCTTAAAACAGGAAATACAGTGCTAATCTTGTATACTTGAAAGTACTTGAAAGTGTTACCCGAGTAAAAGTACAAGTATCGTACAAGAAAATAACTTGGTCAAAGTTAAAGTCACCTTTAAAATATTACTCGTGTAAAAGTGTTAAAGTATCTGATATTTACTGAAGTTAAGTACCAAAATAAATTTTCTAATGTTAAATATCCTTAAGCATTAAAAGTAAAAGAACAGGAAAGCAGACGTTAAATAGCACACGTTAGCCTGACCATCACATCAGCCAGACTTCTGAAAATAACAATCAAACTATCATTAAATAGCATTAACGCTGTGCATGATGGCACTATGCACGACTATGCACTTCCTTTCCTTTATCCTGATGCACCCATCAATCTGGAGTCATCAGACCACATGACCTTTTTTCTCTTGCTCCAGGTCCAGTCTGTGTTCCCTACCAAATTGAAGTGGTTTTATTATGGCTGCACAGCTGTTTTGCATTTTGCATATGGAAATGCTCTTATTTTCATTATTCATCATAGCTGTAATTGATAGTGTTAGATCCAGAAGAAACTACAGTCACTTTATCGCTCATCGACTAGCTAGCTTACTAGCGCGCATTGATTGGAACTGTACATTCCCGTTTGAGCTACTTCTGGTGAAATTCTTCATTCTTCCTCTTCGTTTTGATCAACTTTTATATTTTAAGCAAAAATTATATTCCTGCTAAGTATCAGTTTGCATATCCTCTTACGACGTGACAAACATTAGTATAGTAACCATTTCTGAATAAGAATTGGAATTAGGTGGTGAACACGGACAAGCTCGCACACAATGAAATGCTCTTATTAAAGGTAAAGGACACTTTTGGAACACCACTCAACCAAACAAAACAAAACAAAGAAAAAAAAATCAAAGGACCAGAATTTACTTTTGTGTTGTATTAATTTTTAGAACATCATTGCTAAAATGCATCACGTATTGTAGACACCTGATTAAAACATATTTGCATGTTGAAATGTCAGCCTTTGGAGCTGCCAAGCATCACATGAGTAAATATTGTTAGAGCTCTTCACTGGGGGATTGACTGACATATGGCTAGCAAGAAAACTACCTACCTGTATTGGACTACAAGCTAGCACCATAACAATGGTGGGGAAAAAAAAGACACGATATTTATAACATTGTAAGTTTCCATAAGTAATCTCTTAAGATGAATATTTATAAACATAGTGATTTGTTGTTTCCGCTGCTCGTATAATTAGATTGTTGCTGGCAATTTAATATAATACCACAGGGTGAGCACAAAAATGCAAGCTTCCTTTTTTTTTTTCCTCCTCCTGAAATAATATGAAGGCTGTAATAAAGTTGAACAATTTAGTCTTTTAGAGAATTGCTCTTGTTTAAAAACCAAACACTTTTATCCATCTTCCATTTATTGCCTTGTATGCATTGTACATTATAAATTGTGATGTAAAAGGTCACAACCAAAGCATCATCATTTATGTTCGATACAGAGAACGCACCATGCCATAACGTGTACTTTCCAGTACATTTGTAAAAAATGTAATCTGGTTACGCCAGTACAATCTAATCTAACAAACTACAGTAACAAACCTAGTTAATATATGAAGAGAAAATCGTCCTAGCTACATATAGAGTTACTTTATGGTTGAGTATTACATGAGTAACTTTTACCAATACCCAATTTTTTGAGTTAAAGATGTCTTCCCATAACATATACAGTATACTGTATTTGGTCGTATTTTACAAGAAATGCATATAATTCAGGAATCTGTGTATTGGACAGCTATATGAAACAACATCAATAGTCGTCTCTGGGTAAAAAAAAAAAAAAAAAAGTCTTAAAGTTTTATTGGTCTTATTAACTTCAGATAAACATCTTTTTGAAGCTTGTCGTTCCTGTCTCTTTCCCAACTGGCACAATTTCAACCCATTCCTCCCTGGCAAGATCCACACGTTCTATACAATAGTACACTGACACTGTAGTATATCAGGTGGAGTGTTTCTGAGGGTTGTAAAGACTTCAGTGTTTTGTCTAGGTTGGACGACATGAAAATGAAAAAGAAAAACCTGTTCTCATTGCCAAGGTAGAAAACTGATGTTGATGAAGGGTGAAGAATGAGTAACACATTAAAAAGTATACCATATCCTCTAAATGTACAAGTTTCCATCCGTCCATTTTCTATACCGCTCATTCTGGGTAGACGGCCACCACGCATTACTCACACACCCAATGATACACTATGGACAATTTGGAAATGCCAGTCAGACCACATATTTGGATTGTTTGAGGAACCCGAAGTACCCAGAGGAAACTCGCCACACATGGAGACGACATTCAAACTCCATACACAACGTCCAGAGGCAAGATTCGAATCCCCGTCCATGCAGGTGCGAGGTGGCGAGCTGGCAGTGCTGAGAATAAACCGCTACCTAAATGATATCCAGCCAGCGATCAGACCTTTCCAATGATGGCCATATTGGAGCTGAAACCCTGTGCAGAGACAGAGAACGCACCAGCTACTGCAAGTATTTGTACACTTGTAAAGATCCACAAGGTGACCTGTGTGATACACGTGCCTATAACAGGCTAATTAGTGTAGCTACACTTGAGATTCCACTTTTTGCAGTGTATTGATTTGAAAAGTAACTGTAGGCTCACGCCTCATACCAGTGGAGTCACATGCCATGAGACTAATTTAAATATCATGTTGTTAATATCTGAGTGAAGCAGAGGCACACAGGCTGATTACCGTGCATTTGTTATGCGCCACACTCATTTGTTTATGCGCGCACCATGGCATCCGAGCACACAGGGGAATCCTGGCAAAGAAAAAAATATTTATTGCAATGCTAATTTCTTTTGCTTAATTGAGAACAAGACAATTTGTGTGTGTGTTCATTTGGCCATCACAGCATTTTATTGGGTCTAAAATAAGCTAGCAGTCATCAGACAGAAAGCTAAAGAGAGGCAAAGAGTGACGTGTGTGTGTGTGTGTGTGTGTGTGTGTGTGTGTGTGTGTGTGTGTGCGCGTGCAGCCACCAGGAGGACTAGGCCCAGTCAGACAATGCACTTTCATCAGCGTTTAGCTTTCATCACTATGATGAAGGCACTGGGAATACCACACACACACACACACACACACACATACACACAACCTATAAAGAGGCTTCATTTTACAAATAAGCCATCATAAAAGAGAAACTCAAATAGAGTAATTGCACTTTTTTTTAAAATTAACTATTATACTGTATATATGAGGCTAAGTGATGGGCTGAATTATGTCCATCATCAACAGTAGGTCTATTATAGCCCTTTTAAAGAAGGCAGTACATAACAGAGAGGCTATGGAAATGTAAAAGTAAAAGGTTTGTGACAAACAAAAAATATTTCTATTATTCACATTAGCATTACCTAATGAGGGAATCTGGTGTTACTTTGTCACATATAACTTTTATTGTAAGCACTTCATCAAGCAAATGATTATTTGGGAAAAAAAAAAAACATCACATAAGAATGAGGCGGAGCACTTATGGTTTTTGGCAGAACTCTGGCGCAACCTAGTGGATACATTGAAGTGGCAGCATGGAGCATTTTGGCATCTTGAGTTTGAGTAATTTTTCTTTTCTTTTCTTTTTTTTTTTTCCAAACAATAGTCTGAATAAAATAACATCCTTTATTGCTCTATCAGGAATTAATGACCCATATACAGTAATGTACAGTATGCAGGTTGACTAATCTGCCGCTATTGGGCCCTTTAGAAGACCCTTGACCCTCTCTGATCCATGGAGGGGACTTCTTTTTGTCTAATTTAACATAATGATTATTACAAATTATATTACTGACAATGACTTGAGTGGAAAGTAGTCTTTATAATATTTAAATGAATTTATTTTAATGTCTCCTTTGCTTGAATGATAATAAGAATATGACCTGGCATGTGCTAAACATTATAGTCCATTTTAGATCAAATCAGCTGGATGTGTTCTGCGCTTAGAACACATGCTTTAATAGAAGAGATTAGGAATGAGGACAATCTGACCTTCTGGGTCATGATCAATATCACATAGTGGTTTACATTTAAATAGGGACCTAAATTAGTGCTAGATCTTGAATATTCATTCTTCTATATATGAAACTTTTTAAAAAATATATTTCAAAATTCTAAAACGTTCCTCAATTTTAAATGACAAAAAAAAGGGGAGAGGGGGGGGGGGGGGGGGGATTGAGAAATGAATCCCAGATGTGGTCTCAGACTTTTGGACCTCAAATTATCCACTATTCCAGAGTGATGGGTGAGTCAGGTTAAGAAGGAAAGCGCATGAATCAATGCACCCATCATGCATAGTGCCTACTGTACAAGCCTCTGGAGACGGTGTCATGATCTGGAGCTGCTTCAGTTGGTCAGGTCTAGACTCAGCAACGTTATGTGGCAATAAAAAGAAGTCAGCTGACGAGCTGAATGACCTGATTATCACAACAATGGAACTTCCCTGATGCCATTGGTATATACTGCATTTCTGGGCTCAAATTGTGAAGGAGTGGTACTTGGAATCATTTTCGTATATTGGCCAACACACTGTGCAGTATAAACTACAGTACAAATCATCAAAGAAAATATTAGAGTTTGCAACTTTTTAAAACTTTTTTTTGTAGTGTAGGTCAAACTGGGATCTCGGAGCATCTTTGCATCTGAATGGTTCCTTTCCAGTTCCCTTATTTCTTATTTCTTAATAAATATTTGAGATTTTGTAATTGCTTTACATTTGCTTAAATACAGAAACTTTGTACCAGCACTTGCCATTTAGTCAAAATAATTTGCCAGTATAAGAAACTTACAGTAGTTTGATGAATTACTAGTTACACCCACTTAAAAGAAATATTCCCTTCATGCTAATGGTTTTAGCCTCCTAAGTGGTTCTATTTGGAATAAGGGAGATTGTCCATTGAAGGTTTCTACCTTCACATCTGTCCAGAGAGACAATTCAAAGAACTATTTAGATATTCTAGGCAAAGCCTTTTTTTTTCTCATTTGTTAAACCCATGACAGCCTGGATCAGGTGTGTTACACTAACACAAGCATGAAACTGTAGCTAGGGCAGTCAATCATGAGATGATGTAGCAATAAACTTGGTAGATCCTCTAGAGGGAGCTATTGCCACACCGAAAAAGTAAAGGAACTATTCGGAGTTACAGTCCACCAATATTTCTGTATGTGCCTGGTCAGCTTTATCGCATGGTCAAACATTTTAACGTTAATAGGAGTGGACTCTTATGGGATAACCGCACCCTATCCACTGGGCATGAGGACTTATTGAATGATACAGTGATGCTACGGCATTCACATTCACCAGGTAAAAGAGTTAATCAAACACTCTCCATCACCACCAGCATCAAAACTCTAACTGAGAGAATATCTTTTGTGCATGTTCTTTTGGTAGAGTTTCACAGAAGTGTACACCCTAAGACCGGGTGCACAGAATCTGTCCTGGTGTCCCAGCGTCTTTTAATTTTATTTAGTTCTTTTAGATATCCATCTTATCAGGTTGCTTGATTTAAACTAGATTAACATGACAGGAGAAACACAAACGTGTTTAGCCAGTTATCAATTACTATTAAATATTAAGGGAATATTAATACAAGTATGTTTTGAAATATTATAATTGTTTAACACCAAGCTTATGGCTTCAATAAATAATGCTGTTTTTATATATTTCTTCAAAATCATGTCCTGCAGATGTAAGGGAGGAAAAAAAAAAAAGAGATTTCCACTCCTGACCATCACTATACGGTCCCACTGGAGCCACTTTTTTAGGAGTGTGTGTGTTTTTCTATTAGTGCAATGTCCTTTGTCAATCCCAAAGTGACACAATGACAGTTATTGCAACTGAAGCTGTCCCAAGTGGAAAGTTTGGTGTGATATGATTTCTTTCCTCCCAACACACATTATTACTCCTCAGAGAAGCTGAAAGAGAGTGGGATGAACATACTGGATTATAAATGGTAGAGCAAATCCACCCAGTGGAAAATGGGAGGAAAAGTTTCTTAAGTGTCTCCTTCACTTTCTTTTCCTGACCCTAGTGTGTTGTTGTGTAGTGTAGTGTAGTGTAGTGTAATATAGAGTAGTGTAGTGTGGTGTAGTATAGTATATTGTAGGGTAGTGTAATATAGAATAGTGTAATGTTCTATATTACACTACCCTAGTGTTGTAGTGTAGTGTAATGTTGTGTAGTGTAGTGTTGTGTAGTGTAGTATAGTGTAATATAGAGTAGTGTAATGTTGTGTAGTGTAGTTCGGTGTAGTGTAGTATAGTGTAGTGTAGGATAGTGTAATATAGAGTAGTGTAATGTTGTGTAGTGTAGTATAGTGTAGTGTAGCGTTGTGTAGTATAGTATAGTGTGTAATAGTGTAGTATAGTGTAGTGTTATGTAGTATAGTGTAGTATAGAGTAGTGTAGCATAGTATAGAGTAGTGTTGTGTAGTGTAGCATAGTAAAGAGTAGTGTTGTGTAGTATTGTATAACATAGTATAGTGCTGCATAGTGTAGCATAGTATAGTGTGTAGAGTTGTGTAGTATAGTGTAGTGTTGTTTAGTGTAGCATAGAGTAGTGTTGTGTAGTATAGTGTACAGTATAGTGTAGTGTAATGTAACGTAGCGTAGTATAGTGTTGTGTAGTATAGTGTAGTGTAACATAATGTAGCATAGTGGAGTGGGTAGTATAGTGTTGTGTAGTGCAGTGTAGTGTAGTATAGTGTAGCGTTATGTAGTATAGTATAGTATAGAGTAGTGTAGCATAGTATAGAGTAGTATTGTGTAGTGCAGCATAGGAAAGAGTAGTGTTGTGTAGTATAGTGTACAGTATAGTGTAGTGTTGTTTAGTGTAGTATAGAGTAGTGTTGTGTAGTGTAGAGTTGTGTAGTATAGTGTACAGTATAGTGTAGTGTAGCATAACGTAGCATAGTGTGTAGTATAGTGTTGTGTAGTGTAGCATAGTGTAGTGTAACATAATGTAGCGTAGTGTAGTGGGTAGTATAGTGTTGTGTAGTGCAGTGTAGTATAGTGTAGTGTAGTGTAGTAACTTGTAGGAGTTGCGATGGGACATTCCATCACTGAGACTTTTTCTTTTCGACTATTTCTTTTATCTCTATTTCATGAATACACACCCATACACCCACACACCCAACTGCACCTCAGGGAACAAGTGGAGTGTTTTATCATGCATTTCCAAATGCACACATCACACACCACAAATCAAGACATTCATATACGTAATGTGTATAAAATATATCGCATACACTTGCATATTGCACTTGTAAAATTCAGAATACACTGCCCGGGCAAAGAAAAACTGTCTGAAGCATTACTGAAACCTGGCAGGATATCGCTGAACTGTCAACCTCACAAAAATAAATGTGTTCAGAGAAAATGACATCAAATGACTGTGATCAGAGATCACTTAAGGTTAATCTTTTTTTCTTCCTCAATAGCACAAGCACATTCCAAGACTTAAATTGTGAAAGAGTTGTTCTGGAAGCATAAGGAAGCATCCAACACACGAATTGCTCCAAAATCAGAGCTGGTGGCGCAAAATGTTAAAGTAATGCTGTTATGGTCTTCATGTTTTTATCTGCCGTGCATGCCTTTAGTGCATTGCCACTTTATTCATGTTTGCACAGTTTGTAAGCTTGAAATGAATTAATCTCGCTGCAGGTATTACACATTGTATAACTCTCTGTATGTGACAAATGAAAATCAACAACAATTACTGACAAGAGGGTCCTGCGCACCCTGTAGTGCTTGGGCCCTAATAATAGAAACGTCGAGAAAAAAATCATTGATTGCTGAAAATAATAGATGTAATTTTACAGAATAAAGGAAGTATGAATTAATCGAGAGCTGGAGGAAGTCTGAAGTGTCCCTAATGGCAGTCTAGTTTTCTGTTCTGTAAGGATCAGGCTTCATGACTTCCTCTATTTCCATCTATTTTCTTGGCTTCTGCTTCCTCCTCTCAAATAAAAGAAAGACAAGTTCTCTGTCCTCACAATACTTTTTTTCCCCTCTTCACTACAATTGATGCTCTGCTGGAATGTTATCCATTTTTTTTTTGGTCTTTTTTTTTTTTTTGTTCGCTTAAAATTTTTATATCTTAAACACTGTGTGAGAGTGTAAGAGGGCAGAACAGAGGTTAAATCATGTTGATTGGTGGATTTAGGTCTTCCCCAGTCGTTCCTTCTGTTCTCTTCTCAAGTCAATTGCTTCCAGACACTGATGCTGTCTTCTGCAGACATGTTTTCTTCGTTTCATTGAACATGACCCCCTCCAGCTCACTTACCGCCCCCCCCCACCCCCTTTGTCTCCATGCCCTACCCCGATGTAGGTCACTATAGGATCGTATCCTTGCTCGCTTCATTGGTGGCTCTTATTGATTTCAAGAGCACAATTCAACATAATCAATATGGGAATGTGCCATTAGCTGGGAATATTTATTCTTTTAAGTGCTCACTACTTTGCCATCCTACTTTAAAAATAGCAGGATAATGGATAATGTGTTGAGACTCACACAAAGCGCATCTGACTCCATTGATCTGCGCTTTACATAGATTTGATTATTCAGATTTAATATTTGGCTTTTTCGAATTCTACAGTTATTAGCATTCTTTACATGCGATAGTATAATTAAAAGAAACACCGCAATTAATCAGAAACTTAGATATTTAATGTTATCAACTTGCATGCATGCATGGATATTTTTTGCTTTTGCTTCATCTCCAAAAACCAAGCTATAGCAGCTATTTTATATTGCATCTTCCTGAAGTGCTGAATTCTGGACAGGAATCGAGGCGTTTTGGGAAAAAAAAATGTTTAGTCTTAATACTATCCTTACATTCACATTTAGGCATTTGGCAGACGCTCTTATCCAGAGCGACTAACACAAAGTGCTTTAAAATCCTTGTTTTTGCAATGGAAAAATTACCATTATTAATTTTTATTTTTGCTCCCTGTACACTTTCTAAAATACAAGCTGTTACCACATTTGTTCCGGCAATCAACTTTATTTAAAGAACAAATCCCTCCGAGGAATACCCCAGTGTATTTGAACCCCATTCCAGTGTATTTGAACCCCATTCCTGTCTACTGCATCCGGAGCACATGTGCATTTACCATATGCGGGCCACTCCTTGTAAAATATCAACTAAATAAAGCGCACAATAAACTACGCATCACTTCCAATAAACGATTAGAACTTCTGCTTATAGTGCACGGCGGATTTGTAATGATTCATTGTAAGTACTTTCATAATAAATTCATTATTTTATAATGATGCCTCATAAAGCTCAAACAATATACTCCAGGTAATTCACTGAGCATTAAAAATGTATTGTAACACAAGTATCATTCATTACTATAATGCCATGTGGTGTACTGCACAACTTTTATAACTCATAATGACCTGTGAATAATTTATAAAGCAGCTGTAATATTTATTAAGAATTATACATCATCGATTTAGAGATAAAAAAAAAAAAGAAACTGCGTATTTGCACGGTGTGACTACTCTACCATGAAGCTACAGTATATCTATTTCTTTTTTCTTTTGTTTAAATTTTGAGACTCGTCCACACTTTGGCCTGCATAGTAAGCCATCCTGCTGCATACCGCATTGCATACTGCTATAGAGCAGGATTTAGTACTATACTCTTTTCTCACTCAAAATGCATCCAGTCTCTCACTTTCGTACTGATTCTCTCTCTCTCTTTCCTCTTCTATTCCTACTTGTGCAATCAGTGGGTACAAGATTAGTCTAATTAGCATGGTTTATTGGATGTGATGGCTAATTCAGGTCAATTACAGCTTATGTTCAGCTCAGCGTCAGCTGTCTGTTTACGCTCAACCTGTGTGCATTTGTGTGCACGTGAAGCAGAAGACCCCAAAGCTCCTGACTGAGTAATACAATTTAATAAAAACAGGAGTAACAAGTAGGTGTAGGTGTGACCAGGGGATATTTGAAAATGCTTGTATTTTAAATGATTTTTTAATACTACAGTGCATAATACAACACTTTTCATTGTAAATTATTTACTCACAATAACCTCAATGCAAGTATAGGAAATATTTACACACTGTACATTGTGCTCCAGTGCACAAAGCAAGCGCTATAAAGACATGGTTTGATGAGTTGGGTGTGGAAGAACTTGACTGACCTCAACCTCATCGTGCACCTTTGGGATGAACTGGAACTGGAACAGAGATTGCGAGCCTGGCCTTCTTGTCCAACATCAGTATCTGACCTCATAAATGCTCTACAGACGTAATGGGCATGGATTTCCACAGAAACACTCCATAATCTTGTGGACAGCCTTCCAAGAAGAGTGGAAGCTGTTAAAAGCTGCAAAAAGGGGACCAACTCCATATTGAAGTGTATGTATTTGGATACAATGTCTCAATATGGAGTTGGTCCCCTTTGGTATTTGGCCAAACCTCATTGCAGGTTTGGCCAAATACTTCTGTCCAAGATCATGTTTATTTGTTGTTGTTTTTGGACATGGTTTTATATATATATATATATATATATATATATATATATATATATATATATATATATATATATATATATATATATATATATATATATATATATATATATATATGGAGTATAATAATAATAATAATAATACAATAATATGAGGATCTTGCAAGTTCTACATTTTTGCGATATCATTCACATATTTCAAAAGCAGTCAAATTTAAGCATCATTGCAGGTTTGGCCAAATATGTTAGTCCATGTAGTGTATTCACAGTGTTTCAGAACATACAGTATGCCTTATGAGAACAGATTAGACATAAGGAAAAGCTGACCTTTTATACAAAGCAGTTTCATTTAAATAGTATCTTAGAATTAATGCAGAATCTTACTGAATGCTTCCTTTCTTCTTACTATATTACAGAATTCTGAGTCTTGTTCATCTCCAGTTTTATATAAAATCCAAAAAACATTTGTCTAAGACTTTTTATGAACATATACAGTACTGAGCCCGCATCTTGAGTCGTCCGTCATTTCTTCATATTTTGTTTCAAAATAGCCAGACTTTTAAATTTTTTTATGTAATCTAAATAGATAGTTCTCCAGGCTTTCTGAAATGCTGCTTCGCTCCCATTCCAATGAATGCTGAATGCTGAGTGGTTGGAACAGACGAGGGGGGAAATGAGGCTGCTGCTGAGGGGGTTACAGCACATGAACAACCAATTTTTAAATCGGATCATATAGAAAAACGTGTGTTCTTATTTATTTCATTTAATCTACGGACATCATTTTATTTTCTATAAAGAAATGTGGGATGGCTCAAGACTTCTGCACAGCGCTTTTGCATGTAACGTCTCAAATGCTTAAATGTCTCAAAGCAAGCACTTGCAGTACGTGAAGGTGAATGATACAGAGAATGAGACAGATAAAAGAAAAATCATTTTTGGTCTTATAAGCATCATAGCCTCCACACAAAGCAGATCTGTCAGCGCTCTCCTCTGTTCTTATGATGTCTTTTATCCCTCACTCTTGACAGGAGTGTTAAGAGAGCTGGTGCCTCTTTCATCTGCTGATTTGCTCTTCTTTTGTCAGCGCTGCTTTTAAAGGAGTGCGCATAATCAAGGCTCTCGCTGTTAAACGTTGTCAAATTGAATGACCTTTTACAGCAGTTAAAAGCTCATTAAAGATTTAAAGCATATTAATTTTTAAAACAACAATAGTTTTATTGCACAGGCCTACTTAATGAGACAAACATCCTATTTAAAGAGACGAGACCGTCCTGGTTCTTGAATATCCTGCCACTTCCGGTGTTTCTGCACAAGAACATCCAGCATTAGTGCATTAGTGCAGACATTATAATAACCACAGACTTGCTTACTTTCTCGGTCTTAGTGTATCTCTTCAGAAGAACAAGCCGATCATCTCCATGGGAGAATAAGAAAATGAGGCGCCATTATAAGAAGCCCTGGTGGTTATATGACACACAACTTTAGCAGCACTTACTCAGAGCCAGGCCAAACTGGGAGCAGCCATGACCTTTGGAGCCAAGGGTCAAAGAGAAATGATACCCTACTTAAACAGGTGATAATTAGATTAGGGCCTTCTTGTGCATGCTGGGGAATTGAGTTTAATTCTGACAGTGTGTCCTCACTTATTGGCATCAGAAGTAATATCGGTGTTATTGGTTTCCGGCCTAGGAAAACCCAAATAGATAAAAATAAATAAATAAATAAATAAAATAAAAAAGAAATCGTAAATAATATATAATAATAAAATAATTATTATTATAATATTTGTATTTAATTATAATATAATTATAATAATAGTGTGATTTTTAATGAGGACATATAAAACTGTACAATATAAAGCTGTATTGAGCGCAGAAGGTTGTTATTATATACAGTATAGTAAAAATATAAATAAATAAATAAATAAATAAATAACTAAATAAAAGGGAAAAATCTACTATGCTGTATACTATCCTGAAATTATATATATTTCATATATGTGCATGTATTTCAACAAATAAAGTATTCTCCAATTTGATCGTCTAATAATTCCCATAAATTCAATTCTAATCAAATCAAATTCTATTTTAACAATGATTATTGTCACAAAGCAGTTTTACAGAATCAAAAGAACATTATGAAATAATGAAAATGTATGAAACATGAGCTCACTGTCCCAAAGGATTCACTAGTGATGCTGTTTTTGTTACCTTAACTCCCATTACCTATGATCTCCTGGTGATAGCGTGGGTGCGATTACAGTATAAAACTTGTAAAACTCCAATGGATTTGACGTGCGTTAGCACTGTAGCATCTTGTATCAAGTCCTAGAATATTGTCCGTTCTAAAAGTTTAAAGGGAGAAATTAAATTTAAAGCTGAATTTAAATTCAAATTACATTTTAAAATCACTTTTTTTTTTTTTTTTTTGACAGTACCATTTAAGATTACTACAGTACGTGTCACACTGCATGAGATGATCCCAGTAAAACTGTGGCGGGATTCTATAATGGACTGTGCAATTACTTTTTATCTATAATTATATAATGAAGATTCTCTCACGCTCGACCAGCGATTAATAACAGTGTAATATTGTGCTCACATTATGGAGAAATTGGCTTAAACAAAACAGATACAAATCCTTTGTATAGTATTACCAAAATAATGCCTAATATAAATAAATAAATAAATAAATAAAGTTTGGAATGCTTCATAACTGGGTAAGGACGACATAATATACCAATTTTTCAAAGTGAGCTTGAAATAAAGATTTTTTACAATTTAATTATCCTTTTTTTTTTTTCATTAAAAGTGATTCATTTGCATTTGCAAATCTATAATTGTTTTTTTTTATTCTTGTATGTTTTATTCTTTGCCATCCTCCTGTGTTTGCTCCGAGCAGCTGAGAATAAAAATAAATATATAAATAAATTGAACACTGCCAGAAATGTATCAACCGTCTTTGGTTGCGATGGCACTTACAGTAATGGGGCCGTCAGCGAGGAATGTCACATTACAGTACGTTTTTCTCTACTCTCCACAAAAGGATTCTTTCACAATGTGCGATTTTTATTGGTGGCATATAAAACTGTACAATATAAAGCTGTCTTGAGCGCAGAAGGTTGGTCTGCGGTTGGCCGTTTGCAATATGAGTCAAGTGACCTCCTCAGCTGAACGTAGGCAGCTCTTGGCAATGTTGAGTGATGAAAATGCGCAGGCTATCCAGAAATAGCTAGAAATTTACTGGCTTTCATTACAAATTTTGTTTACCGGCCTTATTAGACAAGACCTCAGGTTCTCTTAACCCACGAGCAGAACTGCTTTAGCTCTAAGGAAGAACCTACCAGCATGGAATATAAGACCAGCTAATGCTTGTGTGTGTGTGTGTGTGTGTGTGTGTGTGTGTGTGTGTGTGTGTGTGTGGATGTGGTTTGGAGAGGTTTTGTTCATTAACGAAGCCTTTGTCAAATATGGCAATATACCATTCTGATGAAAGGCAGTGCACTCACTTCTGCTGTATGTGACTCATTCTCTGGGGGCTGCGGAGGCTCCTGTGGTTTAATCACTGAGTGAAGCTCTCAGTGTGTGTGCGTGTATATGAGGAAGAGAGAGAAAGCGAGAGAGAGAGAGAGAGATGGCCATTTAAGTCTTTGGCCTGCTTCATACACATGATAAGGAAAAAACGTATTCAGTATAACAGGAAACTCATCGATTACTGATCTGAGCTTTACATGGAATCAATTAGCATGCAACGCTAATGCATGTCCCTTATGACCGCAGTGTAAAAGATAATAATTGTAGCAATACAACGCATGAAATACTGTATGCATGCATGTGTCTGTGTATGTGTGTGCGCATGCCAGAGCCAAAGGAACACACATGCGCTTAAAAAGTTATGGCACAAAGGCTTAAGTGGACGTCAGGTCTAACTGAGTGTAATGGCAAGTTGGTGTGAATTTGTTAACATTATGGTGATTTGCTTCAGCCTCCACTCTGCGTACAGTATGTGTGTGTTGTATATGTTTCAGATTGTTATCGGTGTGTGTGTGTGTGTGTGTGTGTGTGTGTGTGTGTAACTGACTAATGGAATTCATAATTAAAAAAGCTTTTAGTGCTTGCAGTTCCACTGTTGGTGAGTAATGAGGCAAGGCCATTACTTTCTCTCTCTCTTACACACACACACACACACACACACACACACACACACACGTCTAATTATCCTTCTAAGGACCTTCCTTCGGCTACTGACAGCTAATTAATGAGATGCTTACACCTAAAACTAATCTTTACCTTAACTTCGCTAATATAGAAAACTTTGTTAATAAGCATTTTACCTCATACTGGTCCAGCGGAATGTCCCCATACTGTATGTCCCTATCGTTAAAGGTAGACTTTGTCCCCAGCGAAATCTAAAAGCATACCTCCCATGCAAACTTAATGCAAAGCTTAAAGTCCAGATTAGGCGCTCCAATCAAGCGGCAGGTCAGAAAAAAACGAAATACAACAGAATAAGGTGTTATAACGTAACCAGTACATTTTTCAAAACCAGGCTTTGCAAAGTCCAAACTCCATATTTTTTCTATTATTATTTATTATTCATCTGGATCAAGTTAGAGCTCCAAGACCACTCACAGCTTAATCCTGGTGAAATCAGCGTATAAGTTTCACTTTTCTTCAGCGCACATCAAAACCACTGAACAACCACAACCGCACCATCGAAACCACATTTCTGTACGTCCACACCTAACGTTATCTTTTATTCAGATGTTAGAAGTCTGAACTCGAATTTCTCACAGTAGAAGCTTAACATGTTACGACATTTATAGAGAGACTGTGTGCCAAAAGAGAGAGTTTCGCAATTGCAGACTGTTATCACCACTAAATCAGAATCAATACACGTCACCATCCCAACAGAAGACTTTAACGTTAGGCTGGATTGTAATTGGATACAGTACTAGAGTTACACTTACTGTACATTTATGAAATTTGGCAGACACCCCTATCCAGAGCGACATTTCTTTCTGTTTTCTTTTCATTATACATCTGATCAGTTGAGGATTAAGGGCCTCACTCAAGGGCCCAACAGTGGCAGCTTGATGGTGAAGGGGGTTTGAACCTGGAGCCTTCCATTTAGTAGTCCAACACTTTAAGCCCTGTTAATCAAACCCCCTGTAAATGTACTTAAGTTAACTAGGGATATAGGAGTGTTGAGCAATGCCATTATCTATATCTGCACTTGTCTAATGCTCCATATATTCGGGACCTAACCCTAAAAGGTTTTTATTCATTTATTTATAAATGAATGAATGAAAAAATTTATTTGGTGAAGCATTGAAAAACTTTGGATCCCAAATAGAGATGTGAGCAAGAGTGTTTCTAATCTCCCTTACACAGTTATTATAAAATGTATTTGATATATATATATATAAAGAAAAAAATTAAGTTAAAGTATTATAAAATTTATCATAAAATAAAATAAAATGTAAAACTGATGAAATCACTTTTTTAGGCGGTACCATTTAAGATTACTATGTGTCACACTGCATGAGATGATCCCAATAAAACTGTGGCGGGATTCTATAATGGACTGTGCAATTACGTTCTCTCTCTCTCTCTCTCTCTCTCTCTCTCTCTCTATATATATATATATATATATATATATATATATATATATATAATAAAGATTCTTTCACGCTGGACCAGTGAGTAATAACATGAGTGTGCTTACATTATGCAGAAATTGCCTTAAATACAACAGATACAAACCCTTTGTACTGTATTACCAAAATAATGCCTAATTAAAAAAAAAAAAAAAAAGCGTTTGGAATGCTTCATAACTGGGTAAGGACAACATAATATTCCAATTTTGCCAAGTGAGCTTGAAAAAAAAAAAAGGTCCAGGCCACCTGAGCAGTATAGATAACAGATGGATGTTCAATTATACTGTATGCCTATTGGAATAAGAACAACAAGGACGCACAAATACCATTAGCACTGTATGATATGATGGGTGACTTTGTTCTTTTTTTTTTTAATGAAAATTGTTTTTAATTCATATAATTGATTTAACTCTTGGCAATGTGGCATCTAGTTATATATTACTTCAATCCAACTTCAATACTTTTAATGATTTTCTCTTCAAGGCATTTGAAGTACTATGTAGATCGATGTGTGTTTTAAAAGAAATACAACCAAAATTAATCAAACCTTCCTTAAAAATGATTCAACTCTCATTTAGCATTGCCTAAATAATTGCATCTTATGAAAACTTACAGTATCTCCAAGCTCCTGGACCAAATAGTAGGAGTTCTTTTTTTTTTTTTCTTACCGTATCACTGGCATGTGGAAGCACAAGATACGAAAGAATATCAAGCTTTTTTAATATTGTATTAAGGCAATTTGCAAAGGCAGTCAGTTGTGAATATGTGAAATGACCCTTTTCAATATAAACTTTGCTCTCAAGCTTTTTTCCCTCAATTTATCTCAGAGATTGTTTTTTTTTTTCTTCCCTTGCTGGTGTTGAATCTGGTTTGCTCACCAGAGATCTATATCTCCATCTGCATTTCTAAAGCTGCTTTATGCCAATATTGATAGTTAAACGTGCTATGTAAATAAAGCTGAATTGAAGTGGACATCTCAGTTCACATGACAGAAACTGTCTGGGTGTAAAAGAAGGTTGGGGATATCTAAGCATGAAGGTGTCTGGGTTGAGCTCTAGGTCACTGAATCCTCCGGGACCCCCACGTTTACAACACCGAGGGTGTCCGATGCACCGCCCGAGAGATCTTTATTAAACTCCGCTAAGGCGTGCTTCATGTTTCTGCGAGCGGGGTTAAACTCCAGCATGGGTTGCAATGTGTCAAGGAGAAGCTGGAGAGTGAAAAACAAAACCAGCTTTGCACTTTGCTCCCTCACTCCAGGAACTGTTTAGGATGTCCAAGCTCGATGGCAGGGGTTCCTGACCGAATTCTTTGTGGTCATAAAAAAAAAAAAGATGAGTGCAATCATGAAGTTCCTCAATTGACCATTGGTTCGCTGATTTATATAAATGGCTCTGACGCACTCGATTTGTATGACTTTGAGTTTGACAGCTCTGGGCACAAAGGTCGCATGACCAAGCAGCTGAAGGTAATTTATTTGGCTCGGGTGGTGAGGACAAGCAAACAGAACGGAGTGTGGAAGTGCGTGGAAGAGGGGAATGAATGAGAGACAGGAGGACATTAAAGAGAGACAGCTGCAGTGACAGGGATGAAAGATTGCGGTTATGTAACATAAAATGCATGAAATGAAAAAGCCAGTTTTCAACGTCCGACTGAGAAGGATAAAGAAAAATGAGGTTGAAGATGATTAAAAGAGATATGTGTCTGAGAACCCACCGTCTGTTCTCTGTAACTGATCATCCTTCCTCTCAGCATGCTGCGGTGATAGTAAAGGTTGCACGCCAACGTTAAACTAGGCAAGTGCGGTTCGGTAAAATATTTTTCACCAAGAAGTGAAAAATTCACATGGAAAGACTTCTTGTATTACATAGTATTACGTATCATATCGGATGATTTCAACACTTCAGAATGTACATGCATGCATAGGCGTTTGAAGTGGGGATGTTTGGATCCAGCGGCACGCCTCACGCCCACACCCCGCCTCGCGCACCCCTGCGGCAATGCTCCCCATACACTTCTCTTTACTGCACAGATTTCTTCCCATAAATGATTTAGGATTACATTTTTCCGACTTTCATATTCATATAGACCTATCCTTACAAAATAAATAACATTATTAGGGATGTGGCAGGGGGATATCCTTTAACAGCACCACAAACTCGTGTGAAATATCCAACAGTTCTACTACTGACAAAATATCTTCAAAGGCACCAGGCTGGGTTTTTATGTCTGCGAATTTAGATCTTTTTGCATTTCTTCAATCTCTGATCCAAAAAAAAAAAAAAGTCAAATGTTGCCAAATTGTTAAGTCGTAAAATCCCCCTAATTAATTTGCTCGCTCGACAGTTGTTGAATGTAATATTTCTAACTCGTGTAAGTGAGCCTGACTAGGGTTGTGCAAGGATATCCCAACTCATAGAATGCCCTGCTCCTTCCAATCAGAAATGATCAAAATTAAAATTTTTAATAAAAATGTTTAAATTCAAAATCAATAAAAATTGTATTTCTCACATACACAGTCATATGCAGTGAAATGCATTTGATGTATTTTCATTGCATTTATTAGCCCGAGGAGTTGCAGAACCCTACAAGAGAAGGTGTGTGTGTGTGTATGTGTGTGTGCTGTTTGTTTCATTAATTTGCCAAATGTCTTTAATTTTAGCTTTAAATTTATCTTGTACTCCTAGGGATGCTTTCTGTTAGGTCCTGTAATCCTCTCTTCTTTCTCTCTTTGGGGGGGGGGGGGGGGGGGGGGGGGGGGGGGGATTAACCTTCAACATCCTTTGGCAGCTTCAAACACAAATATTTGCCCTTGAGTAACACTTACAACTCCAAGCCAGTCTAATTTAATACAGCAGTGCTTGCTGGGCGTCTTTCCGTCTTTTTTCTCCTTCTCTATCTTTCTTTAACATCTTTATCCATAAACATAACGAAATCAAGATGTCCAAGATAACATAAACATCAAGTTTTGATGTACGTCTTTATTTAAGCATAGCATTAATGGAAGTCAAAAACCAAGCAAATACTGTACATATTAATGATTGAGGAAATTCATAGAAGTAAATATGTGCAGAAGTATTTTTAAAACATACACTAAAGAGTTTTTAATTGTATGTGTCAAAGTTTATGTTCTTTGCATAGATTGTCATGGTGAACGTCATTTCCTTTCTGCACGTGAAAACATTTATAGTTTACAGTATGTAATTGTCTTAGTAACTTTCTTTAAATCAATGAATATCAGCCTAATGCTTTTTAATCAACTTCCACCTAAATCTGGTTGTAAATTGTATGACACCTACAGTACTAACATGTCAAGCCAGCATCGATCAGCCAGAGAGTGTCGAAAGTCATCCTGAAAACTCATTGTTTTGGCTGTTTCATTAAAGAAATGTTTCACCATTGTTAATTTAATGTAAAAGTAATAAGGCAGCACGGTGGTTAGTGCTGTCGCCTTGCACCTCCAGGGTCTGGGTTCGATTCCCGTCTCTGTGTGCATGGAGTTTGCATGTCCTCCACATGCTTGGTGGGTTTCCCCACACAGTCCAAAGACCAGCAGATTAGGCGAATTGGTGTTCCCAAATTGCCAGTAGTGTGTGAATGTGTACAGTACAGACCAAAAGTTTGGACACACCTTCTCATTCAAAGAGTTTTCTTTATTGTGTTCTTTAGCCCAAACGCGTCTCTTCTGCTTGTTGCCTGTCCTTAGCAGTGGTTTCCTAGCAGATATTCTACATGAAGGCCTGATTCACACAGTCTCCTCTTAACAGTTGTTCTAGAGATGTGTCTGCTGCTAGAACTCTGTGTGGCATTGACCTGCTCTCTGATCTGAGCTGCTGTTAACCTGCGATTTCTGAGGCTGGTGACTCGGATGAACTTATCCTCCGCAGCAGAGGTGACGCTTGGTCTTCCTTTCCTGGGGCGGTCCGCATGTGAGCCAGTTTCTTTGTAGCGCTTGATGGTTTTTGTGACTGCACTTGGGGAAACTTTCAAAGTTTTTCCAATTTTTCGGACTGACTGACCGTCATTTCTTAAAGTAATGATGGTCACTCGTTTTTCTTTACTTAACTGCTTTTTTCTTGCCGTAATACAAATTCAAACTCTTTGAATGAGAAGGTGTGTCCAAACTTTTGGTCTGTACTGTATGTGTGTGCGCGCTGTGATGAATTGGCACCTCATCCAGGGTGTACCCCCGCCTCGTCCCCTAAGGCTCCTGGGAAAGGCTCCTGGGATAGGCTGCAGGCCTCTGCGACCCTGAATACAGGATAAAGCGGGATAGTTTTGATTCCTGCCTTTGGTTGTGTGCGAGTTTGCATGTCCTCCCCATGCATTATGTGTTTCCTCTGGGTACTCCTAGTCCACAGACATGCAGAGTAGGCTGATTGGCCTATCCAAATTACCTGTAGAGTACGTGTGTTTGTGTGTTGTGCTCTGTGATGGATTGGCACCTCATCCTGGGTGTACCTCACCTCGTGCCCCGAGTATCCTTGGATAGGCTCCAGGCCTCCTGCGAGACAGGATAAGCGGTATAGAGAGAGAGAGTGTGTAAGTAATCAAATATAGGTGCAACCTTCTTGACTTAACTGACTTTTTGTGGTTTGTTTTGTTAGTCTTTCTTTAAGCCCAGGCTGAAGTGTCATTAATCATTGTCTAATTTAGCTTAATGTATTAATTGCCCTCAGGTTTCCTTTCCTTGTTTTCTTTTCTCACCTTTGAGCTCTTCTAAAAAAAACTCCTACTTCAACTAAAATGTAACAAGTCCAGATAAAACGCATTGCTTACAAAGCTCATGATAAGAACAAACAAATGTGTAATATTTAAAAATTAATTATAAGTCTATAATTAGATATGCAAGTCTATAATTAGTAAAAAAAAAAAAGAAGAAGAAGAAAATTTTTTTTTTTTTTTGCTCTTATAATGGCACGTCACGTTTTTTAAATTAGCACCATGGTGTGTGAGACGTGTCTGTTTTGAGTTTGATACACATACGTACATCTGTTTAAACATTCCCTTTTCGCGCTCAACTTTTTTTTTTTTTTTTTTTAAACATGCCATGTCTTCAGTTTACTAATCAGACAGGAGACCATACAGTAAATAAAATGAAAAGTCTATAAAAGGCTGTTAAATCTCTCCCCTTTCTGATTTAATGCCTCCAGCCCTGTAGCTAGTTTCTGATCCAATGAGCTCCTACGTTCAGTTAAATTATTTATATAAATGCATGTGATTGGATAAACTGTAACAGAGAAACACTCTGTTGTAGAAGCTGAGATGGTACTTGTTTAGAGCTCTAAATGTTGAACGATGACAACCCCCCCCCCTCCCCCCCCCCCAAGTTAAATCTGCTGAAATACTTCACTGGATCCAACAGTTTACCACCCAAGCCTTAGATCTTTCGCTTTATAACATCTGTGACATTTACAGAGATTAGATGTTGGTTGGCCTCTTTTAGCTGGTATTTACGCCTTACAAGCTTCTTCAAGGTTTTCAGTTACATTGTTTCACATATTTATTATTTTTCTTCTAGGATGTCAGAAAAAAAAAGTTTCCTCCATCGTGTTCCTCATTTCTTACTTTGTGTGGCAAACAACAAGTAAAAAAAAAAAAAGAATAAAGAAAGAAAATAATGAATAACTGTATTGAAACTAGCCAGGCCTTCATGATTGAATAGAAATGAGTGGCTTATCATCTAAAGGAAACACTGTAAGGATTCAGCTGATTGCCCGATTGGTGTGGTGACAGATCCGTGGCAGCCGTACGGGAAGTGGAGGTCTGGCCTGCTCAGTGCGATTACAGAAATCTTCATTCATCTTGAATCCATAAACAAGAGTGTCGTCTCACTGTATGCCGTATAGCTGTTATATAGCCATGGCCCAAGATTTATATCAATTAGCAGTGGTTTTTAGTGTGCCTTTACAATATAAATGATAACAATGATATCCTAGCCACCAATGACATGCTGAAATCTTGACTGATCATGCCAGGGTGGTGAAGGTCTCATTCTTCAGCACATACAGCAGCTCGGTCTGAGTGTGATGACAATATTAGCCTCTAATCAGTGCATGTGCTGGAGAACATTCAAACACCCGAACGTTATTTACACAATTAGGGCACCCTTTCTCATGTTCCTGATAGAGCTCCGCTGGACGATCCATCTTCCTGAGTGATTCTTGCTTTTGGGTTTGACTTTAAGTTCATCCACCTGGACTGTGAACCAAAACTGCTGTCCTCGGATGACGAGGTCCAGCCATTCTCACCAGGTTTTTCCCGACACTGATGGATGGATGGGATTGAGTTTATGTTGTGTTTCCAACTCCACTCATGATACACTAAACAGGTAATATTGGAGCATATTAATGGTGTCTAAACATTTCTAGTGGGGTCAGATGAAAGGAAACAAATATGCGGTCACAGGCCATGGACTTCCTTTAATAACATAACCAAACAAATAAGAGGTCTAGCTGATTACCACCACTAACCCTGCAGTTGTGAACTTGCTGAATATGTTTTTTACATGGTTTCTGCACTTGCTGCTTGACTGCATTTTGTTAAGACAAATTATGTTTATTTTCATTCACCATTTACTAAATCGTTATAATGAGCAAAGTAATGCTGGACTGAAGAACTGCAGTCAAGTGAGATGTGAGACTTGTTGTGAAGATTTAAAATCCAATGCAAAGGTAATTTTTGGTCAGTTCTTGTTTAGCATAAGATTTGGCTTGCCAAATTGGTACGATAGGACTGATAATTGCAAAATTACATTAGTTTATAAATCTATGATTTCACATTTCATCTTCAGAAATTGAAGATGTCTGACAATAACACTTGTATACTATCCCATAGCAAAGAAACTCCAAGGTGAGATCTCATGTTAATCTTTTCTTTGTCTTGTAGACAAAAATGAGACATCTTTGACACTTGAATGAGCTTCTCCTTTAAATGCAGTTTTTTTTTCTCATCTATATCTCAGATTTCTCAAATGTTTCTTAAGTATGATTTGGGTTGTGTCTCAGTTATGTCTCTTTGTTTCGCCTAAGACAACTTTAGGAGAAATAGAAAAGACAAAGATAAGCTTGAAATGAGAAAGCTCAATTCAGTCTCATGAGACAAGAAAAAGCTCATTCTGAGCAATGCTGGCCATGATAGAAATGCACCACAATGCTTAGGGTTGGGTGACCCACTGACTGCCACGCATGGGGCCCAGCAGGAAAAGAGCCTATGGCTGACGCGGCCTTCAAACTCCCTGGATCCAAATGCGATTGAGCCCCATAGAATGCACCAGATAAACAATTCTGATATATGAAGATCCAACCTCACAACTCGAGCACCCCAGAAGGATCCTACTGCCAATGTCCTGGTGCCAACCACCACAGCACTGCTGATAGGCTGGCAGTTGTTTTACCTATACTTTTCTTATTCAGCACCAGTACACAACTTGAGCGAGTGGGATCATTCCCAACATTTACAGTACCATTAATACAGTATTTGCCTATCCTTTTTTATTGTTTTATTTCTGTAAGTAACCATCATCAATCAAGCATGCCATCATGAGTAATGGAAAAATAAACTATTTTGTACACCATTCTGTCAACAATTTAACTTAATTTCTCTACATTACAAGGCTTTCTTTAATGTTCATTCTTTTGTATATAATTTGAATAACTACACTTTTGATACAATCCTATTGTGCATAATGTCTAGGCAATGTTTTGAGAAACACATTGTAATAGAATCAGGTGATTTGATTGTATTTTAAAATGTAATTAACCTGGTGCAACAGAGCCCAAATCTCTCTGTTGTAAGTGACTGAACACTAGGGGCTCAGTGCATATGTAATAACCATATTTCATAAATGGCTAGGGGCCATCAGTTTCCCCAGTTTATTTCACTATGATGGCAAGACTCCAAACTGATATAACATGGCTTCAACCACTTTCCATGTAAACAAGTGTTTTGTAAATGTATATTTTTTCGTCATACTCTTCAAAGACGCGCATGTTTCCTTGTCAAAGCTAAAATTACGCAGCTTTTTTTTCCCCCTAAAATGGAACAAAAACCACCCGTGTTTGAGGCTGCAGCTAACTCTTACACATTTATTTATTTTCCCGCCTTCTTGCAACAGCGGCCATCTTAAAGCCTGTTTATTTCTTTAGCACTTGAAACTGAATGAATAAAAGGCTTTGGCTTGAAATTGATGCTAGCTCACATTAAATGTAAAAGAAGGGGAAAGTGTTAGAGAAACATGACTGAGGATGATTAATACGATGTTACTGACGCTGGGTGGCCTGTGAGACTTTAGAGAAAGACGACGGCAAGTGGAAGGAGTTTGTTTGAGCGAGAGAAAGGGAGGTTTGTTTTGATGTTAAAGTGTTAGCAGATCATTTAGCTAGTTAATTCCATTGTCTCAGACGTGGTGCTGCTGTGTGTTCTTGCTTCCTCTGATGTTCAGCAAGGTGTAAGCAAAGCGAACCACATCTATATACCATCTTATAACCTGTTTACAAAAACGCAAGAAAAGAAAACAACCTAAGATACTGATGCTAAATTAGGACTAAGTGATAACAAATGTTACACTCAGATGTATAAACTCTTACACACCACATAAGTATCTTTAGACACATTATGGACATGAATAAAACTATTCAACAACAGTGCAGAATGTATACACACACACACACACACACACACACATACACACAAATATTAACCCAAGCCAGCTAACTCGGTTCATTCTAGCGAAGTGTTAAAAATCAGCTTGTCAGCACACGATCATATATCACCCTCTGATTAGGAGTAGGAGGGGAAGAGATTCTCCATGGAGGAGCCAGGCTTAGATGAGTTAATCTCATCCTGGTGTGGGCAAATCTTATTACGGCTCTCTGTTTCAGTTTAAGCCTGGATCTGGTTAGTGTCTCCCGGATCATAGCTTGCCAGTCACAATCTCCAACCGGCAGTCCAGCTAGACATGGCTAATCAAGAACACAAAGAATAGCCTTGAACTTGGTCACCTTCTAAGAAGACCCTGAGGTCATACCCTCATGTGTTATAAGTATTAGGTGTTAACATATATACTTGTTTAATCAGGCTCATGTTCGCAATCAAGACCGTGAGGTCAGCTTGGTTCGGCGAGTTTTCACTCGTCTCAGGTTGTCTGGTAATGCATGGTTAGAATGTTTGAGAGGATTAGTTTTGGATAATTTATTACAGTCAATATGTTTTTTTTTTTTCTTTAATGGATGACCTTTGTTTTCTCCAAGTGTCAGCAAACCAGCCGTAATGATGTGTGTAGTAAACGCTGCATTTCTTGCCATAAGGACCTAGCTTAATATGCAATAAATAAATATGTGTCACAAACATTTCAAACTGGTGAGTTTTCCATTTTAGTTTTAAAATGGTATGGTTGCTTCATGTTACGACTACTGTATATGCTAATATTTAGGCCATGGAGCATCTTATATTCTTTGTACACTTTCCTGGCTACAAGCTTCAGAATCTGTAAGGGGGCAACATGACTGAAGTGTTACATTTTCAATTTGAGATACACCAATCAGCTATAACATTGACACCACATAGCAATAACAGTGATTATCAGTTATGTACTAGCAAACTGTTGACAGAACCATGAGCAAAAAAAAATAATAAATCAGTGCTGACCACAATAGAAAGACACGAGAACACGCAGTGCACCACTGGTTTCCGTGGACAGGGCCCAGCAAGTAAAGAGCCCAAGACTGACGACCTGGCCTCAGGACCTGGAACTCCCCAGACCCCAGTTTGATTGAGCACCCATGGGATACACTGGGGAAACAACCCCATGGATCCATGGAGACCCTACCGCGCAACGAACAGCATCCAAAAGATCCATCGCCAACGTCCTGGTGCCAGACACCACTGCACACCCCCCAAATTCTTGTGGAATCATGCTTAAGGGGCCAGAGCTGCCCCGGTAGCACATTATTAGGCATAATGTTTTTCTGTTAAACTGTCATGGCTGATTGGTGAATATAGTCTTTGAAAAAAATTGGATTGAAATACTAATTAGTTTTAAAAAAAAATACAAAAACTTGAATATTTGCTGATATGTGGCAAAATGGTTTGTAGTTGGTCATTTGCTATTTCAGACAAGGTGCCTTTCTGTAGAACCTGATGTTTCTTGCCCACATTTATTACTGGGACATACATGGAAAGCATTACTTGGAAAGTTGTAGTTCTAGTCTTCTAATAAGATTCTGCTGAGAACATTTCCTGGAAGGTAAACCCTCAGGGGTGTGCATTTGTCTTTTAAGGGGTTCCTCCTGAGGGACATTCTGAGGGAATCTTTAGGATACTAGATATAACCTACTTTAACGAAGAGCAGCTTTTACAGTTATGGCCAGTTGCAATAAGGAGTGCAGCATTTTCACAGCATTTGCTAGCAAATTAACTAGCTAATTCTAATTTCATGTCTTAATATGTCACAGAGCCCAAATGTCTTAAATACAATTCAATTCTACGAAACTAATAAGTGACATATAAAGAATGAGACCTTATGTTTTTGCACCCCCTGACTTGGGTATAAGGCCAACACCATAGGATCATACTAGATTCGTAATAAGAGGAGTCTTAGATCTATTTAATTAAAATAGCAGAATTTTAATTGGTATGTGATTTCATATTATTATTGTAATTATATTATGCTTATTTTCTTGATTGCTCCTTGTTCTCGGAATCCTGGGCTTGACTCCAATAAAAGCTGTGCCAGAATTCAGTCCTGAGTCAATTCCAGTGCGAACCCTGGGGTCGTCTTCAACATTCGACTTGAATAACGAGCTGAATGAAATCGGTGTGACCAGCATGTGGGTGGTGGGGAGGGCAACGGATGATAACTAAGTGTTGGGTTTCACTGAGAGAAAAAGCCAAGAAACATTGGAATTAATTACCATGTGACTTGCTGATGAAATGAAAATGATTTAAATATGTTCATGGTGTATCTCCCACTGCTTTTCCCCCCCTTGTCTCCCCCCTCCTGTCAAGGAAATGAATTACCTTTTTCACACATTCCAGCTTTCCTCTCTTATATATCTCATATGTACTACCAGCTGAGTTCTATAATAGATTCTCCAGCTGTTCTGATTTCTACATTTCATTTCTACATTAGGGTGGTTTGCACTCACTTTATTTTTTTAGCATTTATTTATTAATTTATTTATTTTGGTTGTTTGTCTAAACTTATCTAATTTTTACCTCTCTCTATTGAAGCCAACTGTTAATCAATTCATGCAAAAAAAATTTTTTTTACCTGTTCTCAGTTAGTGCTGTAAATGGTAACAGTTGACCAATTGGAGAAGTGCGTTTGAGTTTAGGTGCAACAGCTCCAGGAGATTTGATTTCCAGCCAACCTTGACACTTGCAAATGCTGTTCAGCTGTGCTATTAGATTACATCATCATGTGCTTCCAGATGGCGGAACTGTTCATCTAATCTAATGCATTGCCTTGTATTTATGTGAAGACGTTATATTTGTATTCAGGTTAACAACTCCAAAGAGCTTTAATCAGTTAAGTATAAGATATTCATACCAATGTTTAAGCAATGTCTAAACACAGGCCTTTGGTAAAAAAAAAAAAATATATATATATATATATATGTGGGGCATCATGTTAGATGATGTACGTCTTGCAGGTGTGTATGTGTGTGTCTGAGGTATGAGCGAGCCAAACTATGTAGAACTATGCATGTCTAGACAGTAAGAAAGCTGTTTTAAATCCCATAGCTCACAGTGAGGCCACTATACATCAGGAAAGGAATAGAACTCAGTGGCTTATGCTGAGAAAGGGTGGTGTGATACAGCCCAAAGCAAGGCACTCATGGCCTAGGGGATTTATTGCTTACAGTATATACAGCAGCAATTAAATACATATAAAATACATATAAAATTTTTTGGAACAGGTTAGGTCCTGTTATCACTTATGTTACACCACCTACTGTATATACCATTGTTCCTTTATCAGCCTTCTACTACAGTGAGTGACTGTATGGATTGGAATATTTATGTTTTTTGTGTCTTTTTTCTTTTTGTGCATGCTTTTAGTTTTTTTGTGTTGTGTGTTCGAAGCATTTTACTTGTTGCACATGCTTTGGTTTTTCTATACTTTTTTAAATATATATTTGCATTACATTTCCTTAACGTTTGTCCTTTCACTTTTTCATTTTCAATTCAATCACTTTCATTTGTATAGTGCTTTTAACAACTGTCATTGTCGCAAAGCAGCTTTAAACAATCAAAAGAATTATTTAAGTTCGTATGGAATGTGAATGTGTATGAATCAAAATGGTCAGATTGTCCCTGATGAGCAAGCCGAGGAAGACAGTGGCAAGGAAAAACTCCCTGAGATGGCAATAGGAAGAAACCTTGAGAGGAACCGGACTCAACAGGGAACCCATCCGCATTTGGGTGAAACAGAAATCAGGAGTCCAGTCCAGGTAGTCATTGGAGGCTCAGGTAGACATGTAGGAAATTCCAGTCCTGAACTATCGAGTGACTGCAGCCAAGTCAAGTCCTCAAAGAAACTGCTGTCAATATCAGTCGAGGCCAGATCCGTCTTCATGGTAGAGTGAAACCGTCCCCGGACACCAGATGCATCCCAAAGAGGGGCACCGGGCATCCATGTGACAAGATCTCCACCCAGAAGCGGGGCTTATTTTGTATGCGCTTTGACCCCTGGGTCCACCGTAGCCTCTTCACCAAATCAATGACTATATATATTTCTTTTTTGAATAGCAATCTGCTTTCCTAACCCACTACAATTCGGAGTCGATTATTTGGCATTGGTCATACAACTGGAACAAGCTGTTACTATAGAATCAGTCATGTATTCGAGCTAGCATGTTCATTTAAACCTATACTTAATATTGCAGCTGAAACTACTCTCAGAGCTCCTGTAATAGAAAACATATCCACACCTCCTGATTCGAGTATTCAGCAGTGCCGTGGTCTAATAAGCCTCAATCCGCATCTGTCTTAAAAAGACGACAAATGCTGTCAACGCTTCACAAAGCGATGGTAATTTAACATGAAAAGAATTTAACACAACTATTAGAAATGACAATCAGTCAGTGAGAGAACCACAGCCAGCAAAACACACACTACGAAACCTGCTTTAAAGCAGGGAAGCTGCTTGTAATATACAGTACTGATACAGTACAATAATTACTAAAAAATGGCACAAATATTGTGCATACTGTGTAAAATTGAACTTTTAAGAAAAAAATTACATTAAGGAAGAGAATGTTTCTATTAATATGGCAAATCTGTACATGTTTACAAACCTACTATGAATGTGAAACATTTTCAATATTTTTTTCACCAAAACCTATTTACTGTAGTTGTTTGTCTGTTGGTTTATTCATTCCATCTATCCATTATATATACAGTTTATCCTGTGTAGGGTAACAGGGGGCCTGGAGCCTATCCCAGGGTTTTATGGTCCAAAGCAGTGTATACCCTGGATGGTGTGCCAATCCATCACAGGGCACAAGCACACACAGGCAAATTGGAAATGCCAGTCAGCACACACCGCATGTGTTTGGACTGCAGGAGGAAACCGGTTTACTTGCAGGAAAACAACCGAGAATACAGTATGGAGAAGGTGCAAACTATTTATTCAGCTACCTAACTAGAATTTAGTATGATTTAATGATTAGGAAATCAAATGCAAGCTGACTTTATAGATGTTAAACAATCGTTTAGACCCTTTTATGCATCTTAGCACAGAAGTCCCCAAAATAATTACTCCAATATTCCCCTGTGTGCTTTCACTCGCTGTTGCTCTCTTCTTCATTAACTCTACCCCATAGTCCCATCCCGTATGAATGTGTGCTCTTAATCTCTCTCGCTCTCTCTCTCTTTGTATTCCTAATGGCACTCATCAGCTCGTAGGATCAGATTTACTGTACAATGCACTCTGTAAGTAATTGGGCATTTAACACATTGTTTTGTCTCTGTTTCAGCGCTTCATCTGAATTGTAACAATTTGACTATGAGGTTAAAGGAAGGGGGGAAATGGCTGCTATTTTTATACTGTATCTGAAAGGTAGAAATAAAAATATTCTCTAATAACACAATCACATTTGCAGTCTAAAGTAGAAATTGAACTCTGATTGCAGTTTGTTTCATGTAATTAAGATGGATATATCATATTATACAATTAAAGTTAGTCATATCATACAAATAAAATATTATTCTCCTTAAAGCCAGCTAAAGAAAATGTACAGTATGCATGTTTGTTTGTTTTGAAGCACCTTACAATTGTTATAATTTTTTTAATCTTCTTTAATTTGATTGTTACCCAGCGTCTACTGTAAAGGACATACGAACTGTAGGGAAAAAATGGGCAAGCGTAACAATCTGAGCGACTTTGACAAGGCTGAAATTGTGATGGCTAGACAACAGGATCGGAGCATCTCCAAAACGTCTTATGGGGTATTTCCAGTGTACAGTGGTTATTACCTCTTCCACAGAAGAGCTGATGTAAAAAGTGGGCACATGAGGGCCGGAAACGGGCACATGAGCATCGGAACTAGACCATGGAGCAATGGAAGAAGCGGACTTCATGTGATATATTGCGATTCTTTTATATTACATGGCCTGTGGGTGTATGTTTCTTATCTGGAGACGACATGGCACCAGATCTCAATTTGACTGGTGATCTGTGGGATGTGCTACACAAACAAAAACAGTCTATGGAGGCCTTACCTTGCAACTTACAGGACATAAACCACAACCATATACTGTACCACAGCACACCTTCAGAGGGCTTGTTTAATCCATGTCTTGATGTGTCAGAGCTGTTTTGACGGCACAAGGGGGATCTACACAACGTTAGGCTGGTCTGTTTTATGTTATGGCTGATCAGTGTCCGCAGACCAAAAGCATTTTTATAAAAATGCTGGAATTAGAATGTGTGCCCTTCCTGGCCCAAAGACATTACTCGTAATCATCCTTTATTGGATAGAAATATATATATAGTGTTCCTGGGCTGACCTTTCCTCTTCTTTAGTATCTATCTTTGCCCTGAGCCGATTTTTTCCTCTCATCTGACAGCACTAGGTCAGGACCTCCCTGTATACTATTCTATTATATTTTTCATTGTTTTCCACCACCAATGCGAAAAGAATCAGTAAGAAACACTAAGATCACCTTGATATCGACTATAAAATGCATATATAAATTTATACTGTACATATAGAATTTTTACTTCCAAATCATACAATTTATTTCACAATACACCAAAAAATTCTTGACACTTTTACAGACAGAAAATATCTGGTATAACATTTTTTAAATAAATAACTGACTTATAATTTTTTCCTTTTATAAAATATTAAGGGGGTAATCATAGCCGTTAAGAACAGAAAAGAAATTTAAATTTTTCTGAAATCGAGCAATCCAAAAAACAAATTGTATTGTGATATGCATTTTTCCATAAGAAATAGCGCAAGGCCCCCTGCGACCCTTTATGGGATAAGCAGTATAAATGATGAATGAATAAATGATTGATAAAAAGCAACATAGCTCGACTGGTGGTGGTACAGCCTTGCATTTAGAGTCCCTCCACAACACCTCTTCTATGTTTGTAACCAACCTCTGTGAAAAAGGTTCCATAAACACATAACTTGTTCAGGTTGTCAAACAGTGTATCCGCTATTAACCACAATTTGGTCTATCAGGAAATCTGTGGAACATTTGTTTTCATGCAGCTGCAAAACTGTCTGGAAATTGTGCCATCTGGGACCGCAAGACCCTATAGCAGATAGTGTGGACAGCTGAGGAGATCATTGGGGTCTCTCTTCCCTCTGTCGAAGACAAACATCTACTGTACACCACACGCTGTATCCGCAAAGCCACCAGCATTGTGGCTAATTGGACACACCCATGATACTCGCCATCTGGAGAAAGGTACCGAAGCATTCGGGCCCTCACATCCAGACTGTGTAACAGCTTCTTTCCACGAGCCATCCGTTTGCACATTTGCACATGCACTTTATGTTGTCTTTTTGTATAGTACTTCATTTTTCTAAATGTAGAGTGTTAATCTGTTTTGTCTCAGCTGGTCAGCTAATTAGGTGTCTGAGTTAGATAGTACGTTTTTGTTAATGTACTGTTTGTTGTAATTTATGTTGTTTGTATGTAGCACCTTGGTCCAGGAGGAACGCTGTTTCATTTCACTCTGTACTGGACTGTATAGGGTTGAAACGACAATAAAAGCCTACTGGACTTGACTTACTGTAACCTTAATTTATGATTCCTCTTGGTATTTTCTCTGAAAGTGGCTCTTTTTTTTTTCTTGCTAACGTTCTTGCTAACTTTCTTGGGGAAAGAACGGCTCCTGGACATTTGCGCACCTTGACCAAATAATGCGGAAATTACTTGCCGAAATATGCCGAAAATATTTTGTATGCCGGTGCAATTTTTTTTTGTGCAAAATTCTAATTCTTAAAGTAAAAATGTGTAAGGGAGGGCGTTTCTATGCTGCGGTTCCAATGTTCATTGTGTACCTAAAATATGTTGCATTGGAGAGCACACAATGTTCTCTCAATAACATAGTAGGACTTACTAGGTTCATTCAATTATGGCAAAGTATTTATGCACATACACACTGTCCATTGCCGAGGACACAAATGACACAAATTAATTTCATAAAGTCCTTTCAGCAGATTTAATTCGAGTGGTCAAATAGAGGAAAGCGGTTTCTTACTGAGCTAAGATGAAGGGTCATATTCTAGTAGTTGCATGTAGATTTTGTTTGCCAGGTTTTGTTGTATAAACAATAGAAATACTGGACACTGAATGGCTATGCTAGGCGGGGTGAGGGTAGGAATTTTCAACATCTTCAATTAAAGGAGTTGCTTCAACCACTGGTGTTGTAATAAATAAATAATAATGTTAGATTCCAGTGTTTATGGAGGTTCATGCTCAGATCTAAAGCTTCAAATTGGCAAAGAACTCAGTCAGAGTTTAGCATTATACCTCGCGCATCCTGTATTTGCTAAGATCATTTTCATGAAAAGATCCAATCAACAAATAGTGGACGACTGAAACATAAATGAAAATACGATTGCATAATCAATATTGCACCCTCCTTTGGTTATCATAATATGCCTCTGGAAGATACAGTATCTTGGCATACACTAACATTTTAGTACACTGGAGCCGTTTTTAAAAACATTATCTTAGACATACCTTATTTCAATTCGATTGCTTAATTTAAAGGCAACATACTGTAGCTTGACTGTGGTGGTGCATTCAGCTTGCATTCAGAGTCTCTCCACAACACAACTTCTACTGTTGTGACCAACCTCTGAGAAATGGGCTCCACATACATGTAACTCTCTCAGCTTTCCATTTTGACTGGTACAGTAATTTACCACAATTTGGTCTATCAAAGAATCTGTGGAAAGTGCCCAATGTTCTTTTTTTTGTCCCTTTTTGAACACCAGAACACACTGAAGACATGAGACAATCTTATTTGAAGAAGGCACAGATGAGCTGTTTAACCATGTGTTTGCTTAGTCAATCAGGAAAATAAGTGTATTCGTTCTCATCCAAATTTGTTTGGCATGCAAATTTAATTCGGGTTTCCTCCAGGTACTCCAGAGGATTTTTATTGCAAGACACATTTTCCCATAGGAAATAATGTACATGCAGATAATCTGTTCTACCCACCTTAGAATTTACCAATATTACACATTTCAACACTATAATCATATTTTTGCATATAAAACCAATCAAAACATTTAGAAAACACATGTAAATGAAGTAAAATATGAAATAATTAGACATTAGTCATCACTTAACCTTAATTTATGATTCCTCTTGGCACCAACTGCTTTAAAAACAAAACTGAAAGTGGCTCTTTTCTTCTTGCTATCATCCTTGCTAACATGGTGCTACGTCTTCACTAAATCATGCACAAAATGCAAAAAAAAGCCCACAATTAAATTCGTAAACTTCGCTTGGCAAAATATGCAACTTAGCTGGCGTTTAGTTCGGCTCGGCTCATTTGCTCGTATGCAGAAAAGGCTTTGCATGTTTATGCAAAGTTCTTGCAACATTTCAATTCTTAAGGTGAAAATTGTCAAAAACAGACAGTTTTGCATAAACTAAACAAACATGTCGACACTTAAGGCTCTTAGTTTCCATGTCGACATGGTAATATATCCTACCCACTGCTTTGACTTGTATATTTGTCACGGCGGATTGTGTTTAATGACAGTGGTTTCTGGAAGTATTCCTGGGCTCATTTACTACTGTCTATGACACAATCCTGCTAATGAGTGTTGCAGTCTCGTCTGAGGGCCCGAAGACCACGGGCATCCAACAAAGTTTAAAACCTGTAGCAGGCATCACATTTGAAATGAGCTCATTTACTGAATAAAGTTCTCAGTTCAAACATTTGTTATGTTTTCTATGTTCTATTCTGGATCAAATATTCCCTCGTATGATTTTAAAGATTTTTAGTTTTCATTTTATTCAAATTTTAAAAACTGCAAAAATATTCCATCTACTAAATTAGCAAAATATATACTAACTTGCAAGTAAACTCCAGCTATAACATGAATAACAAACCTGCAGTACATGCAAACACTGCAACTTATCCTCCGCCACAGTTCAGCAAGGATCTACTATCCTGAAAATAGTACCAACGCTCATCATTTTGTGCCGTCACATTCGGAGTTGTCATGGAAATTAGGAACTGTTCTGACATATGTGTGGGAATGTATTTCAAATAGCCTTGATAAATTCAGTACATACCCAGTAGAGCAAGTATACAGTACGTCATCATCATACATTATACACCACTTTATTCTGTATACATGGTCGCGAGGAGGCTTGGAGCCTATCCCATACCCTATACCCTGGACGGGATGCCAATCCATCGCAGAACACATACATACACTCACACGCTCATTCACACACTACTGGGCAATTTGGGAACACCGATTAGCCTAATCTGCATGTCTTTTGACAGTGGGAGGAAACTGGAGAACCTGAAGGAAACCCATCAAGCACAGGAAGAACATGCATATCAAGTTTGGGTTATGAGACAAGAAGGGTGTGCTGGGATTTCAGTTTGCATATTTATATGACCGATTTCATGAGCTTAAAACTGTATTTTTTCTTTTTAGCTTTTTTTTTCTTTTTCTTTTGTGCTTGGTGGGTTTCCACCGGGTACTTCGGTTTCCTCCCAAACTGCCATGCAACGATTTACTTATTTATCCATTTTGAATAAAAACCTCAAAAAGGCATTTTACTGTTTACTTTAGAGAAATTATTTAGCTCTTTATGCTCATCTCCTCCAACTTCCACCTGACTCTGTGCTCCAGGTGGACAGCACATCTCATCTCGTTTTTTTCCTCCCTGTCTCTGTTTCATCCTCCTATTTTCTTTGTGAGGTTTGAAAAATAAACCCCTCTTACCTGCACTCTGGCTCAGATCATTATCATACAAGGCACAAAAAATACATTATGATACTCATAATGTTCTGTAATTACCGGGAAATTTGTCTGACCTACATTTCTCTCTGCCTCTCTCTGACACACACACTCTTTTCCTTCAATCATACTGTATTTGCTCAGTCTCCCTTGGAATCGTCCAAACTTTCATCATGACTTATACTCTTCCACTCCATCCCTCTATCTCTCCGTCCCATCACTCTTTCCACTTCTCCCTCATTCAGGCGGATTTTGTTTTTGGACTGTTTTCATTCGTTCTCATGACTGTTCGTCATGTTTGCTTTGCCGTGAGGAACACGTTGTATATATTTGGTGACAGAAATGGGACTGCTTGTTGATATGAGCACCCCTTTCAGCACTTATCTGCTGGCCAACCCTGCTGAGGAAGAAAAAATATCCTGGTGTTTGACCTCTTTAGGCTTCTTTAGGTAGCTGAAGATATGTGTGGTCCTGTAATGCAAACTACGCTGTTTAAATATACATATATGACCTGACATAGATCTATTTGAGCCTATTTGAGCTTAAATGTCAGCATGAGATCGATTTATTTCAACACATATTTAGTTTTTTAAACTTTTAAACTGGCATGTCAAGTGGCTCTGTGTTGTAGCTGAGTAGATTTGAAGGACATATTTGTGTGTTTTACATGGAATAGTGGGACATGTATAAGCTGTAAAAGCTAACAGTTTGGGAGTTAGGAAGTTAGTTTAATAAAGGTGCTCTTTTCAAGTTCATTGGAACCTATTCCAGTTGCTTTCTCGTTTCTCCAACTGTCGGCAAATCAAACAAACTTGTCTCATATGTGTGATTTGACCTTTTGTTGGCCTTTGCTGTCTCCTGAACAACTCAACACTAAGCACATCATATTATAGCACGCACGCATGCGCGCGCGCACACACACACACACTTATCCTGATACCATGCTCAGAACCACCCGATGACAGTTTTGTTCCTAAAACTAATACATGCTAGCTATACTAAAGATCCACCCATTCAAGAAGCTCTGTAGTCCAACTAGGGACTGTGGAAGCCAGTGGTGACTATTGTGTTTGTTCCCATTTGTATGACAGTGGTAGGACCTCTGGTCAACATTCACACAATCTGTGCAATTTGGAAACACCAATTAGCATAATCTGCATGTCTTTGGACTGTGGAAGGAAACCGGAGTACCCTGAAGAAACCCACCAACTCCATGCACACAGACTCGAGGTGGGAATCTAACCCAGACCCCTGGAGGTGCAAGGCAACCATGCCAACCACCAAGTCGACATGCTGCCATAGTAATAATATCCAAACCAAACAATTAGATGTTTACATATTTATTAATTTTAAATAAATGCTGCATACTTAGTTGATGAAAGAAAGAAAAATAAGAAGAAGAAAAAAAAGCTGTGGAGGAATCCCCTTACAGTTACGTACTAAAGCCAAGACATATTTTTTTCCTCCCAGGTATATTTGATTTCCACTACAATATAAACCCATGATCCCCACCCCCCCCACCACCTTCTATTCCTGCACCCCTAACCATATGGTATATGCATTAGCACCCAAATTCATCTCCGACACATTCCCTCACACCTACGGAAATCATCAGGGATTGTGACATATGTAGTGTTGCTGAGGTTGAAGCTAGAGAACCCACACGCTGAGCTTTGATCCTGAGCTTTGAAACTGAGCTCATATTACTGTCATGTGGAGTTCTTGTGCACTCCTTTTGTGCATTCCCTCTGGGTTCTTTGGTGTCCTCACACTTACCCGATATATGCTAATACAGTAGGAATGGCGGATACAGTAGTTTTCCATCCAGAATTTCCAGGGATATTGGAAGGTCTTCAGCTCCACCACTAAAATTCCTTTTACAAATGGTTTATTTAAGACAGGACAATATAATCATTAACTGTACATTTACAGTTAAATTGTGACAGGCTGTACATCTTCCCATACACTACATGCACACTACACACTCTTTTTCATCCAATCCTTGGTTGAGAATAAAATGTCTGGAATTGATTTACTTGGAGGTGAGTGGAATTTGAGGTTGCATGTCCTCCTAACTGTGTAGGGTCACTACTGTCTCCCAGGGCACACACACTCGTTGGGGTGCCAACACATCACTGGGCACAGGGCACAGGGCACAGGGCACACACACATGCACTTTCGCAGCAAATCGCTCACTCAAATTTGGAAATACCAATCCAACTAATGTATTCACTGTCTTTAGACTGTTGGAGGAAACCCAAGTAACAGGAGCAAACCCACCCAGAGAACAATGGGAGAACAAGCTGACCTCACACTACAGTGATTGGAGGATGAAATCTTGCCTTCACCCTGTGTGCATGGAGTTTGCTTGTTCTCCCATTGTTCTCTGGGTGGGTTTGCTCCTGTTACTTGGGTTTCCTCCAACTAGTTATTAATTCATTATAAGGGATGTAATAATTTATTAATGTAGTTATAATAATATAATATAATACAGCTGATACTTTAGCAACACTACTTCGCCAAAATGCATCCCTTGACCCTACTCATAATTATACAGTACATCTGTCTTCCCTAAATTATTGCCATCAATTTTAATACACATACTGTACTTGTATAGGATGAGTATGCTGTCGATTTACAATTTCCTTTCACCCTAACTGTGAGGCTCAAATCCATTCCCGCATCACAATACCCCTATGCACATTGTGACCCCATTGGAGACCTTTGTGTTGGATGAAATGAAATAATGACTGTGCCCCAGGCTTTAACATCCAACATCAGTGCCTCTCTAATGCTCTTGTGGATAAATGGGAAAATCCCCACAGCCACACTGGAAAATCGAGTGGAAGTACAGTACTTTATAGAAGATTTAAGGTTATTTTTACAGTGATAAGGCAATAACTCTGGATTGTGATGTCCATCTAATACATTTGTATGAGGTGGTGAGATGTCCTCAAGCTTTCATGGGACATTCAGCACCTGTACGTAATTTTTCTGTGACTTAGAAAGTATGACGTTAAAAGTATTGATATAGTTATTTAGTAAGTTTACATTTTGTGATCAGTCATACGGTCACAGTTAGGTCTGCTTGAAGGTGCAGAAGTTCTTCAGATTCAGAATGCATTATGCCTTCGTCATCAGGTATCTAGGCAATCTATGGAAAAGTTCTGTTTGGTTAAGGAGCATCCAGGCGTATCTCAAGAGTAACTAGTGACCCGGAGAAAACACACACACACACACACACACAGAAAACACACACACACACACACACACACACACACACACACACACACACACACACACACACACACACACACACTTTTCCCATAAATAGGGCCATCTGGTTCTCTACAATAGAATGATTACAGAGGGTCCCAAGTAGAACCCCTTTTCAGGGTTAAGAACAATTAGAAGAACATTTGTGTGCTGAATCGGCGGTCACATTAAGCATCACCTGAACCACACTTTTCCTCATTTGAGTTATATGTTGTAAGGTACTACATTTTAGATTGGGTTTAAACAATTAGATTTCCCTTAATAATTATAGTGACTTTTAACGACCTTAGTAGGTTATGATCATTACCACTGGCATGATTTCAACAAAATTCATGAATCCCTTATCCATAGATCATGGAACCACAACACTACAGTATGTGTGAAGTGTACTAAGGCATGCAATTCATCCTATATTATCAAGTTTTAAAGGTCCCATATTCCACCATTTAACAAGTTAACACTCAGAACTCCCCCAAAGTGTGTGTGTGTGTGAGTGTGAGTGTGAGTGTGAGTGTGTGTGTGTGTGTGTGTGTGTGTTAATGCTCCAGTGGAAATATCCTTCAGGTAATTAATTTTTCATACAGTACCTTAAGCTCCTTATATTTCAATTCTACTCTGAATGCCTCATTTCAGTGTCTATGTAAATGAGCTTCTCCCGAGCCAGACCCCAACAGAGAACTGCAGAGCTGAGCAGTGAGCCGAGGTTATCTTCTTATATGAGATCATGATAGAGCAAAATCTAATTGGCTTGTTTAAGCCCAGGCGAAAATAAACAAAGAAAATGGACAAAAATTAGAAATATTATTTCACTCTATAATGAATATATTCTAAAAGAATATAGTTTCACTAGTGCTTGGATACCATCTAGGTAGAAGGTTTTCTCAGTACACAGAGCCATGATTAGACTCCCCCATCTCATCTGAAATGCTGTCCTCCCAGGAACTCCTTTAATGGCCAAAATGTTTGCAAATGATACACCCCGAGGTACTCCCAGCCAAGTTCCAGTAAAGTGCAATGGAAATTATAAGGTTTTGCATCGTCTTGCAAAAACAGTACACATTTGGTCATTAAAACCAGGCTGTTTTTTCCCCCTGAGAGCGTTATGCATACAGTATCTCATAGAAGCTGATTTAGTATTCCGTGTCCGTATTGACAACACAGGATACTTATTGAAAAAAATATTGACCACAACTTAACCTGTAGACGTAATTAACTTAGAATTTTGGGAGGTTCTCTTTCACTGTTTTTACGTACAGTATATTTTGATTTGGGGGTGAAATTATGCACCCAAGTTTCATCACAGATGACAATGCAATCAAGAATTCTGGTCTTCCACGTTAAAACGTTAGATTTACTCATCGTAAATTAGCAATCTTCTCTTCTGGAGCGAGATCTCTTGGTACCCAATGCCCACTAATCTTCTGGAAATGCAGGTGTTGGTGATTTTCAAGGATCAGGCATTCCACTCACTAAAAGTTCACTGGAACAACTGCAGTGGGCTCCAAGCCACCTCGGCCGGGCACTTGATTTACGTATGGATGAAGGACTTACAGCCTTCTTTAAAAGGTCTTGAATGGTGCAAAAAGTCTATCTCCATAATTCATAATCTCCCTACAATCCAGATGTTTATTTTGGGTAACCTTTCACCTTTCTACCACACACACCTACACTAATGCTGATTACTCCAGAGACAACAAACTATTCCAGACCAAACTGAACCTACTGGTTCTCCAAAATGATCTTATTAATTATGACTGACCAGATCTCCAACCTTAGCTTCATGAAACAACCTACACTTAAAGCACTAAATGTTTAACTTATACATTGAGAAAAAAAAATTGATGAGAAGGAAGCGTTGGTGAAGTAGGGGGTTGTAAAGTAAGCCTCACAGAACGCCTTGCTCATACTTGCAGTATACATTTAGGCTTAGCAGTTAGCACAAGCAAACATACAGTAGTGTTCCACAACAACAACCACTTTCCCTGCCAACCCCATGAACTTGTTCATTTATTGATACTAATATATAAGCTAATTAATCAAATCTACTCAATACTAGCTGCAGGAACATATACACACGTGGACAAAATTGTTGGTACACTTCGGTCAATGAAAGAAAAACTCACAATGGTCACATAAATAACTTTAATCTGACAAAAGTAATAATTTTAAACAATTCTATGAATGTTAACCAATGAAAGTCAGACATTGCTTTTCATCCATGCTTCAACAGAATTATTTAAAAAAATAAACTCATGGAACAGGTCTGGACAAAAATGATGGTACCCCTAGAAAATACTGAAAATAATGTGACCAAAGGGACATGTTAATTCAAGATGTGTTCACTAATTAGCATCACAGGTGTCTACAATCTTGTAATCAGTCAGTGGACCTATATATAGGGCTCCAGGTAGTCACTGTGTTGTTTGGTGACATGGTATGTACCACACTCAACATGGACCAGAGGAAGCGAAGGAAAGAGTTGTCTCAGGAGATTCGAAAGAAAATTATAGACAAGCATGTTAAAGGTAAAGGCTATAAGACCATTTCCAAGCAGCTAGATGTTCCTGTGACTACAGTTGCACATATTATTCAGAAATTTAAGATCCATGGGACTGTAGCCAACCTCCCTGGACGTGGCCGCAGGAGGAAAATTGATGACAAATCAAAGAGACGGATAATCCGAATGGTAACAAAAGAGCCCAGAAAGACTTCTAAAGAGATCCAAGGTGAACTTCATGCTCAAGGAACATCAGTGTCAGATCACACCATCCGTCGTTGTTTGAGCCAAAGTGGACTGCATGGGAGACGACCAAGGAGGACACCATTGTTGAAAACAAATCATAAAAAAGCCAGACTGGAATATGCCAAACTACATGTTGACAAGCCACAAAGCTTCTGGGAGAATGTCCTATGGACAGATGAGACAAAAATTGAACTTTTTGCCAAGGCACATCAGCTCTATGTTCACAGATGGAAAAATGAAGCATATCAAGAAAAGAACACTGTCCCTACTGTGAAACATGGAGGAGGCTCTGTTATGTTCTGGGGCTGCTTTGCTGCATCTGGCACAGGGTGTCTTGAATCTGTGCGGGGTACAATTAAATCTCAAGACCATCATTTTTGTCCAGGCCTGTTCCATGAGTTCATTTTTTTTTATCATTCCGTTGAAGCATGGTTGAAAAGCAATGTCTGATTTTCATTGGTTAACATTCATAGAATTCTTATTTATTATAACCTTTGCCAGATTAGTTATTTCTGTGACCATTGTGAGTTTTTCTTTCATTGACCGAAGGGTACCAACAATTTTGTCCACGTGTGTAAGTGTGCAATGAACAGCTGCTCTAGTGTACATCACTGTGGCGTCGCAACTCCAGGATTAAGGGTCCTGACTCAGGTCTTTGTGCATGGAGTTTGCATGTTCTACCAGTGCTTGATGAGTTTCCTTCTCTCTCCAGGTTTTGTTCCACAATCCAAAGACATGCAGGGTTTGGTAACTGGAATTTCCAAATTACCACAGTGTGTGACTGTATTGTATTCTTTGATGGATGTACCCAGAATTCCCTAGCATAGACTCCAGGCTTCCTGAAAACCTGCACAGGAAACGGTAGAACAATTGGTCCATGTTGAATCTGATTATCTTAGTGGTGGAGAGAGAGAACTAATTTGTCAAATCTCACACTACGAAAGAATCTTTGCCAAAAATTC
This sequence comes from Clarias fuscus, assembly GCA_030347435.1. Lineage (NCBI taxonomy): Eukaryota > Metazoa > Chordata > Actinopteri > Siluriformes > Clariidae > Clarias > Clarias fuscus. The sequence continues at coordinate 20,237,533 of CM059222.1, forward strand.
ATCACCATCGTGTAATTATCAACATAGCTTAAATGGCATTTATTTAAAATATGATTCCTTTCCACATTAATTAAAATGAAAAAGTAACATTTGCACTGTCTTTCTAATGAGTCTTCCTGATTGCAATGTCAAGCCTGATGCAAGTGTCTAGCCATCTGTCAACCTAATTCAATAAATTTTTTATTAAATTTAACTAAATTGCACTTCAGTATAATTCAGAACCGGATAAACAACACGGGCTATTTAACATTTACACGATTATCCCTTAGTTCTTTAATACAAGATGAGGGTGCAACTAAAACCAATACCAAATAAAACACCCCGGTGTAATCGTTAAAGCCTGTAGTACCAAAGTATTTCCTCTTGTCTCAGACAGCCATGCAGACTGCCTTTAATTGACCTTATTTAACTTGGTTTATAATTGCAGCATTACCCTCACCCCGTGCTGTGGTTTGGATAAACTCTGCCAGATTGACAAGGTTTACGTATTCTTGATTCCCGTCATGTTTAATTTCAGTCTGACATCTGGACATCATACAACTGAAGTGGGCAGATAATGGAAGACGTCTGAAGATTGGTGTTTGTGATAATCCTTTGATAACGCTTTACTGGGAAAAGTGATTTCTGGGGTGTCTGATTTTTTTTAGTTCAATTTTTACTTTTTTTAATTGAATTTTTTTTGTTCCGCCTTCAGGAGGTTGTTGCATAAATTTCAGCTTTGTACGCCAAATAGGGCAACATGTACTGCCCTAGTACATAGTGCTTTATTGATCATTAATTTATTTACAAAACAGCAATTGATGAACAAATCCATTCTGTTTAATTCAATATTTCTGCCCCTTGAGACCAAAAACTGATCAATTAATTGTGATCAGCAGATAATAAGCTTTTTCAATTGACTTGAAAGGCAATGTTCTCATCCTCCCTCCTACGATTACCCCCTTTTAGTTTGTCCATTGTAATATGACAATAACACAGACTGATTAGGTGCAGAGCTGAATTCCCTCATAAATGACTCAATTTGGACCTTTATAGAGGGGGCATGTCAGACCAGGTCCCCCGATTATTAACTTACCCTGACAGGGAGCAATGAGAGCAGGCTTGGGCTGGAGCAATTCAGACAAGCAGCCATTAGACTCAATTTGTAAGCAATCTATGACATTGGCCTTCCTCTTCCCTCCCCAGACACCCATGATTCCCTTCTACTTCGTTTTATCTCACGGTATTTATTGGTAGTATTCCTCGTGGTGCGTTACAGTGCACAGGCCACCCTTTTTAAAACCGTCCTCTAGGCAGAGCCCTGGGCAGAATCACAACTAGCTATTCCTCTCGTTTGTTAGGCTGACCTATAAGCAGCAGAGATTGGGGATGTAAATGTTGTAAACTGTTACAGCGCTCATTTAATACCATGCACAGGAAGAGCAACCTCGGAGGAAGAGATCATGTAACACTGTTTTTCCTCCGCAGTAATCTGCAGTGAGCTGCAGTACTTACGTCAACACTAGGAGTGAGAAAGGATTAGCTCTAAAATTCTTGAGTTTCCTTGCAAATATGGTGTAGATTATAACACTGTGAGATGCTTTGTACAAAACAAAAAAGGTTCATAATGGTTCTATTACTTAAGGCAGCAACTATTTACCAAGGACAGATCAACCACAGCTATTAAACTGTAGATGAATAGTTCAATGGTTTTCATATGCTTTTAAACTCCTGTATATTTAATTCAGAAATACTTTACCTTGGTTATGAACATTTGATAACCTGCTAGGAGAGCCGCGTTAGTGTCATAGTGAAGCTGTAGCTCAGTTTTTGGACAAAGCTCTCTGTTAGCCAGTACAGCCGTGGTCCAAAAGTTTTGAGAATGAAAACAAATATTCATTTTCACTTTCAATTTTCTGCTTCAGTGTTTTTCGATGTTTCTATGGTATAGTGAAGCATAATTACAAGCATTTCAGAAATGTCAAAGGCTTTTATTGACAATTACAGTAAGTCTATGCAAAGAGTCAATATTTGCAGTCTTTTTTAAGACCTCTGCTGTTCGCCCTGGCATGTTGTCACTTGACCTCTTGGCCACATCCTGACTGATGGCGGCACATTCTTGCATAAGGAGTTCGTCGGAATTTGTGGGTTTTTGTTTGTCCACCCGCTTCCTGGGGATTGACCAGCAGTTCTCAATGAGATTAAGGTCTGAGAAGTTTCCTGGCCATGGACCCATAATTTCAATGTTTTGTTCTTTGAGCCACTTAGTTATCACTTTTGCCTTATGGCAAGCTGCTCCATCATGCTGGAAAAGGCATCGTTTGTCACCAAACTGTTCTTGGGTGGTTGGGAGAAGTGGCTCTCCACAGATGCTTTCGTACCATTCTTTATTTCTGGCTGTGATCTCAGGTCAAATTGTGAGTGATCCCACTCCTTTGGGGCTGAGAAGCAACCTCACTCATGAATGGTCTCAGGATTCTTTACTGCTGGCATGACACAGGACTGATAATAGCGCTTAGCTTTTATTCAACGGAATAGCTTTTTTTCTGGATTTCCCAAACGATCGGAAAGGGGATTCATTAGATAAAATGACTTTACCCCAGTCCACAGGATCCAATCCCTGTGTCTTTTGCAGAATATTAGTCTGTCCCTGATGCTTTTCCTGGAGAGAAATGCTTCTTTGTTGCCCTTTTTGAAATGTATGAAGGTGAACGCCACGATCACTATGAGCCAGCCCCCATCTTAGAGCAGATTTCCTTTCTTTTTTGTACTTAAAAAAAAAAAAATTGTTGTTGTTCTTAGTACACCATAGGCGATCTTTTCACCACCACATTGGCCACAGTACTGACTGAATGTTCTGTTTTGAGCTGGAATTGTTTTGAATGGATTGTGTTTTAGATTAGTTTTATAATATTTCATTATATATTTAGTTTGATTTTATACCAAACATAATGTGAAATAACTGTATTCTGGATTTTCCAAGGTTTAGTATAAGCACATTGAATAATTTAAGTGATATACTGTAGGTGCACACATATCAATTCTAGATCATAACACTGCTAAACGTGGCTGAAATGCCAGAAGTAGTACTAAATGAAGAGCCTTTTGGGAGCTTAAAGAGCCGGCTATTATTGCTGAGCCGAGCCAAATGATCGGCTCTCAGAAAAGAGCTGGAATTGCCACCATTAGAGCTTAATCTCCACCATAGGGTGAGAAGCTCAACAATGCAAGAGAAATGCTGCAAGTTGAGGTTGTTTGGGACCCGTACACAGCTTTTGGTTGAGCTGTTTCAGTGGCATATCCCTAAACAGACACCTAGGGGGCAAATTCAGGAGCTGCTCGAGAGATAACAGCCATAACATTAACACCACAAAACATTAACACTTTAACAATGATTACCAATTATATAATAGTAAGGCTGGGCACTTTTGCCTTCAACTGCATTACAGCCATGCTGATAACAAGCACAGCAGCACAACCTTGACAACGTGTGATACTGACTTTATACAACAGTTCCACAAACACCACCAATTATCAACAGATTTCAGTCTGTTTGTTTAAATCATTTGTTTTGCTCCACCAACACATTTTTCCATTTATCTGCTAAAACGCCCCCCTGCCACAGATTGCCCCCCACCCCTACATAATCTCTATCAAACATAATATAATATTAGAACCTAAATGTATAGGTTTATGAATTACAAATTACACCAAACTAATTTGATTTTAAAATAAGAAATATGTTGTATATGAAAAAAAAATGTATAAATATATATATATATATATGTGTGTGTGTGTGTGTGTGTGTGTGTGTGTGTGTATTTTTATATTCCTTATTTTATAATAAAAGTCATTTCATGTAATTTATTTAGTGTAAACCTTTTTTGTGTCAAATGACAAACCCCTGCAAAATAAATGTGCCACAAAATAAACATTATATGAGAATTTGTATTAATGGTCACGTGCCTAGGGTTCATTATAATAGTAATATTATATTTGAACGTAATAAACCTAAGAGGGCAGAACTAATTGACCGCGACTAGAGGAGCAGGAGACAGACAGATAATGTAATTAAAGTTCGTTTTAAATTCTTACCGGTGCTATGTAGCCAAAAAGTTAGGAAAATAAACCATGGAGGTGGTGGACAGTCCTGTAAATCTCTTTTTTTCTCTCTTTCTATTTCCACCTACCTGTATTCTGTTTTGGTGAATCAGCTCTTTAACTTCCGGGTTCTGTGGTTAAATCCCAAATAGTGTTAAACGGAAATATAGTGCGCTAGGGTGTTCAATCACCTTTTATAACAAGTACACCAAGTAGTGCCCCTAATTAAGGGTTACAAAGGGATTTGGGATTCACCCTTGTGTTACACGCTAGCTAGTTTACTTGGGTTGAAATAAAACAAGATTTAGGCTATTCAGAGTGACTTAGAAGCAGTTCTTAATTTAATATGTATACAAGGTGTTGTTTAAAATGACATTATCAGATGTGTGTTGTTGGTAAAATATGTCAGTGACTGGTTTTGAATGTGCATTTTGGCAGGTAACTGCTCTCTGCACAGTACATACTGTACCCACCTACTTCCATCCATACTGTGACTAATGGTTGTTCGAGTAATTACTGGTTGTAGAACACCTGGGATGCAGTGATACATATAGTTAAACATCCCAGTGCTGTTACCATACATTATCACAACTAATGGAATCCCTCTCATCCAATCAGATTACTCTGTTGGAACTAATTGTTACATAAACTTTATTATTCCGACATGCTAAGGAAAAGTTCATGTACTAATTAATCCACATCAAAGTATGGGTCAGTGATTAAGGCATTGGACTACAGATTGGATACCAGGTTTGTGGAGACCAGGTACTTTCAGTAGGTACCAAGTTCAAACCCCAGCACCACCGAGTTACCATTGTTGGGCCCTTGAGCAAGGCCCTTAACCCTCAATTGCTCAGGTGTAAACGAAAATGAGATTTAAGAATGTAAGTCGCTCTGCATAACAGCGATGGGTCGTTCATGAACGATTCGTTCTTTTTGAACGAGTCTTTAACATGACTCAGAAGAACGAATAGTCTCTAAAAGGGATTTCTTCATTTTCTACTGGGCATGCATGCGCAAATCAGAAATAAAATAAAATGTTACATTTTCAATAAACAGACCCCCAACATGTCTACATATACAAATTGTAACATTGTAATATTTTCATTACTGGAACTATGGCCAAAATTTGTATATGTAGACGTGTTGTGAGTCAGTTTATTGAAAACGTAACATTTTATTTTATTTCTGAGCCAAAGAACGAAATGAACTAAATGACTCAAATAAAGATTTGTTAATTTTGATGGACGAGATTCAAAGAACCGAGAAATTAAAATGAATAAAACTTCCCATCACTACTGGATAAGAGTGTCTCACTCATGCACTTACTCACTCACTCACTCACTCACTCACTGTCTAAACTGCTTTATCCTGTATGCAGGGTCGCAGGGGACCTGGAGGCACAAGGCAGGGTACACCCTGGACAAGGTGGGAATCCATCACAGGGCACACTCACTACGGGCAATTTGGGAACACCACTTAGCCTAATCTGCATGTTTTTGGACTTTGGGAGGAAACCCACCAATCACGGGGATCAATGGTGGGAATCGAACCTGGCTGGGAATCACACCTGGATTCTGGAGCTGCAAGGCGACAGTGCCATAAAGGTGCATGCCAAATGTAATTGTATTACTATTATGTTTTTAATATTTTGTGCAAATTCTGAATTTGCATGTTAAAGAATAATCACATTGCTTCTAATTGTCCGTTGTTGTCTGTTGTTTAGCTCATCCCTCTTCTTTCTGCACCTGCGCAAACCGCAGACACACTGGCTGTAGTCTGCACCTTATATCCACCATTACCGTAACATGCGCAGTGAGGAGACTCTGTGTCTGCAGTGTCTCTGTGGTCCTGGGTTCTCTGCTCTGGACCATAATGCACCTTGGGGCAAGCAGTGCGCATTTTACTAGTCCATTTAATTTAATCTCCATAAACCCGTGCATGATCCGGAGTTAAGTGCTGTCTGTCAACCCCACACTGTGCCTTCCATTCTCGATAGAGAGAAAGAACAAAATAGATCACTGTAATTCTAGCTTTTATGGATTATCTGAGATGGTATGTGTCTGGTGTGTTGTTTAAAGCCTGGGTGACTTGAAGGGAAACTTGAAGAAGTGGACACAGCAAAATTCCCAGTGCTGATTGAGAACCCAGAGTGTTTATGTTTGACCTCACAGTGCTCTCAAATGCTCTGTGAAAGTGTTAAATCAACACTGGGGATTTTGATGAAAATGATTTTTTTTTTCTTGCTCTGTTATATGTAGACACATTAGGTATGTCTCAGCCTAACAAAGTTAATTCAGGTCAGTGTAATATATTTTCATCTTTTATGTAGTGTGTCTATGTTCAATATTTGGTAGAATGAAAAATCTGGAGAGGCAGTACGGTGGCTTAGTGGTTAGCACTGTCACCTTGCACCTCCATGGTGGTTACAGTTTGCTTGTTCTCTCCGTTCATGGTGGGTTTCCTCCAGGTGCTCCGGTTTCCTCTCACAGTCCAAAAGACATGCAGATTAGGCTAATTGTCGATAGTATGTGAATGAGGGTCTGTGTGTGTGTGTGTGTGTGTGTGTGTGTGTGTGTGTGTGTGTGTGTGTGTGTGTGTGTGTGTGTGTGTGTGTGTGTGTGTGTGTGTGTGTGTGTGTGTGTGTGTGTGTGTGTGTGTGTGTAATTTATTATTGTTGTTGCTGTTGTTGTTATTCAGCACAGTGCGGTGATGACTGCCACCAGGATATTACTGGAAGATCCTTTGGGTGCTGTTGATTGTGGGGTTGGGCGTCCATGGATTGGGTTTGTTTGTCCTGTGTATCCCATGGGTGCTTGTCTGGATTGGGATCTGGGGAATTGTAAGGTGTAAAACACTTTCCTTTTTAATATGGTATAAGAACAAAAAAACAAAAACCACAAAGAACGTTCAAGACAGTTCCCAGTTAGTTGGCTGTATTGCTTACCATGAATATCATAATAACAACAAATCATTTATTGCAGTGTTGTAAAATGACATGACCTACTGTAATTATCTACTGTGATTAAGATTAAGACTTAGTTTGCCTTCACATCAGCAGTGAATATTTGCAACTTTTACAATTTTATTTTATATATACTATACATATACAGTATATTACAGAATTCCTATACATTAGTCAGTAGTTGCCATATTTTGTTTGTGGTTTGCTGTAAAAAGCCAAACATTTTGTATATTATAATACAACAATATATGAATATATAATATTATATTTAAAATATATACCATTTAAAGTATTTAATAGGTAATTATTCATGCCAGATTAACAATTCTCTTTGCATTTTAAATTCTCTTTGCAGCTCATTGGTTCACGTAAAAAAGCAATTTTAATCTTTATTTATTTTATAACATCTATCTATCTTGTTGGAAATACAGTGATCAGTAGCAGTTATAAACATATATTTTTCAAACAACACATATCTGTTAGATAGCTAACTGTTGGGGGTAATTTATAATAAAAATGACCCATGTTCCACCTGTCTTCAGCTCCCAGAAGTAGACACACACACACACATCACTTTGCATCTCATTTCTCATTTCTTCACTTTATTTGCTTAAACTTGCCTCGACTTTTTAACAGTGCTCTGCCTTGCATTGATGATAATTACTCTTTTGTAATGAGAAAGAATGACTTCCGGCAACGTCTCAACAAATTGCATACGAATGAGTTATTGAAACAATAACAATGTTCGAGATGAACAAAAGTCAGCCTGGTTGCTGTTTAACAGCCAGGACTTAACTGTGCATATACTGTACACATACAGATCTCAAACAGAAACGTTATACACATTATACATAAACACTCCCTCTCTGTGCAAGTTAATCAACCCGAATCAGCGTCATTTAAAGGCACACCGAGGTTCCAGTCTGAGACATTCACCAGGCAGAGGAGCGATTAGGCTGCATAAACACTTTGCAGCCAAGGCTCGGAGAAGACTCACCTGGCTTTCCTCTGTTTCTCATACAGCTCTGATATACAGTGAAGTCCAGGGTTTTAGGCTTATAAGCTCATAAAATCTTCTTGTAAATGTTCAGGATCTTATAAACGTGACCTTTCTTTCAACTTCAGACCGTCTCCATTTTTCGTTCCTTCATTAACGGGGCGCTTGAGGGAACTGGCAGCAGGTCGGCCGGCCTTGTTCTAATAAAGTGTCTCATGACCAGATGTACTGTAACAGGTTACCTGCATGAACAAGGTGTCGCCGCATTGCTTATTCAGGCAAACCTTGAAACCAAAGATATTTGACCTTTATCTTAAGCCCTGGGAGTGGTTATTAGAGAGAGAGAGAGAGAGAGAGAATCAAACACAGGGAAAGTTTTCCCATTTGATTTTTTTTAAATGTTGATTGATTCCACATGTTTGGCTCAGAGAACATGCGGGAGAGAAACTGATTCGAACAGAATGCTGTTAAATCCTGGCTGCTAAAACTTTTTTGCTGTGCAGTCCCACACACACACACACACACACACACACACACACACACATACAAATATACACACACAGAAAAAAGTCTCTGTTCTCAATTTATACCATACCAACTTTAATGTGTGAATGATTAGTTTCCTATAAGTTTTTTAAAACCTTGCTGCTTTGTACCAGATCCCACAGAATTCTGCAACACAGCCAAGGCACCGCGAACGAGGCCCGCTGTGTGATAAATGCAAGAAAACTCAGCCAGGAATAAAAGATCCTGTTCCTAAGTTCAGAAATGAAGTTGACCTCTGGCCTACACGGGACGGCTCATTTATCAGTGTTAGCGCCAGGGCAGGCCGGAGACCTGCTCTACTCAGTCTTCTGTTCTTATCTAATGGGCTGAGTGCAGGGGCGAGAAGGTGGCCTGCTAATTCCCCATAGCCATGCTAATTCATGCAGAACTCTCTCTACACTAATTCCACTGTTTCCTCTTCTCGTTTGGATTCCCTCTCTATATATCTTTCCATTTTTCACAGTTCATATCAGACTCTTGTTTCTCTTTATCATGCTTAGGATTTTGTGAGCTCCAATCATAGACACCGGAGCACCGTCACTTGGCAGTCATCAGGCAGCCTCGTCATGGGTAAATGTGGTGTGTAAATAATTTCAGGTGCCCTGCCCATGGCCTCCTTCTGAGTTGAGGTGTGTGTGTGGATGAAATCAGGATCTTAGAAACATGATCCAGGGCTAATTTTAGTTCCTGGTCCATGGTCAATGCTTCTCTGATAACCGGAAAAAATCTGAATCTTCTGATGTGAAGCTTGCCGTCCTAAATATTGTTGAAGGGTCAAAAAACAAGCTTCACAGAATTATATTCTGTTACAGTTAGGAACTAATTACTTGCCAATATTTCATACAAGTGGCGCATCACAGCATAATGAGATACTGAAGAACATCTGAATATAATTTAAAAAAACGACTTCTAAATCAGTGTGTGTATTTTTGTGCCAGTATATAGTAAAACCCACTTTAACTCACTCATCTTCTCTACCGCTTTATCCAGTGTACATGTTCACGAGAGGCCTGGAGCCTATTCCAGGAGCGCCAGTAGCATGTTTTTGGACTGTGGGAGGAAACCGGAGAACCCGGAGGAAACACACCAAACACGGGAAGGACAAGCGAAAACTCCTAGCACACAGACCCGAGGCGGGAATCAAACCCAGACCCTGGAGGCGTTGGACCACGGATTGGAACCACCAGCACCACCAAGTTGCCACTGTTGGGCCCGCAAGTTTACACTCAACTACTCAGAAAACAGTAAAACACTCCACTACAGTAAAACAGGTAGATAAGTCGCCCTGGATCTGCCAAATAATTATATGTAAGTGGTAAATGTAACTTGATGTGCTCCCTCAGTATGAAACTAAATAAATAAAAAATTGTGATGGACAGAGGTTTAATATTGCAAACAAAATATACTTTAGGTTCACAATATCTCACTCACTCACTCATCATCTATACCACGTAATCCTGTATTCAGGGTCGCATGGGGCCTGGAGCCCATCCCAGTAGACTTAGGGCACAAGGCAGGGCACACCCTGGACAGGGTGCCAATCCATCGCAAAGGGAGGAAACCGGAGTACCTGGAGAAAACCCACCAAGCATGGGGAGACCATGCAAACTCCATGCACGCAGAGACAGGAATTGAGTCTGGCCAGGAATTTAACCCAGACCCTGGGGGTGCAAGGCGACAGTGCTAACCACTACACCACCGTGACGCCTTCACAACCTCTTAAAACCGCCTGACCTAAGGAAATCTGAAAATGATGAGCTGAAACATAATGAGCAGAAAAGTTGACTCCAAAATTGCCATTTTTTTGAGCCTACAACATGTGGTTGTTTAAAAGCTAATGAATCTTTTAACCACCATAACATGTTTGCGTTACTGTATAACACATACCGTAATGGGGCTCGATTGTTACAACCCGGAGCTGTCAGGATTATCGGTCTTCACCGACACTTCTAGTACAGATGACCTTGCAGGCTTGTCAACTGAAAATTGAGATTATGGGACCAGCATTTTTCCATCACAACGGATCGTGTCACGATACACCCCTATAATGAAGAAGAATGTTTCTGGAAACAAGAGCACACTAACTTGTGGAACCATGTCAGTTTATTGTATAGAACAAAGTGTTTTTCCAACACCCCCCCCCCAGACCATCTTTTCTTAATGGCTATTGAATGGCCACATAATGACATTACTGTATTGAATGAGTGTCAAACTCATATGCTACTGTACTTGGGCCAAATCAGCATTTTTGTGTTAGCGCCTCAAGAGCAGAGATGTAAGGCTATTCATTTTAGCTACAGCATGAAAACTGTTCAGTTGATTAACACTTATCTTGGGAGAAAGAAGGGATGGACAACAGTAATCAAATAGCTAACATTTATTAAACTGATACACATTTTTTTTAAACGTTAAAAGGCAAACCCTTGTTTGTTTGTTTTTTACATTAAAACATTTTCTTCATTAAAAATAAAAGAAAGTTAAAGAAAGAGTTGAATAAAAGTGTGGCTCTATAATAATAATAATAATAATATACTTTTTAGCTATTTTCCTTCCATTTATATATATATATATATATATATATATATATATATATATATATATATATATATATATATATATATATTATGATTATTATTATTATGATTATTATTATTATATAGATATACAGTATATATAGGATACATTACTACATTATTGATTTTTTTTCTATTTGAAGACATGGTCTGTCATGTAATATGTTACTTTCTTTACAGGCATGCAAATATTCTTCTGTAATGTTATTTATTCATTAATTTTAGTGTACCTTTGTAGGGAATGGTCTTGTACCTGTATATAGTAATGCAGCCATAATAAACGTATATAACAAAATTTATACTACAGATAATATAGCGCCTAAGACGTTTGCATAGTACTATATATATATACTCTACAGTATTTGCCTCCATCTGACCAGATCCTCTGAATCCTCTTCTCTCACACCAACTAACTTCAAGTTCTCTCTTACTACATCCATAAATCTCCTCTTTGGTTTTCCTCTAGACCTTCTGCCTCGCAGCATCCTTCTTCCGATATATTCACAATCTCTCCTCTGAACATGTCCAAACCACCTCAATCTGGCCTCTCTGACTATATCTCCAAAACATCTAACATGATTTGTCCCTCTGATGATCTCATTCTTCATCCTATCTATCCTTGTCACTCCCAAGGAGAACATCAACATCTTCATCTCTGCTACCTCCAGCCCTCCCTCCTGTTTTCTCTCTCTAAGCCGTAGAGCATCCCTGGTCTCACCACTGTCTTGAACACTTTTCCTTTCAGCCCAGTCCATGTACTGTACCCGACCAACCATAGAGGAATGTATTCGCTTGTTGAGTCACACAGTGACCTATGAATCAAGAATGATAAAACATCTAAGCCAAGGGGAAACCGGTGCAGATGATGACAGCTGTTTAGGCCAGTGATTAGTATCCTGGTGATGCTGAATGCTGAGGGGTTGGAACAGACAAGAGGGGAAATGAGGTTGTTGTATGAACTACATTTAATTTAATTGTATCTTTGCAGGGAATATACTTTACAGTACAGTATATAACATAATTTAATAATAGAAATGAGGTGAGACCTCTACACAGCACTGTACAGTACACAATATATAATTTCCTTAAATGTTACCATTATGTTAACGAATAAAAAACAGTGTGTAGATTTCCAGATGATAAGTTTATCAGGTGAAAGGAACTATGGAAATCTGATTCATGCTTTCATGGGAAACGTAACAGCTAAAAGAAAGCAGCCTATTCTCGAAAGACACATGCCTCCAAGTTTAGGATCTAATCAGTCAGTCACATCTAAGATACACACACGCACACCACACCACACCACACACAGTTCAGGCACCATGCTTTGTATGTGCCGGATAAAAACTCTAAAGCAAACACAAGATTGCAAGCAGCTGAGGGAAAAGGGGTGGTTATGCTGTGAAGCTGCTGCACACTAATTAACACAGTAAATGAGTTGAATCCCTAGATATTGCTTGTTTCCTCTGAGTGAACTCAAAACACACACGCACACACACACACACACACACACACACACACACACACACACACACACACACACACACACACACACACACACACACACACACACACACATAATGCGGGGCTGCTTTACAAATGTCATTTTGAAGTAGTTAAGGGTTGTGTGCCGCAGCTGTGTCCATCTGTCTGTGTGTGCAAGAGTGTGTGTGTGTGTGTGTGTGTGTGTGCGTGTGGTTATGGTATGGTCATTAGAGGGAATGTGCGTGGATGCTCGGGCGTGAATCTTTGGACCAAGATAAAGTCTAAGCAAATGGAGGAGGATGGTTTTGTGAAAGAGCGTGGGTGTTTTAATGCGCTCATCTCTCCTGAGTCCCAGCGCTCTGGGAAGCTAAGTGAAAGTTAAAAAAAAAAAGGGAATAAATGAGAATAAATCATGTGACCGTGTGTGTGTGTGTGTGTGTGTGTGCGCGCATGTGCGTGTGGGGGGTATTGGAGGTTGTGAAGTCTCACCCCAACTTTAATCATAATTGCAAAAGTATTGCTTGAAGTCACAGGTGGCAGATGCAGAATATGAGACGGCCATTTTTTATTCCACCTTCTTACCGCAGCAACACATGGCGCACACACACACACACACACACACACACACACACACACACACACACACACACATACGCACACATTAGACCTGTCAATCGCTCAGCACGCTCAAAATGAAAAAAAATTAAAAAGCCACACATTCTCAGTATGGAGTATGCAAGAGAACGCACGTGTGTTGAACAGGGAAGGGAAGTGAGCTCTCCTAATGGAACAGTTTCTCCATGCTCTGTGATCAAAGTGCACAGGTGGAGTCCATGACCCCTGTGTGTGTCTCCAGCACAGTGCTGCCTGTCTGTCTGTCTGTCTTTCTTTCCTTTATGCTGTACAGTCCAGAAGCCTTTCTCTTTTCTCCTCCTGCCTACCTGTGACAACGAGTGTTTAACATGATTAGTGCCCATCTTGGCTGGAGGAAATGCCTGCTAAAAGTGATGCGAGACAAAAAGAAGGGTCCTCGTTTCTAAAGGAAGATTAAAACTGCTAAATCAAATCAAGCTCACCCCCTCCTGAGGGTGGCTCAGGACGGCCTGGAGCTTATTAAACACTCTCTCTCTCTCTGCATCTCTTGAAGCTTTCAACTCTGCCTGTATCTCTATTTCTTTTTTTCAAAATCCACCCCCCGTCTGTCTCTCTGTCTCCTCCATCTGCCCATACCTCAAACACACTTTCTGTCTTTTATCACTCTCGGCTTTCAACTTTTGTCTCTTTTTCTTAGCATCTCAAGCTCTCTTTCCGATCCTGTCTCTTTCTCTCTCTCTCTCTCTGATTCTTTCCCTACGTGTGTCTTCGTCCCCATCTGTCTCTCTCTGATTCCTTCCCTACGCGTGTCTTCGTCCCCATCTCTCTGTCTCTGATTCTTTTCCTCCGTGTGTCTTTGTCCCCATCTGTCTCTCTCTGATTTTTTCTTTATGTGTGTCTTTGTCCCCATCTCTCTGTCTCTGATTCTTTCCCTATGTGAGTCTTTGTCCCCATCTGTCTGTCTCTGATTCTTTCCCTACGTGTGTCTTTGTCCCCATCTGTCTGTCTCTGATTCTTTCCCTACGTGTGTCTTTGTCCCTATCTCTGTCTCAGACTCTTTCCCTACTTGTGTCTTCGTCCCCATCTCTCTGTCTCAGACTCTTTCCCTACATGTGTCTTTGTCCCCATCTCTGATTCTTTCCCTATGTGTGTCTTTGTCCCCATCTCTCTGTCTCTGATTCTTTCCCTACATGTGTCTTTGTCCCTATCTCTCTCTCTCTCTCTCTTTGTCTCCTACTCTTTCTCTTTCCGACTCACTGCTCAGTATCTAGGTCTCGCTTTTAGTGTGTCTCTATGTGTGTTCCCTGTCTACCCCCCCATGTCATGTCCCCATCTATCTATCTATCTATCTATCTATCTATCTATCTATCTATCTATCTATGCAGACAGTTTGTCTCTCTTTCTCTCACCCTGTTCTCCATTTTTTAAAAACCTTTTCCGTACTGCATTCCCCATACCAATGTCCCTTGCACTTTCTTGTTTTTCTTTTCTTCTCCCCATCCGCAGTCTCTCTCCATCACTCATTCCCAGCTCACCTTCCCTTCTCCCCACTCCTTCCCTCTGTTTTCCTCATTTAGCTTGCTGCACCTTTATGACTCATCCCCTCATGCTGCGTGTCCCTCCTTGTCCCTCCCCCTGTTTGATCTCTTTCTGGTCCCACTTTCTCCCTCCCTCACTTTCTCTGCCTCTGACTCATCTGTGTAATAAGTGTAAAGAATGCCTGCTGGTAAAGAATTGGCAATGAGGCAAGGTATTGGCTTGGTGCCCGTCCTGGAGCACAGGTGAATCACGCTTTCATGGCTGGGTTGCGCCAGCTTCTGTTCATCATAACACAGCAGAGACTCACAGCTAACCTGTTACAGCGTCAAGATCACACTTCTGCCTCTCATTCATAATTGTTCCATGCAGCTGCCATACTGCTGTGTGCGTGCGTATGTCTGTGGTCACAGTTGGTGCCTCCACTTCTGTTTGATGTTTCTTCCTTGTATGTAACAGCCTGGAGCAGACATCTAAGATGAATTATCTCACTTATTGATTTTTATTTGTCATTGCATGCTTTATACGTATGATTTCAGCTGTCAAGGATAAAAATTATCACAATAAAGGCACAAGCTGAGACCAAGAAATAATGTGGCATGCTCTCATGCCTTAACCGGCCAGTGTTTGAAAATTATAATGCAAAAGGAAGGAAACATATTGAATAATATAATAACTAACAAAAACCTTCTAAAACATATTCCTAATACAACGTAATGGTGATAAAAGTGGAGTGATGTTATTTTGTTTAAATTGCGCAATCACATTTTGATCCATGAGAGTTCAAATAGCAACCTCTCACTGACACTCGTACGTAAGCCTCTAGACTAAAACAGCAACTAAATACCGAATACCATTCCAACTCCAGATGTATAAATGTCAAAAAGGCATGAAAAGACAAAATATTTTCAAATGTTTATTAAAACTAAAACCGCTCATTAATACTTGCTTGGCTTTTCTTACCATTTCAAATCCTTTCCGTGTTCCATGTGCTTTGTAGTTAAAAGTCAGAAATCTGACCCGCAATGTTGCGAACATCCTCAAAGGCCATTGTTTTTGGAGGTGTCAGATTGTACCCATGCGCAATAGGAAGTGTTTGAAAAACAAAAGAGCGCAAAGCCGTCACTCAGAGAACAGCTTTCACCATGGACACACATGATCGAACTAACAGAATAAGTGCAAAGAAAAAACACCAGATATTTGATGGAAAAATATTTCCTCACACTTAAATTCTAAAACAAATTCACATACTGTTAATTTGACATGCAAAAAAAAAAAAAAAAACTCCGGCTGAAAGCAGAGATGTGAAAATACTCAAATGTTGTTGAAAGCTACATGAGTCAGTGTTCTGTTCATCCTTAAGTTAATCACTAACACACTATATAAATACAATATTATACAAATGATCATATAAACATGATTCTGGCATATCAGGTCAGGTAGGTTAGGTTAGTTTTGCGCTACGGCCAATAGAGTGCAGTAGGGGAAATGTATCAGATCTTCAATTTCACATATGAATCATTTTCATACTTAAATGGGCCACCGAGTCGCAATCACAGTTAAAGACAGAACGGAATGTTAGAGTGTTTGTTTTGGCAAGGCAGTGTCATTTTTATGAATGAAAATACTTGTAATGCCCAGGACACTAATGAAATACCTAAAAATATAAATAACAGAAATAAATAAGGCGGCATGGTGGTGTAGTGGTTAGCACTGTCGCCTTGCACCGCAAGGGTTCGATTCCCGTCTCTGCGTGCATGGAGTTTGCATGTTCTCCTTGTGCTTGGTGGGTTTCCTCCCACAGTCCAAAGACATGTAGGTTAGGTTAATTAGCATTCATTCCCAAATTGGTCGTAGGGTGTGAATGAGTGTATGAGTGTATGTTTCTGTGCCCTGCGATGGATTGGCACCCTGTTCAAGGTGTACCCTGTCTTGTGCCCTAAGTCTCCTGGGATAGGCTGAGTGAGAAATATATAATAAATAAAACAGTGTGAGACAATCTCCATCTCAAAAATCATCTCCAAGAACTTTATCCTGGTCAGGGCTGAAGTCGGAATTACACCGTGGAGGAGATACCAGTCTGTTTTAATACACCATGCGATATGCTTTGGCGCATGGTGGCACCTCTAATCCACCTACCTTCGTGTTTTTGGATGGTGCGAGAAAACCGAAGAATCTGCTCCAGGGTCATGGGTTTGATCCTGAATCTTGAATCTTTTGGGTTCCCTAGTTTCCACTCATCATCCAAGACACTTAAACAGGTGGACTTATTAGTCTAAATTGCCTTTAGTTGTGAATAAGTGTGTTTTGCGATATTCTACAACAAACTGGGTGTGTCCTTGTCTTGTTTCCAGTGTTCCTGAGATAGGCTCCAGACCTACCACGACACTGACCAGGATAAAGAGGTTACTGACGATGAATGAATGAAGAAAAACCTCGGGGGAACTTTAGGATCGGGCATGGGGCAGGTTAATGGACTTCAATTATATGAAATCCAATGAATATGCTCTCACTTGTTAGAGTTCCTATGAGAGATCGGGTTGCAAATGCCAGCTATCCTTACATTATGATGTCATAAAATGTCCTTAGTGCAGGCAGCAGTGTCTATAACAAACACTGTTACTTTAACGCATACATGTAATCTGAGGAAAGTGAAATATAACAATTATTTTGCAGGTAGGCTATCTGGTAAAGAACCTTCTCATTTTGGTAGAACGGTCATTGGTAAATCCTCACTGTGCTTCTCCGACTTCAGTATTAGCGGAAACATGTCTCTGAAAGCCCACAAACTGCACCCTCGGTGACCAGAACGGAGCATCCATTAGCTCTGACTGTAAGTAATGTGGCTAGGTGATGTGATGGAAGCCTTAATGGATCAAAAACATATGGGCACACAAGGGAGAGAGTGACACGATGATCCATTCGTGGCTCAAACAAAGATGACCCGTGAAGGCCAGGGTTAATAGAGCTTATTCTCCCTATTGCACACTTTTTATTTGTGTTGAGGCTCATCTGCTTGTCAACTCTTCACAAGTCTGTATGTCCTTTACTCATCTTCACCACAACATAGTATCGACACTGTCTCAAGTGGAATGAGAAAAGTGATGGGTTCTTACTCAGTTGTTAGCCGGATATTGGCTTTAAATTAGGAATAAAACATGTCAGAAAAAAAAAAAAATATATATATATATATATATATATATATTGTACAGTACAGTAACTGCACATCCCAAGGTGTTTTTACCTCCCACATTCCACATCAATTTGCCAATTACAGACTTGGACTCAATCTCGATTGAGATTTATAGAAGACTTTAAGCACAATATGGTAATGAGACTTACAGTAGCAGCAGTAAAACACTGAATGGAGCAAACATTTTAAAGAAGACTGTCTGAGGTGGCCCAGAGCCCACTACAGTCGTTCCCCTGATTTATGGATGACTTGTTGCCAACTTGCGAAAGAGACACATCTGTCTGTGCAAACCGTATACACAATCATTCACAAACATACTTGCACATTATAAGAACTAGTCTGGGAGTTATTGCCACATCATCCAACATTTCCGTTTTCCATTTGGGCCATTAAAGGAGTTCCTGGGAGGCTAGCGTTTCATACAGTATATTATGCAGGCAGTCCGGTCAGGGCTCTGGCGTACTGAGAAAACTTTGTTCTGTTTTTCTGCACAATCGGAAGGCCTATTTTGACTTGAATTTCCCTTGTATTGAATTTTGTCATAATTCTAATGTCTTTACATATTCACTGGTATGTAAAACAAGATCTACTCTGTTATCAATTACATTATAACTACAGCTATAAAAAACAAAACCAAAGATTACTTGGATATTATTATTACATTAATTTTTTTAATTCATTCTGATATAGATTTACTGGTGGGCTTCAGATCATTGTCATGTTGTATGACCCAATTTACACCAAGCTTTAGCTGTTGGACAGATGGCCTCACATACAGTACAGGTATGCCTATACTCTGATACACCGAGGAGTTTGTGGTCAACTCAGTGACTGCAAGGTGCCCAGGTCGTGTTTATTTGGTTGCAGTTTTGTGAACCTCAGTCATGCTTCTGTGTCCTTTTTAGACAGAAGAGGTTTCCGCAGGCAACCCTTCTACAAACCTAGACTTGTTCAGTCTTCTTCTAATTGTGCTGTCATGGACAACATTTTACATGCCTTGAATGGCTTGTAGGGTCTAAGATGTAGCTCCGTCTTCTTTTTTAGAATTTCTTTGAGCATTACTGTCCATGAGGTGTATGTGCTGGGATGTCCACGCCTGGGAAGATGACAACTGCCTTTAATGCTTAGAAAATAGATTTTTAACCCTTTCCAGATTGATGTGCAGTAACAACTGCTTCTCTTAAACCATTGCTTATGTCTTACTCTCTTAGCATTGTGTTAACAGACATCTCAATCCTCCATTAAAGCAAACTGCTAAAACTTCTACTTTTATAGTAGTGTGTAGGTCTGCACAATTACTGATGATCATTACAGTCATGTTTTGTAGCTCCACGGTTGGTTCACTTCAGTGTGGCCTCTACCAGTTGTGTGGTTTAAATGAATAAAAAGTATGTTTTTTTTTGTTTTTTGCAGTTTGCATAAGAATTGTATTTCAATGAATGTCTCAGTGAACCCTGTTTTTGTGTGAGGAATCTGAGTGTATACTGTACTGTAGGTGTAAACAGATGAGCCATGAATAGGAGTCCTAGGGAATCCTGATGTCACCTGAGCCAGGTGTCATTAAGTTTTACATATTCATGAGTAGTCATGGATTATTTAGTGAAACAGAGACTCTGCTGAAAAGAAATTAGGCACATCAGTCACTCGACCCCAAATGAAAGGTCTTTTCATGAACTCGGTTACGCGATCCAAACAATCTGCCAGGTTTGTTTATTTTCCGTTTTCACAGTTTTTCTGCTCGAGTTTGAAATTGTATTTTCGTGTACAGGTATATGTATTCTGACATAAGTTGAAAAGTTGCACATGAATCGAACATGTGTACATCAGCCACATCATGAAAGCCTAGTTTGTGCTCTATGTAAATAAGTTGAACTGTGTTAGCTACAACATTGGTAATGCTTTGAATCATAAATTACACAAATTTAAGAAGAGCGCTGAATCACCGCAGGTCTTCAGAAAGGCCTAAGACACTTACACTTAAGGGTTATTAATCAAGGGCTGAGGATTAGCAGCACCTGGCTGCAACTTACCCACTTAAATCCTGTGATAGCAGTAAGGGAGTACTCATTATTGCCCGCATGTTTTTTTTTTTCTTTCATTCTTTCTTTCTTTCTTGATTAATTTAAAACAAGCACAGTGGGAAAAAGTCATGTGTTGTTTGTTTGAGGTGGTATTTGCCTAATGGTAGGACCCACTATGATTTTCATTATGTTTTTGCACAAAAGCATATAATTAATATTTTAAACATGACCATAACACAGCCTTAGATTATTCAGTGTCTGCCATAGAAGTCTCTGTGATTTCACTGGTACTGTAGAGATTAAATAAATAAATAAATACATAAATAAATAAAGCAATGTATAAATATATGAATATGTGATGGGGATTTAGTGAAAAAAAAACTATTGTCAGAGCTGCTGTAATAGAAAATTAGTATACATTCAAATTTATAACCTGATCCAGGCTAGACATTAACCCATCTGTCTATCGAACTCACCTGTTTTCTGCTTACTCTTGTTTGCCGTTGTGTTGTTACTGTATAGCAGTTCATTCAGCATGAATGCCGTCAAGGTTTTACCTCTCCATGTGTATTTCGGCACATTGTTTTCACTCGTCATTAATCTTGATTTTTCACTTTCTTTTCCTTCAACACTTCATTTTGATTTTTGTACTGTTAATAAACATCTCGCACTGACGTCCATCAGCCTCTGCCTTGTTACGCTGTCACACAGTACATGACGTCAACATACTGTACTGCTCAATTGAAACGGCTTCCAGTTCAACTGTCTAAACTAAAATTAAAAATAAGTCTTTTAGTCTTTATTTCACAAATGATAACCATGGTACCAATTAATTGCAGTTGTAGAATATACCACTATACTGCAGCACTATGAGTTCATTTTTACCCTAAAACATACAGTACTCACTAATACATTTCTTGGGCAATAATTAAAGCAATTAATGGTTATTTATTTATGCATTTTTTTTTTTTTTTGGATTATTGTAGCTCCAGTATAGGCATCTTCCAAATGGTTGAGATGTCACTTTATGGTAAAAGTAACAATATATTTACAAATCCCCCCAAAAATAAATAAAATATGTCACATATCACTGCTAGCCTTTGTGTGAAGGTGCAACAGCAAAAATTATTTTTGAGCATTAGATCCATTTCGTTTTCACTTTATAAAGCAATTACAATGCATTTTATTTAAAGGCAGTATCATTTAGTAAAATATTTAGCATAACCTGCTTCAACTGATTGGTAGTGGTACATAGGCTCAATCAGGTTCATTTCAGCATCATTTTTCAATATGGTACAGTGACTCAAAATGTGCTTTCCCAAAACATTGAGCGGAACGTTAAAACTTACGTGATTTTCGTTCATGTGCTTTAGGTCAGTCCACATTATGTGTATTTCTATAACAAAGTACAACAGTAATCCAAGACCTACGCATAAAAACATTATTTGAGTAAAATTTTCTATTTTAAATATATTCAAATACTCATACATATTTAATACAGTTGAGTCATAGATTTATAATATCTCTACACCTGCAAGCATGTAAATAGTTTTTTTGAGGCATCATTTAAAAACAACAACAACAACACCAACAACAACAAAGAGGCGGCTAGGGGTGGGTCTTCTGGAAGAAAGTTTGCTTGCTCTGTAATGTACATAAAGCTATCTCACTTTTTTTCTCTCTCTCTCTTTTTTTTTTTTTTTTTTTTTTTACAGCTATCTCTTCCCACAAATCACCAGCTAATGATTCAGGCATTTGGGGAAATAATTAAGATGCTCTGTAGCAGGAAAAATCCTCAAATGTATGAAGCATGGGCTCCCCAGGACTGTGATTGAGACAGACTATGATGCAGTGTGAACAGTACGTGCTTAGTCCAGTGCTCCCCATCATCCCAGCCTGGCAGTAATCTAATAAAAGTTGATTTTTCATAAGGGGCTTTTAAGGAAACACCACTCTGTGCAGGTCTATAAGGCCAAGCTTACTGGGAGTGGGGTATCATCTTAAAGAATGATTAATGTGGACTATGGACAGAAGCAAGGATTTCTCGTAACTATCATTCCACATGCTGATGAGCACAGAGAGAGAGAGAGAGAGAGACGGTGAGTTAGTAGTGAGCGAGTCTGGGTCATGGTAGATAAACAAATGATTAAGGGCATAGAGGGCATATGCTGGCACATTTCCTGTAATACCTTGGCTATTAAATATATAAAAAAAAAAATACAGGCTGTACAGTATATGCCAACACATGCTGATAAATGTGCAGGTAGTATGAACATCTCTGTGGTCTTCTAGATGTATCGATCTGTTTCTTTCAGTCTGTCTCTATTAGCTAGTGTTGTATTAAGTCATACTTAAGTAAAAGAGAAGATGCCTTTCTAGGAAATGACTCAAGGAAAAGTTCAAGTAAGCCACGAGAAAACTGATCTACTTGTACTAAAAGTACTCAAACACAAACGAGCTTTTCCAACAATGTTTTCTCCTTTTTTTCAGTTGATTGATTTAATTTGAGTGTATTTAAAAAATAAATGAATAAATCAATCATCTATTTGTGACTGTATTAGGATGAACAGTGATGTCTGGTCATGGGGCAGCAGTACAGTGCATGACATTATGCAGATAGAGACAGGTCAATAAGTTCAATGAATGTTCACATCAAACAGCAAAAAAGACAAAAATGATGTGTGTTTGTGTGATATGGGCTGGTTTTAGTGCACTGGTATTTCAGAAACTCCCGATCCCATGGGATGTTTGAGAAGGGTCAGAAGGTTAGAGCTCATGGGCAGGCTATGGTATCTAAAATAACCTCTTCTTACAACCATATTGGGCAGTAAAGCAGCTCAGTGTGTACAATGTTTTGAACTTTTAAGGAGAGCTACATGTATTATGCAAAATGTACAGTCATTTTTATGCATTCAGATGGGTCCCTGGTGGGTGTGTTTGTACAAGCAAACAGAGGTGTCTGCTTTTGTGAGGTCTCTCCTTTTGTCACATTTTCATATTATTGGACTTAAACAAGCCATTTACATTTTTCCCTTATTGTGATGTTATATAAAAAGATCCCTTCCCCAGTTTTCTTGCTGCTGTTCTCTAACAGGTTATATTTCAGCAGTTGCTCATGTACATAACTATCAAAATGGCATACTTGGAGGATGAGTGAAAAATCTGAGGATGAGTGTAAAAAATGTCTGCACCGTAATTTATGCAAAAAAAAAAAAAGCTCATAGCTTTTTTATTAACAGACATAGATTGTACAATATAAGGTTGTTACATAAGGTACCTGTATGTAGAATAACTCTTCCCCTATACAAATGCATTACTCCACATAGTCTAGTCTCCATCACAAGCGATGCTTTTGCTCCATCATGGAATCCAACTCTGGAATCATCTTTGAAAATCACTTTTGTCACAGTCGATGGTCTCCCACTGCGCTACAAAATGTTTATGGAGATGACAACTTTGAAAGAGGAATGTGCACAGATGGATGACTCAGTTTCAAGAAGGGGAAACCAGCACAAAAGACCAACCATGCCATGGGACAACATCAACTGCGACAAACACTGTACATCATTTGTGATGGAGACTGTTGAGTAGTACTTTTGCGTAAAGTTCAAATTGTGCAATTTGAATGACCTATGTCAGTTAATTGAAAAAGGTTTATGCACAGGTTTGCATTTCTTTTGGTACAGGCTATGTAAATTTAAATTTATGTAAAAAAAGAAATAAGACGTTGCCTGAGATGTTTTTTTTAGGACAATGGTTGTTAATATTGTTAATATATAATGTTTTATTTCCTTTTCAGAATATTTATTGATCGTAAGGTGCAATTTACTTTACACTAGATTGAACCACTTGGTGGATGGAAGCAAACCTTCCCATCATTCTTTGTTTATAATGAATGATAGCCAGGAACACTATATGCTGGTCCAGCCTCCGCCAACTTGCACCAGTCTCTCTCTCTCTAAAAAAGAAAAGAAAAAGAAAACATGTGACAATGCAAATACATATGTTGTCTGCTTCAATAATACATCTGTGAGAGAAGAGGCCTGCAGGCATGCACTGGATCTGCGCTATTGGAGCTCTGCTCAGGTGTCGGTCTCAGTGCAGGCTGCTCAGGCCCAAGTTCATGACTTTCTGCTTCGAAATGTGTCAACAGAATGTTGTGCTCCAGGATATCAGGGTTCGATCAGATAATAAACAAGGGCAGATGCTAGCGCACAATCACGTCCCTTTGCAAAATAATGATGTGTGTTTGACAGCTGTTTGGATGCTCAGGCTGTGGCCACAGTGGGGGTTATCTGAGGTTAGACAGGGGTTTATTTTACGTGACACTCGAATATAAATGATGTTGTTAAATAAATCACATGAGAAAAATTCTTTTACAGGAAAAAAAAGAAAGCAAATAAACATGCCATGCACAACAAGATATACAATGTACAATTTTTATGAGCTGGACGAGTATGACATGGTTTATAGTGATGGTGACCAGATGTTTTTACTTCAACAGTAATGATAAAATCTTGATGTCTGTGGTTCTTAGTCTCAGTCCTGGAGACCCCATACACTCTCACACACCTGTTTCAGTGGGTCAAGGATGAATTATTAATCATATATATATATATATATATATATATGAGGACTCACATGATAATGTCTATATTTGGGGTGGATATTAGTCCTGTAAAATATTTGACATTTTTAGATACGAATTGCCTGAGATCTTTAAACTCTGCACCTTATTGCATTGGGGTTCCTTTTTCGAAACATGGTTTATAAAACCATAGCCTCTCATTTTGACTTCTCTATATATTGAGTGTGCCTCAGGTTGATCTTGGTTTATTTGAGCATGGCTGTGTTTGTTTTAGGCAGCACCATGGCTTAGAGGTTAGTAGATCACCATGCACCTCCAGGGTCAGGGTTCGATCCCCGCCTCAGGGTCTGTGTGCGTTGAGTTTGCATGTTCTCTCCGTGCTTGGAGGGTTTCCTCCAGGTGCTCTGGTATCCTTCCCGAGACCAAAGCTTATTAGCTTAGGCTAATCGGCATTCCCAAATTTCCCAAAGTGTGTGAATGTTGTCCTACCACGGTCATAAAATGGGATTAAATACAGTACAATGGTCACCATTGGCCTCCACGGTCCCTAGTGGGACCACAGAGGTTCCTAGATGGATGGATAGTTGGTGTTTGTATTAATACAAGTAATACAGATAGCATTATCCATGAATCCTTCTTTTGGAAAAAGTATCTTCTGCCCAATTATGATAATATTAATGTTATGGAATATGTTACAAGCCGCTTTAAAGGAAACAACTTTGCATTTGTATGTTCATGCAAAAACGAAAAACTACATGTTGTACCGAATGGTGTAAAAAGCAAAAAACATCCATAGAATACTCAAATTCTACAGCTAGAAAAGGGCTTATAAATGAGAGAACGATGTTCAAACTGATCAAATAAGCACGCGCTTCAAATGTGGTGGGCAGGAAAGCATTTCAGAGCACACAACACAATAACAGCAAAAGACCACATCAGGTTTTAATCTTGTCACCCAAGACTAGGAATCTGAGGCTCTAGTGAGCACAGACCCACTATAACCAGATAAACAGTTAAAGATTAGATAAATAACCCCAAGTCTTTTTCCTGTCTGAGCAGTTTCAGTGAGCATGTGCCCGTGTAGCCTCGGATTAGGATGCCGCCAAGCTAAAACACTGTCGGGTGCCGGGAGGTGGTTCGCTCGGTAAAAACATCTAACTGTCATAAACCATAGTCCTGCAGTGTTTTAGCACGACATCATAAAAATCTGAAGGCACCATATTATATCACCGTCTTAATGGAGGTCTATTTTCAGAGAAACGGTGTTTATATGCATCCTTGGTCGCTCTCCTTTTGACCTCTCTTGATATTTGCTGTGCTTGTTCAAGGAAACACTTAGGTACATCTTACAAAGAAACACCTGAGCACTGCTCCTATAACATTACATAGCATTACGTTCAGGTCATCGAGCCCATATGGCACTCCGTTAAAGTGCCCTAACCCAATCAAAGATGCTTCATTTTGTTAATGTGCGGCCAAACTCTGGCAACCGCAGCGATCTCACACTTCACACGGTGACGCAGGAGGTCACAGCAAGGGTGCATGCAGTGATGCAACATCAGCTTAACTCGTTTTGGTTGATCTAATAACATTTATGGTTAGTGAAGGCAGTGTGAAATTGGTTTCGGGCCGTCTTTTGAAACCAGGACATTTTGTCTGAAGGGCATTTATTCCAGAAGACAGCTGAGAGACTATTTTGCTCAAATGAATGGAAATATCGTGCGCATAAAATTGTCACATTAGTGATACTTCTCCGCAGATGAAAACCAATCATATGACATACTGTAAGGCTGATTTATATATATAGAGAGAGATTTTTTTTTAAAACCTTTCCCATCATCACTCTTTATTCACTTTGTATGATCATGTACTGTATGAGCTCTTGAAAGGAACTCATTGGGTACAGTATGTGCAGTGCACTCCACATGTGTAGAACATCTTGAATGTAATTCCATGCATGTGTAGTATGTACCAATGTATAGATCCCTTTGATAACTTAAACCATGCTTTTTTCACTTTCATGCTCAGAATGCGTGCTGTGAAATTGTTTATGAGCTTTTCGAGTCCTGGGGTATGGAATGAAAATGTTTCTATGCAAATCCGTAGGAAAAAGGAATCAAAGCAATTACAGAGGGTAATTGCCCTATGACACTCCCTTCATGGTTGGGTGACCCTTGGCCTGTGACTGGTTGTCTTAATGTGAGGTCAGAAAGTCCCCAGTGCTTTTCAGCTGCAGAGATTTCCTGTGATCTTACTTAGTACTTATGTAAAAGACAGGCTTCTCCCGAAGCAAGACGCATCCTATAGTGGTAGTTCTTAAAGTGGGGTCTGGAAAGTATAGCCAGATGGTCTATTTTTCAATGTATTTATTTTACTTTGTTTCAGTAGTGGAACCCACATTCCATCATCATTAAAGATTTTATTGCAGTTTCCCTCTTTGGTCTGTTTATTAGGAACACCTGCTTATTCGTGCAATTATCCAGCCAACCAATCACATGGACGCAGCATAATGCTTAAAATACAGTTATAGGTCAGGAATCTGACTTAATATTCACATCAAATAACTTTGACCATGCTATTGTTGGTAATGCTAGATGGGCTGCTTTGAGTCTTTCAGTAACCACCGATCTTCAAAGACATAACAGTCACAAGAGTTTAGACGAAATGGTACGAAAACTAATAAACGTTCAATGAGTATCAGTTCTGCAATTCTTGCTGGTATAAGAGTTCAGGGGAAAATGCTAACAGGACGACTGTAGGAACTCAAATCATTATGTATTACAAACATGTTGAGCAGAATGCATCGAATTTTGTTTCTTGAAAAAGATATTCAAATATTCAACCAAATTAAGAAGACCAAATTAGGTTTGATTCTGAGCCTAAGTGGACACAGGCTCATTGAAACTCCATTTTCTCTTTTCCAAACATTAGCTTTTCAGCTTTGGGGAACTTGTTGTAGGGCTTGAGAATAACACATCACTTTCAGGGGGGGAAATAAATTGTATTTGGCAATATAAAAGGTTCTTCAGTTGTACTTTTTTGGAGGGAAACCTCTTACAGGTTCTGTGTCAAATGTAACAATCGATAGTGTCTCTTTCAGAAAGTGTTTCACCTGTAAATGCCACTGCACTGTGAGCCCTTGGCAGCCTTTTCTAAGCATGAAGAGCAGTAAAGTAAAGCCTTTATTTTGTCACATATACATTACAGCACAGTGAAATTCCTTCTTCGCATATCCCAGTGTAACTGGGGTCAGAGCGCAGGGTCAGCCATGGTACAGCGCCCCTGGAGCAGGTAGGGTTAAGGGCCTTGCTCAAGGGCCCAACAATAGCAACCTGGCTGAGCTGGGAATCGAACCGCTGATCTTCCAATCAGTAACTCAGTGCCTTAGCCCTCTGAGCCACCACTGCCCACTGCAGTGATACGTTGGTGGGATAATAATACAGTATGAACAGTGGTAAAACCATCAATAAGAAAATAACTGAAGCTGTTGAACCTACTGTAGGTCAAGAATCAAGCTACGAATTACCCTCACTTAGTACTAAAGCAAAATGACCCACTGGAAAAAAAATTACATCTTAGCAAGTGAAATATTCTTAAATCTAGACAAACATATGTAAAAAAAAATTTAGTTCACAACCAACCAATTACAAGATTATTAAGCTTATTTCTCATGAAATGTTACTGACATTACAAGCTTGCTCTATTGGAAGATAAATTAGCTTTTTTACCCTTATAGAAAAAAATTATATGGCAATATATTGTAAAATATAATGCAATATATTAAATAATACATTTCCATATATAGGAAACTAGTGCTTATATTTATTAACATATTGCAATATATGAATGGACCATGTATGGATTATATTATATATTATATATATTGCAGTGAAGCCACAACATTATATTTATACTTGTTTCATGAAAATATTATTGAAACTTTATGCATGTTTAAGAATTATACACACAGTTTTACTTTGCCGGTGTGCTCTGATTAATGCCTATAAAGTACATTTGGTTTAAACTACTTTAACATATAAGCATATTGAGAAAAAAAATAAATAAAATAAAATAAATAAATATATATATATATATATATATATATATGCAATATATTATGAAGTATTTGAATATACAATATATGAAAAGTTGCAATTCCTTATGTATTTTTCAGTATATTGTAATATATTAATACAGTATAAAATTTTTTTCTGTTAATTATTTGTTAGTATCAGTTAGTGTAGCAAAGAGGAATATTAACATTATACAATCTTTTCAATTCACCAGAAGATCAGAACAGCAAACCATTTCATATATTGTCTAATATATTGTCTATATATTGTCTAATATAATATATAGAGAAATATATTTCCTTTGATTAAGAGTAAAGAAATGAATTCATGAAACCCATAAGCTTAATAATCCTATATTCTCAAACGTATATCTTATATATGGTTTGTTGTCATCTTACTGTAAAAAATTACAGACGAGTTTTCTAAGATGCTAAGATTTTTTTTTCAGTCACATGGATGCATGTAAAGGCAGAGGTGGAAAGAGTACTAAAATTTTGTACTCAAGTAAAAGTACTGTTACTTCAGTGAAATTTTACTGAAGTACAAGTAAAGTTACCATTATAAAAATCTACTCAAGTAAAAGTAAGACGTAGCTCATAAAAATTGCACTCAGAGTAAAAGTTACCGAGTAAATTTTTTTTTTCTTTTTACCAGCGGGGTGGGATGGGGCATTCTAGCGTAGTTCAAAACAGATATTAATCTCAAACTAGCTAAAGGAACACCATTGCATAATAAAGTCGTTGTCTTTCTTGGGCTTGAAAATCAAAGTGGTCACTTAAATATGGAGTTACGCCCCAGTCTAGGGTTGAGTGCACAAACATGCAGTGAAATTATCTACAAATATATACAAAGACCAACCAAACCAAAGGGGCAAAACAATAATCAAAGTCAACGGGAGGCAAAAAAGTCAAAACCAGAATACACAACCAAATATCAAAACGCCTCTTTCCCGCGTCTCTCTCCGGTTTATATATGGTCGCGCTGGTTGATGACGTCGCTCTCAGGGTGGAAGCGTCCGTGTGGAAGGTCAGGTAGATGCCGATGTGGGGATAGTGAAAAAAAACCTGGAGTGGAGTCTGGAGCAGCGCGCCACCAGGACACGATACACACACGCGAGCGCAACGAAGCGTTTATACAAAGCATAATATTTATTATTATTGCATTTTCATTCATTTGTTTTACTCAATAGCGAATATGATTTAAAATGTAGCGAATTACAGTACTTCAAACAAAGCATACTTAAGTAAAAGTGAAATTACAGATTTTAAAAACTACTTTAAAAAGCAGAAGTACACACAAAAAAACTACTAAATTACAGTAACACGAGTAAATATAATTTGTTACTTTCCACCTCTGTGTAAAGGCCAGTCCAAACATCTACATAAAAATAAAATAAAAAAATTATAATATGAAATTGAATCTATTTAATCATTTATTTCAGCTCAATATGGCTTTGGAACTGACGCTAGAGTTCTGATACATTAAGAAATGTTCAACAGTCTTGTATTCAGTGTGTACACAAGTGGCGCAAAATCAGAGGATGTTGATTTGAACATTTGCTTTTAACTATGCTTTTGAAAAATTATTTTCCTATGCAGATGTCTGTATATACTGTAATTATGTGAACTGTACACAATGGATTCGTATCGACTTGAAATGTTAACTTTCATGGCAATTTTCACACATAATTAAACAATTGAGCAAGCAATTTTCATATGCTTTATCCCATGGTTTACTTTTCACATGATGTCATGTGTGCTTAACTGAGTTCAGGATAGCATAGTGCGAAGCAGCATTGCATGTTTTACAAATACAGTCACATATTACTGCCATAGTCACATGTGCAAATCATATGCTTGTATGTAAAATACGTGATTTTGTTCATGCATATGGAAAAATAATAATATAGTCTAATGCTGTGTAACCACATCACTAAGTAGCCATTGTTGATCCCTTGAGCAAGTCTCTTAACCATCAGCTGCTCAGATGAATAATGAGATAAAAATGTAAGGAAGGGTGTCTGCCAAATGCTGTAAATGTTTTAAACTTGTTAGAAGTACAGGAGTTCATCCTTCTCAAATAAGTCATTCTGCTTTCAGTCTCCTCATTAACATATTTGTATTTTGCTATAGAATCTGGGATTGAGTGGATAAAACGATAGTAAGCATGCATACACAATGTTTCTTCTAAGTTACTGAATGAGCAAATGAGGAGCTGCTATGAATGCCCTTGTGCCTGTCCCTGTCTAAAAGGCAATAACAACCTGAGGTTAGGCAGAACTGCAAGCAGATGGAAGTCGTCTTGTCTCCTTTCTCCCATATCCATCATTCTCTTCCCCTCCATCCTGCCTCCATCCAGCAAATGAATGGAAGCGCCTGCAGACACCGGTGTCTGTTTACCTCATGCTTTCACTCCTATCGGCAAGGTCAGGAGGGTCGATTTCGGCTCATTAGCAAGAAGAGACACAAAATGTAAAGGCGGAAGAATCGGACCGGAAACGGCAGTTAGAACTTCACCTGTATTAGTTTATGGTCCCTATAGAGGGAAGAAAAAGGGGTACAGTTTGTTTATATTATTCCTCAGAAAGCCAACCTCAATCAGTTAATTGGGTCCCGACTTGCATCAAACTAGTCATCAATCAGCAAGTTGGAAAGCTGAGTAACGGTTCATTTAAGCTTTCTTTATTTCACAAAGAAAGTGACTTTTAGACTCGAGACTGATGACACACATGGCGACATTAAGCATTTTTTTCCTAGGTACGAGTAAAATAAACAATTAAAATGCCTCACTAATTAAAAGCAGTAAAAACTAG
Source organism: Clarias fuscus (assembly GCA_030347435.1). NCBI lineage: Eukaryota > Metazoa > Chordata > Actinopteri > Siluriformes > Clariidae > Clarias > Clarias fuscus. The sequence continues at coordinate 20,268,996 of CM059222.1, forward strand.
AGAATGTTCAGAATTGTGCTGTGTTGAGACATTGTAAATTGTGCTGTGATCTTTATTACATCCGAGTAAAAAAAATAAAACACAGTGAAACAATGCAATCCTGCTCATATCTGATAGAGAATCATTCTAAGAATATGATGGATTAATTGCAGAATGATCACACAGTCTTTTCCCCAAAAGTTATCAGGACCTCTTTTTGTCTGAAAGTTCTCTCTCTCTCTCTCTCATTCTCAGGGGAGTTTTTTTTTTTATTCTCAGGGGACATTTTTTTACCCATGGATGGCAGAATGATGACATCCTGGTTGATTTGCCCCAGGCAGTGTTAGTGCAGTGGTTGTGCTCCAGAGCTAGCGATCAGTCAGGAATGATGAGAGATCCACTGCACCTTTCTAAAGTGCTGTGCAGGTCATTTCGCAAATTATTAAGAAGATTTAACATCAATTAAATAAATTTGTGAACATACATAATTCTACCATGAAGTTGATCGATATTTATGGCAAAAAATAAAATAAAATAAAATAAATTCTTATTTTGCCATGAAACCATGTTTACTTTTGGATTTTCTTCTTACTTTGGTGACAACCTGTACAGTCTTATTGTCTGTAAATGTTTCAAAATGTTTTTTGTTGTTGTTTGTTCGTTTATGTGGACAGATTAAAACCAGCCATATACTGTAGTAAATTCTTTATCAATAATAAATTACTAGCTTAATATTAGAATTCCAATGAACTCTATTAATCAGGTACTTAATCCCACCACCCTTGACTCACTCACTCACTCACATCTACTAATTATTTTTCTAGACCCATGCCTAAACTGTACAATATACTGTATCCTACTTTTTTTTTTTTTTTTTACAGATACAGAACTAAGGCAGCACAGTATAGTGGAATAGTGGTTAGCACTTTGGCTTTGGCTTTCCAGGGTCGAGGGTTCAATTCCCGCTTTGGAGTTTGCATGTTCTCCCCATTCTTGGTGGGTTTCCTCTGAGGGCTCTGGTTTCCTCCCACAGTCAAAAGACGTGGGCTAATTAACATTCCCAAATAGCCTGTAGTGTGTGAATGAGTGCATGAGTGTCCATGCCGAACTGTGCAGCCAGGTAGTTAACTGGAATTTGTTAAAGTTTTCCCACTCATAACTTGTATTTAAACTAAGGAGGAAAGAAGAGAGGGTCCAAATCCTTTGATTTATGTGAGATCAAGTGATTCTGTCACTATTGCTGGCATTTAAATAAAGACAAAAAATAGAAGCCGAATTTAATCAATGGCTAGCTATGCAAGAATGTTTGTGCTACATAAATCATAAATTGACATCTCTGATCAAGACATTTAAAATGTCTAAAGTTAGCCAGATCAAATGGCCACCACTGAGTCTTGGTAGTTAAACGAACACCCTGATATAGTCAGGCTTTTTCTATTAGCATATAGTTATTCAATTCAATAGACCACTTTTGTGCAAATAACATTTTTCTTAACATCCTTTTTTAAATCTTACATCCTAAATGAATGCTGAGGGGTCTAGTTCTGATTAATATCCAGACTTACTGTAATATATTACAGATCTCCGACCACTGAGTGAATGCTGGTTATGTTTCCTCAGTTTCCATGAGTGTTGCATATAATTAATTATTTGCACATGGAAGTAGTAGCATTTATTGTTCTCAGTCACCTCCCCTGGGGTTTGAGTCTTAAATCATGCCATTGAAATCAGCTTAATTTATTACAATTGAAGTTCATGCATAAAAAGCTTTTTATTCTTACACCATTCATTATTAACAGACAGACTGTATGCAATCATAGGGAGGGAATTCATATACTGTCTGCAACTTTGGGTTGGATGGGTTTTTGTTATATACTGTGCAGTGCATAAGGTTTACATGTCCTTTGAAGAAAATGCATATGACATTTACGATATTCATAACAAGTCGTTCAGATAGATATGGAGTATATCTAAAGTAAAGACAGAAATCAAGACTATATTTGTTTTTTAGTCGTTCTTTACAGACTAATGCAAAGGTTTTACCTACTTTATGTTCAAGCAGAAACTCTGAACTCTTCTTGTATGATTAAAAGGATTTTCTCCGACAAAAGGTAGAAAACACAGTGGACAATTGCTCGATGATTCTGCTATTAAAGACAGAACATGGTCTGACCCTTGCAGGTTTGTGGTCACAAAATGGAGTTATTTAGCTATCAACAAATTTATAATTTAATAAGTATGATGAGTGGGAAGAATGTACATTTCTGTAATAATGGAACCCCCTACCCCCATAACAACCCCCCCCCCCCCCCCCCCCCCCCCAATACAAACATGTATACATACAGGGTAGCTCTTAGGTTTGTCACTGGGAACTGAGTGAACTTCTCACCCTGCCAGCAGAAAGGCTAGAGCAAATCTGATTACTAATGATTGACCTCAGTTGCTGTTCTCCCTCTCTCTCCCCCTCTCCTCCACACTCCATCAGTCTTGAGCTGTGTTCTCCAGTAGAACAAATTTGGAAGGAGGATAAAAATTTATTAATATGAATATGGATTTTTTTTTTTTTACAGCACATTCTTTTTGCAGTTTTGAGAAAAACATTTTTTTTGGTGTTTTTTAGTCACAATGGTGTTAAATATTTTCCTCAAAATTTTTCATTAAGTAAGTGTGATTTTTCAAAAGGCTCTTACTCCACCTCCCACAATTTTGGCACAATGGATAAATCAGCATGCAGTTATATTTCTGTAGTCATTTAATTCTGCAATTTAGTCATTTCAATAAAAAGCTGCTTAAGCATGATAAAGTCTTGTGCAAGAATCATATTGTAAACGGTGACTACCTAATAATATAATAATTGCGCTAGTGAAAGTTCATATTAACCGCAGAGTTTAACTGAGAAATTTTATTTATTTATTTATTTTGTAATTGCACATCCATTCATTTAATCCTTTATAAGCTACTTGTCTGAGGTTGGGCCATGGTGGCAGTAGATTCAGTAATGGTAGAGGTCTGCTGTCAAGACTTCCCTCTCCAGAAACACCATTTTCCAGCTTCCTTGGGCGAGACATTACCAGGCTAGGTATATTATGCCTTCAGTATAATTTGGCCTTCTACAAGTTGGATAGGGACTAGAAACCTGCAATTGCCCACGATTGCCCGTGAAGGTGCTTATGATGCATTCTATTCAGATGCCTGGACCACTTCAACTGGCTCCTTTCAACAGGAACAAGCAGCAGATCTAGTCTGAGATGATGTCCAGATGTCCAAACTCTGCATCTCTAAGGCTGAGCTCAGCCACCCTATGGAGAGAACAACCACAAGCTCTGCTGTACTATAGGTGAGACTTAGAAGGTACAGTAGATTGACTAGTAAAATAATAGCTTTGCAGCTTTTACAGTGGTAAAACACCCACATTGCTGCTGACGCTGTACTAGTACTGTACTCAATTAATTTGCTTGGGGCAGCAACAAAGTCCTTACCCAAAGGGAATAATCTATCATTTTCTGGCAGAGAACCATGGCCTCAGACTCAGAGATGCTGACTTTCATCCCAGCTGTTTTGCAGTCGGCTGCAAGCCACCCATGTGCACGGTCATGGTCTGATTAAGGAAACATCATGATCTGCAAAAAGTAGTAATTCTGAAGTCCCCAAACCAGACACACTCATCACTGCTGTACCTTGGAATTCTATCCATGAAAAACAGAAACAGGAACAGGGACCAACTGACAATCCTGGCACCGGCCTATTACTTTAGAGATCTTTCCCTTTGACATGAGTGAGGTTTTTCCCCAAGTCTTCAGCCTCTGCCTCAAAGGACATGTTTTGTTCGGTGTAGGAGTTCCGTAAAGAGCACTCCTTTACTTGATAATACATCCAGGCTGAGTCAGCAGATCTCTACCTCCACTGAATACAGTCTGAGGGCTTTGTAAGTTGTCTGGTGGTTTGCTAGGATTTCTTTAAAGCCAAATTCCCTCTTTCTAGCCTCTCCCAACTGCTCCCACACCAAAGCTTTTTGGTTCCCAGTGGCCCACCAGCACCCATCTGCGTCTTAACGAGACATGCAGGCCAACAATACCTGGTAAGCCTCGTTCTTTAGCCTGACAACCGTCTTCAATGCCGTATAATTCTTTTGGCAATTTTTGTGAATATTTGCTCTCAGCCAACATTTCTTCCATTTGAAAAACCACCATTTTGTAATTGCGATTTTAGCGGCAACAATGTCACTTTCAGAGCTCAAGAAACATACAGTACATTGGAATACTTTCAGACATCTGTTTGTGCTGGAAATAGTACACATAATTTTCACTAAGTGAAACAGTTCAAGGTGAAGAAATACAGGCAGAAGGTCAAATTTCAGACTTATACACTGAAACCGATATTCAAACATAAACTCACAGTCTTGTTTCTGTTTATGTAGCCTCTCAGCCATCTTTGACAACATAAATTGTGAATTGTAAAATCATACCTACTTTGCGCAGTTAAAAAAAAAAAAACGAACCCATTTCTGAGTGCCATTACAGAAAAACAACCATAAGTGGAACATTTACTTTCTGTATAATTGAACCTCTGGAACACATGTTTAATATGGCACAAAAATGCACATCAGTTTATGCTCCTCATCGGAAACCTGAAGGGTAAAATGAGGGTATAAACTTCCTTAAACAATACTTGTACATGTAGATCCAAACGTAAACTAATGCACATATCTCAGCATTACACTATTGCTTGGATATCTTCAAGGTAGAACATTTTTTCAGCATGCTGGAGCCATGATCAGACTCCCTGCTTTACTTCTCAGATACTGTTTACCTTCATTCATAAGAAATGTTATCACAATTTAATCACTGTTCAAGTTTGACTTGAACTCCCCTCATAGGTACAATGAGGGCAACTAGTGTTAGCCAAGATTTCAGAGTTTAATATTGATGATATTGAAATATTCAACCTCTCACAAAAACATTATTGCAGCAGTCTGCTGGGTCATTTTGCATTGGGAATGACGTTAATAGAAAAAGTTCTGAAAAGTTCTGAAAAGTTCTGAAGTGAGAGTGTATGCCTACATGTATGAATTATGTATGAATGTATGAATGATTTTTGAATCACTTTTAAATTAGATAAGGAGTTTGGAGGAGGGTGATGTGATTGGTGAGAATATCAGGGGAACAGTACTGTGTCTGCAGACAATCTTGGAGCTCATGGACTTCGAGGAATGCAGGGCTGTTTTCATGTAGAAGATAACTTATACCGGGATTAACCAACCTCAAATAATTCCCAATACATAAATAAAACAAGGGGGGAAAGAAATGTTGATGAAAATTGGAACATTCTATGGCTGATCCCTCTCATGGTGGGTGAAAAAGCATGGGAATTGTTAATGGACTTAAAAGACATTGTGCAATCAGGAATCTCTTATCAGGAGAGTAAGATATCTGATCATTGTCAGCTGTTCATTGATGTATTTTCTAGTGAAAGGTTGTGACCATAAAATAGTTAGCATGGGAACTATTCACAACTAGTCTGCTGTTTTGGTCCTCTGGGTGATGTGTGAACACTTTGGTTTAAGGCAAATCACAGCTCCTTGAAGAAAGCTATGCATGACACAGACCATTTCAAAAAATCCCCTAACGCCCATAAAGCTGGGATTTAAAAAGAAAGATTTTTTTAAAGTGGATTTATGGGTGTATCGGCCTTTTTACACAAAGGAAACATAATTGATGTGACCCATGGTATCAGTGTTTAGGCTGTTCCAGCAGAAATTTCTCTCTCTCTCTCTCTCTCTCTCTCTCTCTCTCTCTCTCTCTCTCTCTCTCTCTCTCTCTCTCCAAGTGCCAGAGGTTTAAAAATAGTAAAAAAGACCTATCATATTAAAGCACTTTTTGATATACATGTGCTTTTTCTTTTAAGGATACAGTAAGACCCAAACTCATAAATCTTCAGACATGAACACATTATTTTAACAGCATGCAAAACAACTATTACCTGGTATTTTCGCAAGATCTCTTGTTTCATAATACACATTTCACTGTATTATATATATTGAAAGATATTTTGATATTAAATGATATGATAACATTTTGGTACAAACTAACAAACAAGTAATATTGCATAGGAAATCAAATTAAATAAGATGATCCATTACAGTAAAAGAGTGAATGATGTGATGCAACTCAATGCAAAGCATAACTGCCATTATTATATAGTAGTTATCACATCAAAGTGGATTATTTTCTAATAACAGCCAATGAAGAAGTGTGTATTTCTCTTGTACTACTTCAATTTGCCAACAGGTTTTCTGTGTAGTTACATGCATTGCTATGAACAGTCCATAAGACAAATTTCTTTCTGTTCACATTTTATAGCAACTTTGTACTGTAATTTTCTCTGTTAAACGTGGACACATAAATTAAGCTTGACCTGAAGACTGGCCACTATTAAAAACTAACAGAATGTGAATGTTGACACTGGAGAACAAATAAATGTCTCCTTACAGAAAGCTTGAATCTAATAATAATAATAATTATTATTATTATTAATAATTAATAATTGATAAGAAATATGATATAATTATAAGTAATATTATTATACTATAATAATACTAGTCCTTACATAGAGTGCAGAAATTATTACATATTACAATATTATATTCAAAAATTCTAATTACAATTTACATTTTATTTGTCACATACACAGTCATATACAGTATGATATGCGGTGAAATGCTTAAACGACCGCCCGTGACATTAAAATAAAAGATTATAATAGGAAATAAGTATGAATAAAAAAAGAAATAAAATAGAAGGTAAATTTAGCTAAGAAAGAATAATATATCTATAGAATACAAAATATACAATATAAGAAAAATATAAGAAAACTTAGCTGTACAAATATGCAGAAGTATATCATATTAAGATTATATTATCTGATTTGATATTTCCCACTATTATCCAATCCATACTGTTATAAAAATGGACATCTTCTGACAAATCAGGTCCAACAGTCCGAAAATTTTACAAATATTCATAAATATTCATAGCATCACTGTTGAAGGTCCCATATAATAACACACTGGCCCCATGCACTGTATCTGCTGGTAATCATTTCTAGTCACAAAAGTTCAACCCACACTTGATATTAGCGTTTGCAATATAGATATTGTAGATGGTTGCAATGAGCAAATGAACCTGTCAGTGCTTTATAGTGTGCTGTCAGGATACTTCCCTTTCCACATGAGTGCATTGTAATAAATCACAGTGTAGGGGGGAGGAGGGGGTTGAGGGTCAAAAATTTACCAGATGCATGTTTAGTTAAGATCAATCATACTATAAAATCAAACCAAAAGTTTGTTACAAATAGCCAATATACAGTATAGGGCCCCTTGTTCAAAGACATATGTAAATGCATTTCAGGAAAAGATCACAACCCAGCTGGCTGCTTAATCTGCAAATCTGATTGAGTTAAAAGAAACATGTAGATCCAAATCTCATTTGTGCAAAATGCAGCCTGCAGTCTAAATGCAGCCACAGACTGCTGCTCCGATCCATTTCACCATCTTATCAGAAAGAGGACAACGGCATGATTGTAATCGGCCGACTCTGGAGGGAGCATTCAGGCTTGAGTTTGTAATGTGTGGTATGAATGAGGGGGCCTAGGACAGTTCTATGATGTCTGGGTCATGCACTCCCCAGGCTAAATGCCATTCAGCATTTCATCTGGCCGTGCCCCCTCGCCTTCTAAAGCACATTATCAGACAGTGCAGTACTTGACTGAACTCAGATATGGGGGCCTTTTAGTGTAAATATCAAATGGAAGCGGCCGGCAAATGCAGATAGACAAAAGTAAATGATTCATATGATTGGCATTTTGGCCAGAGGGACACTCGTTTACTAGAGACAGATTGGATTGTGTTGCTTTAATGCTTCTCTTCCGCCTCTCTCCCCTGTTCCATTTCTTTCAGAACCGCAGGCGATGCTGGTCTCAGATCTGAGCCTTTACAGAAATCACCACAACCAATTTCAGAAGCAGATTTTTAAAAAGCATTGACCCCAACAAGTGTCATGCGGAAGTGCAATGATGATATTGTGACCTTTCCACAGAAAACTGAACATAAAAACTTTTGGTTTGACCAGCAGCCAGCGGAATATTTTTGGCAGTTTCAATGATTCACAAGTCTTGTTGGATCAGATTCAGAATGGGAAACTTGTCATAGTGTAACAGTTGAACAGCCTGCTTTTTTTTTTTTTTTTTTTTAAATCAAAGCAAGTAAGTGACGATCCTCAATATTCTGCAATATATTTATGGATTTTGTTTTGCTAATTGAGGTCTACATGCAGCTCGGTGAAATAGTAAGAGAAAATGATGTTCATTTCAATGAAAAACAATGATATTGTTTGTTGCGTCTCAACTGATTGACTTGCCTTAGGATGATGGCCTTATTGAGAACCGTTAAGAAAATGAGAGGACCAACACATTCAACAAATCAAAGGTGCTGACATTTCTAATTGTTTTATGGTTGAATGAAGGTTCAAGTTTCTCACATGTCATTTCTATCAATGATTTCAATTCTTTGCCAGGGTCAGGGTTAGTAATTACGAAGAACTTTTTGGTTTGTTGCAAGTCCACAAACTATTCTCATCAGTTTACATCTGACACCAAGTTTGTTAAATTACAGTAACTTCCACTTCTTGTTCAAATAGATTAAAGAGTTACTGGCATAACAGTGTTTAAAGACATGGGAATTGCCCAAATAAGGCATGGCAACAGAAAAGGGGGTCATAAAGTTTTTTTAGATAGTAAATGATTCAACCTTTCTAAAACGTAAGGTTTGAAGTGTGTTGGTGGCTTCTACAGAAATCTTCTATATAAATCTTCCAAAACAGGACTATGCAAAGCTGTACTACTGTATGTAAATACTATTGCTATATATGTAATGTACTACTGCTTATCCTGTACAGGGTCACGGTGGTCTGGAGCCTGTCCCAGGGAATTCCAGGCACTAGGGGCGGTACAATCCATTGCAGGCCACACAAGCATACACTCACTCACTCACTCACTCACTCACTCACTCACTCACTGTGGGCAGCTTGAAAATTGCTTGTCTTTTTACTGGGAACCAGAGCACCTAGAGGAAGCCCAGCAAACAATGACAACTGTAGTTATTCTATATAATTCTTTATAAAATATACTGTAGAATTATGTACATTTTTACAGTTAAAATGTTTGTTATCTCTGCGACAATGTGGCTTAAGGGTTAGCACTTTTATCTTGCGCCTCCAGGGTCTGGGTTCAATTCCTGCTTTGGTTCTGTGTGCGTGGAGTTTGCATGTTTCTTCCCATGCTTGGTGGGTTTTCTCCCACAGTCCAAAGACATGCATATTAGGTTGGCATTGCCAAATTACTGCATGAGTGCATATATGTGTGCGTTTGTGCCAAGTCTTCTGGGATAGGCTCCAGGTCCTCCTGTGTACAGGATACAGACCCTGTATACAGGATAAAGAGGTATAGATGATGAAGGGGTGAGTGAGTGAGTGAGTGAGTGAGTGAGTGAGTGAGTGAGTGAGTGAGTGAGTGAGTGAGTGAGTGAGTGAGTGAGTGAGTGAGTGAGTGAGTGAGTGAGTGAGTGAGTGAGTGAGGTTTAAATCTACATACAATAATTTCGAGAACTTCTCTGTAAACGTGCTTCTTGAGAAACAAATAAAGAACCCTTTCGGTTCCCAGATATACAGTAGCTTTGTTTCAGTGATTCTTTCATTATGCAGTGAGCAAAGCACGAAATATCTACTGTGTATCTACTGCCTTCCAATGTTCCTGGTTCCCTGTTCAGCCCTTTAGTTCCCAGTTGTTCTTCTCATTCTGATTTTAGCTTGCCTCTTTTAGGGATATTGAAACTGGATTTGTTTAGACCTACCCAGGTTGGTCCATGGCGTCCGTCATCAGCACACATCTTATACTATGCAGAGACTTGTCATGAGAGTAACATCAGGCTTTGTGACTGATGTAGAGGTTGATGTAGAGGTGTGTTTTGCAGGCAGTGTTTCAGGGGCAGAGAGTGCAGTGTTCAGTCGAAGACACTTTACATACATATATCTAGTCTTGGTAATGTGAAATGTTCATCACATAAACACATGCAGTTGTTATTGATTTGCTAGAGTCTTGTCTTTGCTTTTTCCTCTGTCTTCTTTTGATGATCCACTGACAGCTGGATGTTCAGATCTGCAACATGATACATCCTGATATGGAGCCGGACTGTGCACGTCTTGTTTAGCTTTTTTTCTCCTCTGGACCGGAGGTTCATCAGCAAGGCAACTTAATCAGGGCCGTGCAGAGACCTTTAGAGGGACAGGTGCTTCAGAAGTAAAAAGGGGAACAAGAAAAAAAAATTTTTTTAACCATTCATCAAAATAATTTACAGCAGAATCTGTTGAATTATAGAAACACATATTCCAAAGGAATTTAGCCGCTTTCATTGTAGGTCCTTCTTTCACTGTCTCTGTCTGTAGGGTTGCTGCTCTTTATACTATGTCTGCTGGCTGTGGCTTGAAGTCTCGCTCTCTCTGGTTCACTTCAGCCCCTGTCTCCATCTCGTCATCTGGCCACATGTCCAAAACTGTCCAATCCATCTTGGAACCTGGTATGATTTTCTATTCTAGTCTATTATATTATTAACCATAATGTACCTCTCTCGTACTGTACCTAATCAATATTACACCCACCCCAGCTAACATTAGAAAATGAATAAAAAAATGAATACATTCACAAAACAAAGTGTTTATTATTGCTACTGCATACAACTAAACACACAGAACATGTTTTATTCTAACCTACAGTCAGAATCATTACCCCTTTTGGCCAGCAGCCTCACGCAGCTCATCTTTATTTTTCATGATATTAATCATTTCTGTTAAGAATACTAATCAACTTTAATAAACATAAAACAATAAAAATGTGTGAATTTTTATTATGAACTATTAATGACACAAACAGCTTTGAACCGTGACTCAAGGCGCCTGTTAAAACCCACTTATACTTTTTGCTGCTGCACAACTCGACCTTAAGCTGGTGACATGCACAGTTGTTGTTAAACAAACAATGCACACATAATACCGCTGCACTACCACTAACCGGCTGCTAAAGTCCCTGCTTTCCGCCAGAAACTTTCACCTGCTGCACTTCTGGCTGCTGTGTCCCAACTACTCTATTATCCAGGGCATGTCACAGAAAGGTTAAAGGTCATCATGTGACTTTAATTGTCTGACGGCAGCCAGATGACTTTATTTAGAGCTAATTGGTAGATGTTCTTCTGGCGACAAGTTCATCCGGCGAAGTAGATAGCACTGTGGCTTCGCCCCCCCAGGGTCAAGGGTCTGAATCCTGCCTTGAGTCTGTGTGCGTGTGTGCATGTTCTCCACATGCTTTATGAGTTTCCTCCAGGTAGTCCGGTTTCCTCCCACAGTCCAAAGCATTGCAGATTAGCCTAACTGGCGTTTTGAAATTCCTTGTAGTGATTGATTGTGTGCTCTGAGATGGATTGGCACTCCACCCAGGGTGCTCTCCACTTTGTGCCCCAAGATCCCTGGGCTCCAGGCCTTTAGGGACCCTGCATAAGTTGCAGTCTTATGCAAAAGTTTAGGCACCCCTTGATAAATAACAGATTTTGATTTTTTTTTTTTAATTGTAAAGATGTTAACACAGTCTCTCTTGGAAATGGAAAAAATGCACAATATTTTCAGCAAACATTGATGCATAGTTACTTCTTATGCCATAAATTAAAAAAAAAAAAAAAAAAAACATCATTATGACACTGTGCAAAAGTGTGGGCACCCTAAGAGTTCCAGAGTCTCAGATTCTTTTTTACAAGGTTTCACACCTTAATCAGCTTGTTAGATCTGATGCATGGCAACAGACAAACCAGAACCCCCATTTGACTGCAAACCTTACCTGCATCCCCATCATAAAATCCAACGTCAGAAGTATGCAACAGAACATCTACAGAAACCTGATGCGTTTTGGAAACAAGTGCTGTGGACTGATGAAGTTAAAATAAAGCTCTTTGGCCACAATCAGAAATGGCATGTTTGGAGAAAATAAGGAGCAGCATTTCATGAAAAGAACACCTTGCCAACTATTAAGCATGGAGGTGGATCTATCATGCTTTGGGGTTGTGTTGCAGCCAGTGGCACAGGAAACATTGCACGGATGGAGGGAAGAATGGATTCCACTAAATAGAAGCAAATTCTGGAGGCAAACATCACACCATCTGTAAAAAAGCTGAAGCTGAAAAGAGGATGGCTTCTACAACACGACAATGATCCTAAACATACCTCGAAATCCACTATGGAAAACCTCAAGAGACGCAAGCTGAAGGTTTTGGAACGGCCATCACAGTCCCCTGATTTAAACATCAATGAAAAATTGTGGGTAAATCTTAAAAGAGCTGTGCATTCAAGACGACCAAAGAATATTAACTGGAAGAACTGGAAGCCTTTTTCAAGGAAGAATGGGAGAAAATCCCAATTACAAGAATTGAAAGAATTTTAGCTGGCTATAAAAAGCGTTTGCAAGCTGTGATATCTGTCAGAGTAGGTGTTACTACTAGTAGTTACATAGTACTGATTATGTAGGGTGCCCAAATTTTTGCACAGTGCCAAAATAATGTTTAATTTTTTTTATCTTTGTTCAATTTATGACATAAAAGGCAACTATGCACCAATGTTTGCTGAAAATATTGCACTTTTTTTTTCCATTTCCAAGAGAGACTGTGTTAACATCTTTTCAATGAAAAAATCACCAAAATCTGTTATTTATCAAGGGGTGCCTAAACTTTTGCATGAGAAACATGAGAAAAGGGCATCTTGGATATCAAAGGGCAAAGGGGCCGGTGCTCAACCCCCAACAGGAACCTAAATCACTGAGGTGTTGCCCTACATGTAATGAAATAAAAGTGACTAGATGCAGAGTCCATGTTCTTAGCATGATTTGCCCCGTATCCAGAAAGTAATTCCGCAGAGTGATGAGGAAGAATGGTAAATGAAATTGTTGCAAACACTTTGGTAAATTTGATGCACTTGTCTTATCCGTCAATATTAAGAAGGATTCAAACCCCAACTCGCACTACTTTGCTATATCTCTATCTGACTACACAACTCTGACTAACACGCCTCTTATTCTCCTCTTAACTCTTGTCGGGTATTCCTCTTTTTCCATTTCTCCGCCCTGGTTCTTGGGCCCTTCTGTATATGTAGCTAAGAGTGCCTCTGAGTACCTTTATGAGGTGGATTGAGTTTTCTTTAATGCACTTATGATCATACCTCCCGCCTGTTCCCCCCCACCTGCCACTGATAATCTTATTAGCAGTGAACTGGGTGATATTACTCTCTGAGCAATAAAGGAGAGTAGTGTGTGTGTGCGCGCGTGCGTGTGTGTGTGTGTGTGTGTGTGTGTGTGTGTGTGCGTGTGTGTGTGTGTGCGTGTGTGTGTGTGTGTGACTGCACAGTCCAAATGTAGCAAGACAATAAAAGGGGACAGATTGGATTATGTTTTGTCTTCTGATCAAAGAAGATATTTCCACATTTTTGTTGTTCCTGTTTTCCCAAAGCTTGACTGAGACGCAGACGAAATCAGTACCAGGATCTCAAAACATCTTACAGTACGTGAGTGGTTGGTGGAAAAATTTCTCTATAAGACCAGACAGCAGGTTCCATGTTGTTTGACCTCCAGGATCACAAAGCTGCATCATCATCATCATCATCATCATCATCATCAGAAAAAAGAGAGTCCAGTAGACAAAATATCAGTGGGCAAAACATCACAATACTTCCTGTGACATTGTTTTGAAATAGAACAACACGGAAGAGTGTAATGATGATCCCATAAAAAATTGATGTCGCATAAATTCTCTCTAAAAATGGAGTTATGTGACAAGGATTCTTCTTCTCTTCCTTTCTCACTCCAAGTGTCAATGCTGTCTTTGTTTTGTCCTTGGCTGATTTGCAGTGTAATTTAACAAAACATGGACATTTTGAATATTTATGGTTTCAAATCACAATAAAAGAAGGGATTCTTCTACACTTCAGTATATGTACACCACTTCTGCCTAGTAGTTACCTGATTAAAAACGAAGATATATATCATTTCTTTTCTCCAGGAAAATTGAAAGTGGTGGGACTGGAAAAAGAAAAGCCAGATACAGAGACCTTGCGGTCCCAGGGGATTATATTCAATTATTCAGTTTTAGATTTATGGCTAAAGCATAATGATAGAAAATTAAAAGACATAAAGGTATGGGCATGTATTATGTAAAATTCACTTTTTGGTCATTTTTAGACATTCAGTAGGGTCTCTGGTGTGCATGTATACAAAAAAAAAAGGAAAGAAAGAAGGACAGAAAGAAAGAAAAAAAGAAAGAAAGAAGCATGTCCTGCTTTTTGTCCTTTTTTATTTTGGCCAGGGTTTCTGTGACCTCATATAAGAAGGTCTCAGCTCTGCCCAGCTCTGTCATTTTTTGGCACTGGTGTGTCTTGGCATTTACATAGACACTAAAGTGACTCATTTAGAGAAGTAGTAAAAATTTTGAGGTATGAAAAAATGTATTATCTAAAGTGCATTGCATCTGGAGCATTAACAGGCACATTTGTGAGAAACTCTGAGTCCTATGTTACGTTTTACTAAACTAATTATTTTCATTTTTGTTATAGGTGAACTATTAGGGTTTATTTTAAACTCCAGTTACTTAAGGTTACATTTTAACAATCTATACTTTACTTGACTTTTGCTATTACTTTTGAATTTCTACTTACTATATTTTTAAACATCACTAAATTTCTTTATATTTATATATTTGTAAGACAATAAGATGCCTTTTAGCACATCAAAATCAAAATTCCTAGCAAACTGAAAATTTTACAGACAGAATAAGATCTAACCTCACTAACTCAAATCAACATTTTTTAAAAGAGGTATGACACATTTAGGAAAATAAAATGATGATAAAATGATTATATATATATATATATATATAGTATATGTAGTATATTTAGTAATAATTGCTGAACTGCAAGTTCATCGACAGCAGCAGTATAGAACACGTTCTACAGTTGAAACCAGAAGTTAATATTCTGTCCACCTTAGCCAATTACATTTTAATAAATTTTTTTTCTCACAATTTCTGACATTTTATCCTAGTAACTATTTCCTGTCTTAAATGAGTTAGGATCACTACTTTATTTAAAAAAAAAATGAAACATCAGAATAATAACAGATAGAAAGATTTATTTCAGACTTTATTTCTTTCATCGCATTCTCTGTGGGTCATAAGTTTACATACACTTACAGTAGATATTATTTGGTAGCATTGCCATTGAAGTTGTTCAACTTGGTTCAAACTTTTTCGGTAGCCTTTCACAAACTTCATACAATAAGTTGATGGAATTTTAGCCTGTTCTTTGTGTCAAAGCAAGTACTGTAGCTGAGTCAGATTTGTAGGCTTCCTTTCTCATGCACACGTTTTTACAGTAGTTTCGCCCACAACTTTTGAATTGGATTGACGTCAGGGTCACTCTAAAATCTTTATTGTCCTTAAAACACTTTTTCACAATTTGGAAGCATGCTAACGTCATTGTCCATTTGGAAGACTCATTTGCGACCAAACTTGAGCATCCTGACTAATGTCTTGAGATGTTGCTTTAATATATCCACATAATCTTCCTTCCTCATGAGGACATCTATTTTGTGATGTGTACCAGTCCTTCCTGGAAAAAGGCACTCCACAAGATGATGCTGCCGCCTCCATGCTTCATGGTAGTGATGGCGTTCTTTGGCTCGCAAGCCTCCCACTTTTTCCTCTAGACAACAATGGTAATTATGGCAAAAAAAGGTCATTATTGTTTCATCAAACAAGAGGACATTTTCACAAAACGTAAGATCTTTGTCTCCAAGTGCAGCAGCAAACCATAGTCTAGATTTTTTTGGCAGTTTTGGAGCAGTGGCTTCTTCCTTGCTAAGCATCCTTTTAGGTTATGTCGATATCTGTCTCATTTTACTGTGGATATACAGTGGATAATTTTGTACCTGTTTCCTATGATGTCTACACAAGGTCTGCTGCTGTTCTGAAATTGATTTGTACTTCTTGTACCAAAGTAAGCATATCCTTCTTGAGTAAAATGATGGCTGCGTGGTCTCATGGTGTTGATACTAGCCTGGTTTGTACAGATGAATGTGGTAGCTCCAAGTATTTGGAAATTGTTCCCAATGATGAACCAGACTTGTGGAGGTCCACAATTTTTTTCCCTAAGGTCTTGACTGATTTCTTTAGATTTTCTTATGATGTGAGACACAGAGGGACTGAGTTTGTTTTTCTCTTAAAAAAAAAAAAACATTCATACTGTAGATACATCCTCATTTGATGCCAATCAGCCTATCAAAAGTTCTCTAAAGCTGTTACATAATTTTCTTTAATTTTTCAAGTTGTTTAAAGGCTTAGTCAACTAAGTGTTACTAAAATTTGTACCAATTACAATTGTGATATAGTGAATTATAAGTGTAATAAAAATGTTTAGAAACAATTGTTGGAATCATGACTAGTGTCATGCATGAAGTAGATGCCTTGCCAAAACTATATCATACAGCATACTTTAGATGCTGTATGATAGATATGCAACATTAGATTAGAAATAAAGCCGTTGTGAGTTACACTTACCCAATATTTCCTATGTTCCTCAGCTCCTTGGCTCATTGAAAGAAAAATGACAGTTATAGAATCGCAATGTCTTTTTCTTTTTTTAAGTTTTTTGTTTTTACTTATATATCCATACTTTTAATAAATTTAAGTATTTATTTATTTATTTTTTACTGTTACTTAAATGAAAGATTGAAAGCTGTAATCCAACATTCATACTGTAACTGCCCTTGTACTTGAGTCAAGAATTTGAACACAATCTCTAGCTCCATCTGAGTCATTTTTCCCGTCTCCGTTGAATACTTTTACTTGAAATATCATATTATGCTGAATTAGTCGGACTACGCATATCGGGTGAATGTGTTGTGTTGAGAACATGCACCTGTTGCCTTGCTGAAAATCATTAAAGTGGCACCCATAGACTAAACACATCTCGCTGGTCTCACAGCATGTGTAACATTCTCATCACAGTGTCCTGGAGGGGGGGGGGGGGGGGGGTAAATATTTAAACACCACCCAACGTGTGACGCATGTCAAGAAGACTTGATCTCTTAGATCAAGTATGAGAACCGCTGGTGTCTTACCGTGAAGTGGTACAAATTACTTTACTGGTTTCTTCTACATTTCATTGGTCCCTTGGCTAAGTTACACACCCTGAAAACACAGAACTGGGTGTCTTTTTGGAGAGGTGTGGGGAAATGGTGCCTAAGCTACACTGTAAACCAGAATGTGCAAAGTAATTAAACATATTGAGTACTGTTAAGTTAAATAATTATAATTAGTTCAAATTAATAGACCTTGATGAGTATTTAGAACTTTTTGGTATTTATGAGTTTGTAGAAATGACACTTTTCAAGTTAGCTGAACAAATTTGATAGTAACAGTCACTTTAAAGTTCCACCAACTTAAAATCTTTCAGACTAGCGATTTTGTGTCCGACATCATCAGGGCAATAGGGCACTAGTGTCACGAGCAACCGAGGGATGAACACAGTAGCCTTAGCAGTTAGCCCGTGTTGCATGGACGGTAAACCCAAACGCGGAAGCAGCGCGAGCAGGCAGGATAACCACGCGTTTACTCTTAGAACTCTCTTACACAAAGAGCAAGGATCTACACAAATAAACCCGCGTTCTGGCAACACACACTCAATCAAGGAAGCGATCTGAATAGGTGAGTACTCACGAAATAGTTGGTGAAGCGATAGCGAAGGCATGAATGAACTCAATGACTGAGCGATGTGAAGTGCCATCTTGTTTCCTTTTATGCTTTCTGAAAGCGCGACCGTCTTACTTCCGGGTCCTCGTCCCGGTCGCGGAGCGAGTGTGCATGACTCTCGACGGTCCTGGGGTGGCAGATACCCGACGACGGTAGTCCCGTATGAGCTCGGAATCCAAGACCGTTCCTCGGGGCCGTAGCCCTCCCAGTCAACCAGGTACTGTGTACCTCTGCCCCGAGGGCGCGAGTCGAGGATCCGGCGTACCGTGTAAGCGGGACTATCCTCGATGATTCGGGGAGGAGGAGTGGGGTGGGCAGGTGGAACCATTGGTGACGTGATGAAGGGTTTCAGCTGAGAGGTGTGGAATACTGGGTGAATCCGGAGCGCCGCAGGCAGCTGGAGCCGATGGGTGACAGGGTTGACACGGAGGGTGATGCGATATGGACCGATGAATTTAGGCGAGAGTTTTTTGGACTCTGTATGGAGGTTTAGATTTTTGGTGGAGAGCCATACCTTGTCACCTGTGTGGTACAATCGTCCCGGGGGTGTCGACGGCGATGTTGTGAGGTGTAGAGGGTATTGGCATGCTGAATGGCCTCCTTGGCTTGAGTCCAGGACCGCCGACACCTTCGGACCAACTGTTGGGCTGAGGGTACTTCAACCTCTGGTTCTTGATGTTCGAACATCGGAGGTTGGAAACCCTGGCATACCTCAAATGGACTCAGCTTCGTGGCGGAGGAGACGTGGAGGTTGTGGGAGAGCTCCGCCCAAATGAGATAGCGAGCCCAGGAGCGCTGACGGTCGGCAACAAAGCACCTCAGGAACGCGCTCCAGTTGTTGGTTGGCCCATTCCGTCTGACCATTTGTTTGGGGGTGATAGCCCGAGGAGAGACTGCAGGTAGAATTGATCAGATGGCAGAAGGCCTTCCAGAACCATGCAGTGAACTGGGGCCCCCTGTCCGAGACGATGTCCTTAGGGAACCCATGCAGACGGACTACGTGCTCTAATATCAGGTCAGCTGTCCTTTTAGCTGACGGGAGTCCGGTGAGGGCCACCAGGTGCACAGCTTTGGAGAACCAATCCACTATGGTCATGATGACGTCTTTCCCTTCGGATGCCGGCAGGCCCGTGATGAAGTCAAGGGCAATGTGCGTCCAGGGTCGACGGGGGACTGGGAGTGGTTGGAGTTCCCCTGGTGTTGGTTGGTTGGAGGTCTTGGCCCTGGCGCACACTGGGAACGCCTGAACGAACTCCTCGACATCCTTGGCCATTGAGGGCCACCAGAAAGCGCGCTGGATGTATTTGAGGGTGCGCTGTGTGCCTGGGTGCCCCGACGGCGGCAAGGAGTGACCCCATTTGATGACATCGGCCTTGATGTTCGTGGGTACGAAGAGTCGTCCAGGCGGGGCCCCTGCCGGTTCGGTCTCCGTGGCCTGTGCCTGGCGAACCCTCGTCTCCAGTTCCCAACGGAGCGGGGCGATGACTCTGGAAGGTGGCAGGACAGACGCGGGGTCCGGCTGGGGGACGTCCCCCTCATGTTGTCGGGAGAGGGCGTCGGCTTTGATGTTCTTTCACCCCGGGCGATAGGATAGGTGGAAATCAAAAGACTCAAAAAATAGAGCCCACCGCGCCTGCCTGGGGTTGAGTTGTTTTAGGTTCTTGATGGTAATGAGGTTTTGGTGGTCGGTCCAGACGATAAATGGTTCTCTGGCGCCCTGGAGCCAGTGTCGCCATTCTTCTAAAGCCCACTTTATGGCCAGCAGCTCGCTGTCCCCTACCCCGTATCACTACTGAGTGGGGTCAAATTGTTTGGAGAAGAAACTACAAGGGTGTAGTTTCTGGTCTGGACCCCGCTGGGAGAGAACAGCCCCAGCGCCCACCTCTGAGGCGTCCAC
Organism: Clarias fuscus; assembly: GCA_030347435.1. NCBI lineage: Eukaryota > Metazoa > Chordata > Actinopteri > Siluriformes > Clariidae > Clarias > Clarias fuscus. The sequence goes on from CM059222.1 coordinate 20,288,756, forward strand.
GTCCACAACGAATTGTTGCTTGGCATCTGGATGGAGGAGAATTGGAGCGGTGGTGAATAGATGGCAGAGTTTGGAGAATGCGCTGATGGCAGTGGGGTCGAGTTGGAAGGGATGAGGTGAGGGGCGAGTTAGGGCGGTTAGGGGTGCTGCGACTGTACTGTAACCCCGGATAAAGCGACGATAGAAGTTCGCAAACCCAAGAAACCGTTGAAGCTGCCTGAGAGTCTTGGGTAGGGGCCAATGACGTACAACCTCAAGCTTCTGTGGGTCCATGGCCACACCCTGGGACGAGATGACAAAGCCCAGGAACGTGGTGGAGCGCTTGTGAAAAGCGCACTTCTCCAACTTACAGTACAGTCGGTGGGCGAGCAATCTCTTAAGGATGGCCCTGACGTGTCGAATGTGTTCTTCGGCTGTGCGTGAGTAGATGAGTATATCGTCTAGGTAGACAAATACCCATTTTCCCAACATGTCCCGGAGAACATCATTCATGAACTGCTGGAAAGCTGCGGGGGCGTTACAGAGTCCAAAGTGGATAACAAGGCTTTCGTAATGTCCATTAGGGGTCATGAAGGCTGTCTTCCACTCATCGCCCTCTCTGATACGCACCAAGTTGTAGGCGCTCCGGAGGTCCAACTTTGTAAAAATGGTGGCACCAGAGAGGGCGTCCAGGGCTGAGTTGGTAAGAGGCAGCGGGTGTCGGTTTTTTATGGTTATGTTATTCAGCCCCCGATAGTCAACACAAGGACGTAATTCGCCCGAACTCTTCTTTACGAAGAAAAATCCTGCGGCGGCGGGCGAGGAAGAGGGTCGGATGGTACCCTGACGGAGAGCGGAGGACACATACTCCTCCATCGCCCGCGTCTCAGTGGAAGAGAGAGAGTATAGACGGCCGCGGGGTGGAGTGGAATCTGGCTGGATCTCAATAGCCAGGTCGTAGGGGTGATGCGAAGGAAGATGGTCGGCACGTCTCTTACAAAAGACCTCAGCCAGGTATCGATACGCAGGAGGGATGGCGTTGGTGTCAACATCGGGGGCCTCGGACTCCCTAGAGCACGTCCCAGCCGGCGTTTGTAGGCAGAGTTCGAGGCAGGTCGGACCGCATTGCAGGATCCGGTTTTGAGACCAGGAGATGAGAGGGTCATGCTGCAATAACCAGGGGTATCCTAAGATGATGGGTGGCGAGGAAATGGAGGTGAGGTGAAAGCGGATTTCTTCTTGGTGTTGGTCAATAGTGAGGGTGATGGGCCAAGTCTGGGTGGTGATCGGGCTGGAGGAAAGGGGCCGGCCGTCGACGGATGTCACTCGAACTGGCTGGGATAACGCCTCAATCTCCACCCCCAATCTCTTGGCATAGGAGGAGTCAATAAAGTTTCCAGCAGCCCCGGAGTCGATGAACGCGGAACTTTTGACTCGTCTGTGGCCAAATTGGAGGTGTACCTGAACCATGAGACACGAGATGCTGGGTGTGGTGGCGGCGAGATGGAGGTGACCCGGTGAGCTGCCCTCTTGACTCACCGGGCCTGATCGTTTCCCGAGCCTGACGGGCATATAGCTCTATGGTGTGCCGCTGACCCACAATAGGCGCAGAGTCCCTCCCTGAAACGTCGTTCTCGCTCTGCAGGGTTCAAGGAGGCGCGTCCTAGTTGCATGGGTTCCCCGGCTCCCGTGTCAACCACGGCGGGAGGTGGAGACCCGGCAGACGCCCTAGTGGTGGTAGTGAAAGCTGGTGATCGGGGTGTGGAATGTGAAAAAAGGGGCGTGATGGGCAGCAGGGTTCGGGGGGCTGGCTTCGGACGAGCGAGCAGGCACTGGTCAATACCCTCCAGTGTAGCCGGAAGCTCTCGTCCGGCGAGCTCATCCTTGATGCGAGAAGCCAGTCCTTCGTAGTAAGTCGTCCGGAGGGCGGCGTCCCCCCAGGTGGTCTGCACGGCGAGGGTACGGAAATCCGCGGTGTAGCGGCTCATGGACGACCCACCCTGCCGCAGATGGTACAATTTGCTGTCGGTCTCCACCTCAGCAGCAGGATGTTCGAAGGTCAGTTTGAGTTGGCAGGTGAATTCTCCGTATGAATAAGCTGTGTCTGAATCTGACCTGAGAACCGCCGTGGCCCACTCAGCTGCCTGCCCGGATAGCAATGAGACGAGAAGTGCAACGCGCAGTCGGTCTGTGGAGTACCTGGTGGAATTGAACTCAAACACAAGATCTAATGCTGTTAAAAACACACTGCACTTCCCATCTGTGCCATCCCACTTATCTGGTAAAGCAATGAAAATGTCAGAGGGGGGAGGAGGGGGCGGCGCTGCCACCGCTGCGGGGGGCGTGGCAACAGCCGACTGAACAGCCGCCTCGCGGAGGGTCACGTTCTCCTGCCGCAGCTCCGCCACCTCGCGGCGCAAAACCGCGACGTCTTGGAGCTCCTTTCGGAGAGACACGACTTCACCACGGAGCTTATTGATCAGTTCGGCATGCTGGTCAACCACAGCATAGAGGCGAGCAAACTCCACTGGGTTTACTGCTATGGGCTCAGTCATTCTGTCACGAGCAACCGAGGGATGAACACAGTAGCCTTAGCAGTTAGCCCGTGTTGCGTGGACGGTAAACCCAAACGCGGAAGCAGCGCGAGCAGGCAGGATAACCACGCGTTTACTCTTAGAACTCTCTTACACAAAGAGCAAGGATCTACACAAATAAACCCACGTTCTGGCAACACACACTCAATCAAGGAAGCGATCTGAATAGGTGAGTACTCACGAAATAGTTGGTGAAGCGATAGCGAAGGCATGAATGAACTCAATGACTGAGCGATGTGAAGCGCCATCTTGTTTCCTTTTATGCTTTCTGAAAGCGCGACCGTCTTACTTCCGGGTCCTCGTGCCGGTCGCGGAGCGAGTGTGCATGACAACTAGTTCCTCAGTGGTAGGAGTTTTGACTGCCAATGCAAAAGGCCCGGGTTCGATTCCCAACAACTGGATGAAGTGCCTGTGGCGGGCTGCGTTAGGAAGTGCATCTGGTGTAAAAACCTGTGCCAAGCTTGTGCGCGGACCGGATTGTCTGCTGTGGCGACCCATTGCCGGGAGCAGTCGAAAGACCAACAACTATATTTATTTGATTTGCAACAACTAAAAAAAAAGATAATTGCTATTAAATAGTATGAGTTAGGCTACTCAATAATGCAAGTAAAGAACGATTCATATGAATGAGTACAACAAACTCAAAAACTGATAGTTCTGTTTACTTAAAATTGGAAACATCATTACTTTTTAAAAAAATGATGTACTGTCACTAATTACCTCAAAGTTATTCGGGTTGACAGTGTAGTTATAACATAGCTATTTATGAATGTGTATCTCTGTGGCTCCTGGAGGGACTGTTTCCACCAACAACAAAAAAAGCCTAATATAGGCTCAACTTTCCACAAGTAGAAACAATTCAATGATCTGGCATTTTCCAGATCTGGGGCTTTCAAATGTTAAAATTTATCCGTCCTACGGGGCTTCTAATTCTCTCAGTACTGATGAGCTCAACTTTTAGTGCATTTCATGCTTGTCCATCAAACAAGGAATAAACCAGACGAGATTTGAGTATTATTCCTTAGACCTACTTTAGGATTGTTTTACAGTCCATGTATTCTTAACCCTTTTTATCACAGACAGTGTTAGGATACAGGTAGCACAAAATGAGCATAAAGAGGGTCTCTTCTCCTGGCGTCTCATCTTTCCGCTGTGTGCTACTGCAGTGGCCGTAATTTCGTTACAGCGTTCTTAATAGTGTCGGCCACCTCCTCCATCTGCCCTTTCTCTCAGTGGCAGCACACTGCTCTGGGCTAGGAGAAATGTCAAAGCTTTTATTCACAGGCTTTTAAGAGCCCGTGTGTGTGTGTGTGTGTGTGTGTGTGTGTGTGTGTGTGTGTGTGTGTGTGTGTGTGTGTGTGTGTGTGTGTGTGTGTGTGTGTGTGCGCGCATGTGCGTGCGTGCATGCCTAAGGGCATCTTTGTATGTCCATGTGTGTATGTGCGCGTGTGCATGCACGCTTCCTCCCACTAACAAACTAAACTGTTCACTTTTTTTTTTTTTTGGAACAAAAAAGCTCAATGTGAAGACATTTTTTACCGAATGCGTGGGTGTGAAAGAGTAAGTGGTTAATAGAAAAGAGTATCCATTGTAAACGCAAGGGGAATTTGATGAGCCAGTGTAAAGAATGAGATGAGTGGGGACATAAAATACAGTATAGAAAGAGAAAGATAGAGAGAGAGAGAGAGAGAGAGAGAGAGAGAGAGAGAGAGAGAGAGAGAGAGAGAGAAAACATACAGTCCTCCCAGACTCTTGTAAATCTGACTGAAATCTCTACAGCTTCATCTTCTCTGGATGGCATGGGCCCTTAAAAAGACTTATTAGTCTCTTTAATATCCCTAGAAGGGCAGCCCTATTCAGTGGCGGCATAATAGCTTACATTTCACACCTAATCAATGTGGACAGGACGATATATGGGCTCACCTCTCTCTCTCTCTCTCATATCATTCTAAGAGAGCCTGTGCTTTCAAACTGATTTAAGTAGCTCAGGTTGGAAGAAAGCTCTGCCTCAGGAGGAGGGGATCCAACATCAGCTCCTTCCTATGCTCAGACTTGTGTTCACAAGGATCTAAAAGGCAGGATTTGATCTCAGAGCTTGGGTGATCTTTAGAGAGCTGAACTTTAATCTCACCAGGTTTAACAGATTTGTTCTAAGTATTTATGTTGCTTTGTGTTCACAGTTGTACATGAATTACTTTATGTTATACAAACTGTTCGCCATTGCGAATATAGGTCTTTGTGCAAGAAAACACACATAAATTCATCTATGAAGGCTGAAAGACTATATTCAGCCAACCCACTAGCATGTCTCTGGATAGTAATTTTATACAGGCTGGATGAAAATTAACTAGACAATATTTAATGGCATTAATTCATGATGAAATCAGTCTCTCCCCATTTTGCTCTTATTGTGCCTGCGTGGTTAGATCAGGATGTTAGCAGGGACGACGCGGACCCCATGAATGGCCTCCAAGAAGTCCAGACCTCACACCGTGTGATTTTTTTTCCTGTGTTCTTTCGCAAAGGAGGAGGTGTACAGGCCAAACCCTCACACACTGGAGGAATTGGAGGAACGGATTCAGGAGGTTTTCAGCGATATCCCAAATGACTTCCTCCGGAAGACTGTGCATTCCATTCTGGCCGTTTCAGGAAACTGATTGACACTATGTCGAAGATTTGCTTTCATTTTCCCATGTAATAAAGTAGATGTACAGTTTGTTTCAATGAATTTGTATTAGAAATATGGACTTTATTACCAATTTTTAATGCCTAGTTACTTTTCACCCACCCTGTATATACAAATGACTATTCTGAATGACAATGGTGAACAACTATATTTCTTTCACAAGGATGACCAAAATCATTTAATGTAATGTTTGTGCATATTACAATTTTTATTATTTTATGAAAAAAAGAAAATTGCTTTGAAATATTCATTCATCCATTAGGCATATTGCTTATTATGTGCTATTAGGAGCCTGGAACCTCACTCACTCACTCACTCACTCACTCATCAGTCTATCCCAGGAGGCACGAGGCAGGGTACAACCTGGACAGGGTGCCAATCCATCGCAGGGCACACACACATACACACACTACGAGCAATTTGTGAACGCCCTAACCTACATGTCTTTGGACTGTAGGAGGAAACCGGAGTACCCAGAGGAAACCCACCAGGCACATGGAGAACATGCAAACTCCATGCACACAGAGACGGGAATCGAGTCTGGCCAGGAATCGAACCCGGACCTTAAGGTGCAAGGCCACTAGACCACCGTGCCGCCGGGGCATGGAATCTATCCCAGGGTACTTGGAATGGACACAAGGCTTGGTACACCACCCTGGATGGGGTGCCAACTCATTGTAGGTCACAAGCACACAAACACACACACACATTAACATGTAAAACCAACCTATACATCATGTTTTTGGACTGTGGACGGAAACCAGATTACCCAGAGGAAACCCACATTAAAACTCCACACAAAGACATGAAAGACTGAACCCTGGAGGTGTAAGGTAACAACGGTAGCCATAACGCAAGCCACTATGCCACCTGCTCTGAAATACTGTATGTTAGGTCCAAAAAGAAAATCAATGGGAAATTATGGATGGGCATTTATGGAAGAAAGAGTTGAACAATTTAAGAAAAAGAAAAAAAAACTTTAGAGCAAAGCTGAGCAACAAGCCGGGGGTGTGCTTCTTCTTATTTGGTCACAATAGACCAAAATCTAAAATCTCTGGCTTGTTTAAACTTTGGCCAATACAAAAATGGTTATTGTTTGTACACTATCAATCACTAAAAAGTTTGCACACTGTTATTCATGCTATGCTAAACCTCAATTAAACTGCAGGCCTAGTCACAGTAACTGAAAGAAAACTAGGGGGATTTAAATAAATCTGTATGTTTTGGTTAAAATTTGGCAGCAAATGAGCAGACTACAAGGTCAAAACTGTCAGACACACACACACACACACACACACACACACACACACACACATACACACACATCCTGTCAGCCTTTGTTCATTATCCCTTTGTTAAAATACGGAAGCTTGAGAACAGAGACGAGCTCAGATCATGGCAGGTGGCAGATGTGCACACGTATACTATCACACCATATATATACCATCCAAACACCTGATACATATACTCACACACACAGACACACACCCAACGAGGTTTGAACTGAAGCCATTTGATCAATGGCCTTGCTAATCCAGAGCAGGTGTCAGTTTTTAACCTTTAACCTTGTCTAAAACACACACACACACCTCTTGTTTCTAATGAGCGGTCCACACACATCCATCACACCTCAAAGCAACATGAAATTCCCTGTGATAAACACATCACGACAAACTCATTCACGGTTTTGAAATCCCGTTCTGCAAAGAATACCATTGTTTGTAGACGTGTGTGAGAAAAGTTGAAAGGGTATCTTTACAGATGAGCGGTATGAGATCTTTTTAGAATTTGGTCACATGGAGAAAGAGTTACATTGTATTCATTTTGATGAATTTTCTTCTGGGTAGTGAAGGGCTTGCCCAAAGCTCTGGATCCATGGGCAAAAAAAGTATAAATTATTGGTGGCAAGGTGGCATAGTGGTTAGCACTGTGTCCTCACACCTACAGAGTTGAGTTGAGTCCCACCTTTGGGTCTGTGTGTACAGTTTGCATGTTCTCACTGTGCTTGGTGGGTTTCCTCCCACAGCCCAAAGACAAGCACATTAGGCTACTTGGCATTTCTCATAATGTGTGTATGTGCTCTTGCCCTGTGATTGCATAAGTGGTATAGATAATGAGTTAGTGCGTATATTATAAATTATAGCAAATTATGCCATTTTCAGCTTCTGACTTTGTGACACTAGTGTACTGTATATTGTGAATACACTAAATTGAATGCAATACACTGAGATGTTCATCTTCTTAATCTATCACAACTGATGATTTCCGTCTTTAGTGTAACGGCTATTCCGGGAAGATTGTGATACACTACTGACATCAGATGATCGTAAAGAAAAAAATGCAGTGTTGTTAGGTCTAGTTCTATTCAATATTCTGTTGTTAAGGTGACATGGTTACTTACTGTAGGGTTGGGGATCTGATCTTGTTGTCGGCTGTAATATGTGAGGATTCCATGTTCTGCCTGTGCTTGATGAATTTTCTCAAAAACTCTGGTTTCCAGACATGTGGTGCAGGCTGACTGTCTGTGTGTGTTTGTGCCCTGCTATGGGTTGGCACACAATCCAAACTCCAGGGAGTCCCCTGCCTTGTGCCGTTGGGTTATGTGGTATATGCAACCCAACACTGGATAAGTACGATGAACGGATGGACAGATGAATGGATCTTGTTTTGTTAGGGTTTATGAGTCTAAATTATTAAATTTGATATAAGAAAAAAAAAATGAGACTGATAACTTTAACCCTAACATACTCTGTACTGAACTTCACGAAATCCCCTCATATCATGTATAACCTAAAACAGCATAAAATTAACTGAGTTGTTAGAAAAGATCACCTATAGTTCATTATATTTACTGTACATTTGTACACGTGTTCTGAATGCAATACGAACACTGAGATGTTAGATAAAGACACAACTGAATTTGCTTGAGGTGACTAGAATAGAACGGAGCAAGATAATGGACGATTATAAAAATGAGGAGTCTTACAATGAATAAACAGAGACACTGCTGAACACAATAGGGTTTCATTAATGCAAAAAAAAAAATACAGTATATTGTATTAATTTATAAAGCATATATAAATAAAATTATTTCTTGTACATCTATTATACAGTGTAAATAGTCTTAAGAGTAGAGCGTGCAGTATGGTGTTTTTGCTGACCCATGCCATACTCGTTTATTTAAAGGTATGATTTTGAATAACATTTCTTTTATCCTAAGGGTTGTGCTGTGTCCCAATTATGGCTATTAATGTACAAGTTTGCCTACCTTTACATTTCAATTTAGTTTAATATGACTTTTATGCATGGCAGTGCCCTTAGCATGGAGCCTTTGTTAGCAGTAATTGGGTCAGGTACTTAGCTTAGCGCCTCTAGCAGCAAAATGCCTGTCTAGTGCATTAGTTTAAGAAAAGCGGCTGAATTTTTGGAGGCTGATGATAAAAGAAATGATAAAATGAACTGAAATGTCCCAGTCGAGCACTCAAACCTGCCAAATGCTTAAAGGCTGACTATCCCAAGATGAAGCTAAGAGTTATGCTAGTCATTCATCCAGTGTCCTACATTTGTCCAAGTCTGTATCACTGCCAAGGAGCAGAGCTACTGGCATCAGGTCCCACACTGAAATGTCTATTAGATTTTTGTAACACTGAGTATAAAGAAACAGATTTTACACTCAATTTGTGTATAGAATTGTAGCTTAGCAAATAAGTCTGAGGTATTCTTGATGCTTCTTTTTAATGTCTTCCCGTGTAATTTGTTCTTGTTACTGTGACTATGAGATTTTATTTTGGCATCTATTATGAAAAAGCAATATAGAAATATTACTAAATAACATATGTAATTGAATCAAACCAGAAAACTCTATAGTGTAGTCGTTAGCTAAACATCAGTTAGGCAGCACATATTGAATGGGGCATAGTATAATTGAGTTTAATAATAATAATAAAACTACAATCATGCAATACTGTACAACATAATATTATACATTCATTCAGTTTGTCATAAACATTTCCACCTCAGTTAGTCACTCACTAAGAAGAGGTTAAAACCTAGTAATATGTAAAACGATAGAGACAGAAATAAGAAAGTCACCATTTAATTATTGGCCTGCACCAAGCAAATTTTAAACAACAAAAAGGATATTTGAAATAACTGGAAGTGGGTTAGGAACTGTCTGGCACGTTATTAAACTCCAGCAGGATTGTGCTGACGCGTCAACTTTGTGGAAGTAGAAATTGGGTGAGAAGAACAATGAAATAAATTAAGATCACTTGGCAAAGTTGCAGTAGAAATAAGAGCAGTTCCACATATGCACAAATCACTGGGAACTCACAGGATTTAGATTAAACAGCTACATGGAAACAGAGAAACCTATGTTAGGCAGATTAATCGGGAAAAATGCTTCAGTGTGCTATGAAGCATAAAGATTGGCCTTTGGAGCAGTGGAAAAAGGTCAGTGTCCTGATGAGTTCAGACTGACCCTATTACAGAGCAACAGGGTAAGACGGAAAGTGCATAGTGCAAAGTGGCCACTGGACAAGCGTCTGAAGGCAGTATCATGACCAGGGGTTGCTCCAGTCAGTCAGGTCTGGGCTCAATAGCGTTACATGGCAATAAAATTAAGTCAGTTGAATGGACTGAATGACAAGGTTATCATCAGGTTATCTATGGATTTTTTTTTTCTTTCCTGATGGCGTGGGCGTTATTCATGTGCATGTATAGAGTTTTCAATGTTTCCTGTGATTGTGTCTCAATCAGTCTAGATAATTATTGAGTGATAATGATGGCTGTATGACACACTTCATCAAAAATCGACTTGTGTGGACAAGAATGTATCCAGGTGATAATCGCCATCGTTGGTGGTTAGAGTCACCACATCAAGAACTGTATATGCCATGATCGCTTTGGTTGGGTTGCTATGAAAAACTCATATGTACAAGGCTACATGTAATTGGAAATAAGGAAATCGAAAACATCAATGTAAAGGATATAAATGTAGTGGCAGTTTTGCAAGATGGTTATATCTTATCTTTATTTTATGACACAGTTTATCAAACTAAGCACTATGTGCACTGCTGTGGCTTTCAGACAAACGATGGATGGTCACTTCTCCCAGGCCCATATAAAGAAACTTTCATTTTTATGGTGGTACTCAGGGTAGTAAAATTCCGCAATGTTTAGTTGCCAGGTTGACTTTGGGCATCCGGTTAGTCTTGCAATAACTATATCCGTCATCATGTATGATTATCCAAATTGGCTGGCGGTCTCTAATTGACAATGTGGTCCATTTGGGTGGATTTTTATACTCCTCTGCATTGCATGCCTTATAAAATGCACCGACCTCAGGATATTTCGTGGAGGCCACAGTTGCACACACATGCATGCTGTAGGCGATGACAGCCTTTAAATCAATGGCATTTAAAGTAAGTGCAGAACACTATAAAATGTGTGTGAGAGGGAGAGAGAAATAGATCTGGGACAGTAATCATTTTGTGAGTGGGATGTGAGCAGTGCTCTAAAAGTGCTGTGTTTGAAACCTGTAGATGATTTTTTTTTTTTTGAGGTTGGCCATATAGGCAGTGCTTCTCTCGCCAAGCTATTAACCTCTGTTTAATTCTGTAATTTAATAACAGGGCTATGAGGTTGCCACACACACACAGACACACATGCTTATTATACTTGTAAGGACCTTTTATTAATGCAACTAATTAATGCTATGCTACTTCTAAAAACCAAACCAAACCTAAATATCAGTAACAAAAATCTAACAAACAAACATTGCAAAAGGCAGTTTTGACCGGTCACCTTCTGAGGACATTTATCTGGTCCCCACAAGGTCAGAACTCTTGTATATTCCTGTATAAATCTACATTCCTATTTGAGCTCCATCATATAAAAACTTCACCCCCTCTCACTTCCACACCCTCCAACACAAAGACACACAACAATTTTGCTAACCTTAACCACAAAGATTTAGCTTACTTAAAATATAAAAATTATAGTGCGATTCTGGCTCATTAAAAGCAAACGATAATAGAAGTTTGTCCTGAAGTTGGTGGAATGTTCATATGGCTTTTAAAAAGAGGTAAAAACCCAGCCAAAATTTTAGGTCAGCAAGTTTATGGTTCTATGGAAAATTATGGTTTCTGTCCAAGGACATTCGCATTGTTTTTTTTTTTTACTTTGTTTTTAAAAAAATATCCATTGAAACATCTCATTACTTAATGCAGTTTATTGGAATGAAGAAGAAAAAAAACAATCATAATTATTAATATTTTTTGTTGTATTTAAAAAATAGGTAAATTTGACATTGACATCACTCTCAAATGTATTGACATTGTAGTAAATAAGAGTGAACTGTGAATGTGAGTGATTGGATAACTTGCATTTGTTACTTGTAAATCTAAATCAGAAGAATGATTGCACAATTACCTTGTTTAAGCATAGAAATACAGTAATAGAAACTATCAAGTGTATTGCTGAATGATCTGCTAACTCAATGATTATGTAAACGATTACTGGGAACTCCTCCGGATGAAAGAAGCAAAACCACACTAAAAAAAAAAAAGCTAGAAGCCATCAATTTATGCTACCGTATGGAATAATTAGTTTGAGTGTGGTGACCATTTGCATATGAAAATGGAGAAGAAATTTTCTGAAGTCACCAGAAAATAAGATAGATCATAACAGAGTGATATCACTGCGGTACCCCGCCTCATGCCCTAAGTCTCCTGGGATAGGCTCCAGGTCCCCGTGACCCTGTATACAGGATAAAGACAGTGAATGACTGAGTGAGGGTTAAATCAGATTATATTATAGAATGAAGAGGCACCATCAATGATTTACATATTTACAAAATGTAAAAGATTTTATTACAAATGAACATACATGCAGGGAATGGTGAGTGATTGGATAACTTGCATTTGTTACTTGTAAATCTAAATCAGAAGAACGATTGCATGAAGAAACATACATGTGGGACAGTGGTGATTAGTGATTAGTCATTAGGGACAATTGTGATCAGGGATTGGTCAAATGGAGCAATGATGAGCAATGATGAGTAATGATGAGTAATTCCAATGACTGGTTTGTAGGAGAAATTATAGCCAGGAATTGGTCATTACGAGAAATGATTGTCTGTCATAGGTAGTTAGGAACAATGGTAACCAGGAGCTGGTCAGTAGGAAAAATAATGATCAGTGATTGGTTTTTAGGAAAAAATGATGACCACTGATTGTTTGTTCGGAAAATAATGAACAGGGATGGACTCTTAGGAACAGTATTGTTCCTAAGAGAACAAGTGATTGATTGTTAGGACGATATAACTGGTTGACGCAATGGTGATGATTATGATGAAGATGTACTCTGAGCTCATGGAACCAGCAGGTGTGACCTGACCTGGGGAGCCATATAAAAGGGCAGAACAGTTGCTAAAGTCCACTTGAAAAAAAAATAAAGTTAGACTATTTTCGTATACACATAAGTATAAGACAAGCAAGATTGGATAAAAATATAAGCATGGTGGTATCTAGACATTAGTGCTGGAAGTTGATAATATTACAACCAAAGGACTTGGGTTGGGTTATACAGTAGCAACCAGAACCCAGAAATTGAAAGGCCACATGTGTTGATCATAGAAGTAAGAACACTGGGTTGTAATGTATGTACAGTAAGTGTGAGCTTTACAATGGTTAATAGTCTGTATTTGAACAGTAATGTTATATTGCATTTTTATTCAATCTGACCCATCTCGTTACAGGATCTTAACGGTGTAGCCTCTGGGCCCTGTTGGATGCGCCTATCCTGCCTGGGTGGAAAATACAGCATTTTTATTAAATCTGACCCATCTTGTAACACTATGGGGTATTAAGGAATTCCACCTTTCGGCTGCCAGTCAGGCTTGTTAAGCCATTAACAGCTCGTTAGCTCCTACAGCCTGTTAGTCCATGCTCTGAAAGTGATCAGTGCCGCTGTTGGGTTAACACCTCAGAGACTGAGGTTGATGTAACATTCAACCAGAAGTCTTTGGTTACACACGGCACAGCAGTTTTTTTTTTCCACCCAGGCAGGATAGGGGCATCCAACAGGGCCCAGAGGCTACACCGTTAAGATCCTGTAACACGTTAGCCAAACACCAGCTGGAAATAGATGGGAAGCATAACACCCCCAGACAGCTGTGAAGACAAGCAGATGCGAGGAGAGGGAAAAGGGAGAGAGGCTATGGACTAGGGTCTGATTAGAAAGAAAGAAAGAGACATATACTGTAAGAAGATAGAGAGAGTGAGTGAAACAGGGATAGAGAGAGAGAGGATTAAAAGAAATGAGGTAAAGAAAAGTGGTTAATACGATTAGAGGTATCGTTTTATCTCGATCATATGTAGTCTTACATGCACACATTAACATAAAAAAGGTGTGTAATTAAAAAAAATGTGAAACAGGGCCTGAAATGTATTACTTAGGTATTTGGGTCAAATTTGTTATCACAGTGCTAAATTCACATTTTTCCCTTTAAAACAGCAAAGTAGAGTCAGAAAGGGTACAGAACCCCTGGAGCTGAGAGGTCAAAGGGTGCCAGCATGGTAGTGTTGGGATTTGAACTCTCCACCTTCCAATTAGTAATCCAGAGTCCCGGCCATTGAGCCATTACTGCCTAGTTAATATAGCTGATGAACTAAGGGCATTTTCGCATTAGGGACCTGGGATCGTTTCAGGGAACACTTGACCCCAAAGTCTGGTTCAGTGAGCCACACCAAATTCAACTTGTGACTTTGCTACCTATTCATTGATTCTTTTTTGCACCTACAGTGCAATTTATTAAGCCTGAAAACCACCTTGGGAATAAAGTGCAAATTATTATGAGTGAAAGGCATGTATTACATTTTTGGAAGATAGATGATACCATGTACTTGGTGTCTCAAAGCAATTTACGAAATTCTCAACAATATTATAAATGCCACAGTTTCGTATTAGAAATTCGCTGCATGTTTGCAGATCCAGTGCAGACACTATTTTAACAGAGCCTTTGACATTTTACTTTAACAACATGCACACTAATGTCCACATTATATTATTCTTATGCTGTATTTTTTTAAATCAGTTTTTCAATCCAGCTCAACACTTTTAATGGCTGTTAAAGGTTCCATATTTTATTATTGCTTTAACAAGTTAACCTACGTCTCAGTGGTGTGTGCTAATGGTCCAGCTGAAATATTACTCAGATAATGCATTTTTTTTAAATATACTGTATATCTCAAACTCCATTTATTTCTTTCCTCTTTCAAACACACCATTTCTGTGTCTACTGTACATTAATGAGCTCCTGCTGAGTCAGACCTCGCCAGAGAACAGCAGATCTGAGGAACAAGTCAGGGGTGTGGTACTTATTACACGAGGTCATTAGAAGGACAATCTAATTGGCTTGATTAAATCCTGGCCAATGCAAAGCAATAAAAATGGGGGGAAATGACAAACAGCAGGCAATTTTTTTGTCTTGTGTTTTTTTTTCACACACACACACACACACACACACACACACACACACACACACACACACACACACACACACACACACACACACACACATACTGGAGACCCTGTATGTTTATAAAAATGCTTAAAATGTTAATTTTGTATAAAAGATCACTTTTAAGTTCCATTTTGACTTATATATAGGAGTCTATTTGAGAAACTAACATTTGTTACCTTTGGACAACATTTTTTTTACATTTTTTGCACTTAGTGTCATTCATGCAATTATCGTGTGGTTGTTTTTTTAAATAGGTAATATGGAATATGACAAATAAATGCAGGCAAAATCTATCTAGCTAAATGCAAAAAATGCACTTATTAATGAGGATCTTGTTTGTTGTGTCTACACTGCATTTTGCTATTTTTATATCTTTGCTTCCATTTGCTATTTGGTTGAAAAACGAATGAATCAGCTATGCCTATACGAGGTCGAGTAAAATGAGACAAGATTAGCTAGACAGCTTCCATGAACCCATACCATCAGGACTATAAGCTTAACGCCGCAGTGTTGGTGTTGTTGCAAATGTTTAGCTCGAGAAATGCCACACAGTGAGCATGTGAGCACATGAAATTTGATTTAACTGGTGAAAACCGAGTTGCATGTCAGTAACGTTTGACCGTAATTGGATTTGGTATCCTGAATGTGGCGAATCTGATTGAAAAAACTTTAAACCGAAGAAAATCTTTGCCGCTCAAATTGGATATGCCAACAAATCAGATTTGA
Organism: Clarias fuscus; assembly: GCA_030347435.1. Classification (NCBI taxonomy): domain Eukaryota; kingdom Metazoa; phylum Chordata; class Actinopteri; order Siluriformes; family Clariidae; genus Clarias; species Clarias fuscus. The sequence continues at coordinate 20,304,267 of CM059222.1, forward strand.
GCTGAACAAAGTTGTCATCTCTCTTTCACTCTCTCTGTCTCACACACACACACACACACACACACACACACACACACACACACCATTCTAGTAACTCTTGTAGCTGTCAGACCCCTTCCCCATGTGGTGCTGATTGATGACTTCATGGGGGAATTAACATGACACCCTGTGTGGAATTTCACCAACTGCTACTTGTGTGAAACCCTGTCCTCCCTAACAAACCTCCCAATACTGATATCTTCTTTTCCTTTTCCCATTTATTTCCTCACTCTTTTAGGCTCCTTTTATTCTTTATTCCTGATACATTTCCATCCCTATTGATCAAAAAATTAGTTTAACCTTGTCTTCATTCAGTATACTCGTTCTGGTTGTCTAAATATCTGCACCTCTTCACTCCTCATACCATGAATTGGCCCTTTTTTCAGCTCCCTATGTGTACGTAATTTTTCTAACACACACACACACACACACACACACACACACACACACACACACACACACACACACACACACACACACATGGTGAGCAGATTGTGCGTGCAGGACTTTCACAGGAAGGCAGAACCACAGTGCTATAGTCCAGCTGGAGATCTCCTTTAAGAATTCCCATCAGGAATACTAAGTATTGACCAGTCCTGACTGGTTATTGACTACAAGCTTTCTGTTTAACTTGGAACCTAACTATAGTAGGTATAGTTAATCTGATCTTTTGATGTAGACCAAATGTTCAGCCCGGTGTTCACAAACATACTGTATCAATGGCCCGAACACATCAGTGAAACATTGCCTATCCTATGCTTAAAAGGTTCAGAACTGGACAGCAGTGCAAATTATTTCCGAGAAGTCCTTCTTTTGTAGATCATAAGGTTGAAATGCCTTGGGGAGGCCTGCTCTGATCTACAAATGTGATTTGAAAGTTTTTTATTACCAGTCCAAATGATTCTAAAGCACTTTGGGAAACAGCACTGGTACATATGCACAAAGCCTAAAGATGTACTGTGTCAGCTCTTTTTACTACTAGACTAAATCAAATGCTAATCTTATGACACGGCTTACGGAGCTGTGCAATACTGTTCCAGATTGCATTTTGAGTGTGCCGCATATCTTGGATGTATTCATTAGAAACAGACCATCTCGTCCGGTCACTTTGATGTTTTTCTCTCTCGTGTTTGTAGTGTTTAGATTCACAGATGTGCAATCAGCACAAATATTGCCTATTTGACTTTTTTTGATAGCCTAGCGGTACACACGAAGATCGTTTAAGATCGACGTTGGAGGCCGTGTTACCAAAACATTTACAGAACTCAGAGACTCGCAACTACAGAGACCAGCTGAATATAAGAGTGCCGTCATTCGCTTTCTCTTCCTGATCAAACTTAAAGGCATTTCCTTCATTATGTTGGGAATCAATTTGTATTTTCGACCCTTACGGGGACCAAAGGTATTAACAAACCTACAATACAAGAAAGAACAACACATTGTACAATTATTAAATACAATCAGGTGTCAGGAATTGGATAAATGTGCATACTGACCCCACTAAGGTATAGTCTTCTCCACGCCCCCCCCCCCAAAAAAAAAAAATATGTGCAAATGGTATGAGAGCAGCATTTCAAACGTGAAAACCTGTGTCAATAAAACGTGGAATGCTGAAGCTTACCCTTACAACACTCTGTCACTCACTCACATACTCTACAGCGCTTATCCTGTTGTCGGAGGTCTGAAGCTTATCCCAGGGGGAATAAGGGCATTAGGAGTGCCAGTCCATCACAGGGCACATAAGCACACCGGGCAATTGAGAAACATCAATCAGACTACTCTGCATGTCTTTGGACTGTGGGAGAAAACCTGCAGGAAAGCCACCAAGCAAGTATAGAGAGTACATGTAAACATCATGCGCACAGACCTTTTCGAACCCTCGATCCTTGACATACAATACAAGGTCAAAGTGCTAACACCTACGCCACCATGCTGCCTCCCCATACTTGAGAGAATCAACCAATGAAACTGCATATGTCTGTATTTTTTTTCCCAAACCCATTCCATGAAATACTTTGTTGCATAATTTCAAGTTGCACAGTCATGACATCATCGTAGATTCTGATATCTAATAAAGTTGACAGAACATAAAGAAATTTCACTAGGCATTTATGCGAAAATCGAGACGGCACATAAAACAAGTGCGGAGTTGGTGTAAATTACAACGCTTGTTAAATCAGAATGGATATCTGTTAGATGTGGGGAACAAATCACCAAACCGTGTTCATTCTAAACGGACTTTAGGCACCATCTCTAAACAACTGCTGTTTGGGAAGAAGCCCATCCTGGAAGTAGTCCACAAAATCCAGCTTCTCAAATTTTGCCAATTGTCACTGGCACGCTAACTTAAATTGAACTTGAAATTGATGAATAGCGAACATTCTAGCAGTGCACTTAAACTGGAGACTGCACATAAGGACACATACCTAAACTTTACCAGGAATCATGAATGTGGATCATTTATGAATGTGGACCATTTATCATGGCTGTTTTGTGGCTTGAGGTCCAGGTGGCATCATTAATTCTGGGCAATTCAGGGCATCTTAGCCCAAAACCTGGCTGCCTCTTCCAGCAGTTTGAGACCTAACCTGAATCTTTTTGAAAAGAAATGGCTCAAAAAGTACATATGAATAAACGACCATGTCCGACCTTGACCTGTGCTTTGACCTGTGACCTTTTTGACCTGTGATTTGACCTCTGAATTGAACAGAGAAGTCCACATCCAGCCATCCCTGTGTAGGGGTACAGGGTGTCTGGAGCCTATCCCAGGGAGCTCCACAAGGCAGAGTACATCGTGCATGTGGTGTCAACCAGAGGTGTGTAGTAATGAGTTACATTTACTCAATTACATTTACTTAAGTAACTCTTTGAAAAAAAGAAATACTTCTATGAGTACTTTTACTGCACCATACTTTTAACTTTTACTTGAGTAGATTTGCGAAGAAGACCATTTCTACAATTCTAACCATTTATTCTACACATTATTATTTTCCGGTGGATCTACAGTACCACATAACTGTGTTTCACCAATCAGCTGCAATAACAATAACCACATGTAGTCACATGACCAAACACAACGCTGCATATAGTGGGGGGGAGGGGGGGGGGGGGGGGTTGGGGACAGTCATGGTAGACAGTAAAGGAAACATGTTGCTATTAGTTTAGCTGTTTTATTTAATGTTGCAATGTTAAAATAGTGTATATAATTAGCAATAAGCTAAAGACTAAAAAATATAAGTTTTTTACATTTGTTCTGCTCGACACAGTTTATGGTTCAGTGAGACACTTGTACACATGTTTTAATGTTATTTTCTGCTGAGTCATTTGCAGGACAACTGAATATACAGCATATCTTACACAGGAAATAGTCTACACTGTTCAAACATACATATGTTACCTACAGTAGGGATTGTTTCAAAAGCTTTGTATTGTGAAAAAAGGGAGATTAGGAAATTTGTGTTTCTTGTTCCTTGATTTGCTATTATGTAAAGATATATAATTTTATTTATTTATTTATTTATTTTATTACATTTATTTTATTATTTGGAATTGTCAGAATTTGTACATTATTTCATCATTTTTTCTGGCTTCTTACAAAATGTATAATAATAATAATAATAATAATAATAATAATAATAAAACGGACATTACAATGAAACAGTTACTCAGTACTTGAGTAGTCTTTTCACCGAATACTTTTTACTTTTACTTGAGCGATATGTTGGATGACAATTTTTTACTTCTACTTGAGTAATATTATTTTGAAGTACAACTACTTTTACTTGAGTACAATTTTTGGCTACTCTACCCACCTCTGGTGTCAACCCATGGCAGGGCACACGCACACACACTCATATACCTAATCATACACTACAGACAAATTTTCAACACCAACCATCGCATGTCTTTGTACTCTGGGAGGAAACCAGAGTTGTTGGAGAACCACATAAAGGACCGCATGTGAGACTCATATTCCCAAAACTGGAGTTCAACTTAGGAATAGTTTGAGTAATTTGTTAAAGAACAAATGAGGACATAAAAATATCAGTACAAAATATCATTACATAAAATCATACTGACCACATAACAGGCAAGAGTTATTGCATCATCAACTATAAAAGCCTGTCATGTTTTAAAAATGCGAATGTGTTTTAGATTTATTCCATTTTTTTGATTTGGTAAAAGCGCTTTTCTTCATTCATGTATTCACGAAGTCGTTCATTCGTTCATCTTCCGTAAGAATGCTTAATCTCAGTGCACAAGGCTAAGACACAGTCCGAATGGGGGTCTAGTCCATCGTAGGGAAATTGTTTAGTGTATCCGTTGACTTAAGGATGGGTTTAGGGCAAAGTGTGAGACTTTAGTAACAAGCTCATCTCACACTCCATTGATATTCAGTAACTGTTCTCACAGCTAATGTACTTAGTTCTAAATGTAGCGCATTTTGTCCCAGTACATGCTTGTGGATTTTTAATTTGTTTAATGACACTTGTAAATGTCGCTGCTGCTTTTACCCTTGAGGCATGGACACACACACGCGCGCACACACACACACACACACACACACACACACACAGTAGAGAAAGGCAGACAATGAGAGAGAGAGAGAGAGAGAGAGAGAGAATGGCGATGCTTTTGTCTGAGAAAAACAATATTTTCCTTTTAAATATTAATAAAACAATAAGCGCACAGGCCAGAGCAAATAGAAAACACTTAATAGACACTAGAGGTACTTACTGTAGACGGTCATGCTCTGTACTCTCTAAGAACACTATCGGAGACAGAAGACGTTAAGATTTGATTATTAAAGTCTAAATTCATTTAGCTTTAAAGGTAATTCACAATTTGCATGACTGTGCTCTATACCACATGATGCCACAATATTTTTCAGCCTTCGGGTTTGTGTGAGTGGAGAGGCATTGTTTCACCGGGGTTGGTGGGTTTCCTCCACATACTGTACTGGACTGGGAGGCGTCCTCCCACAGTCCAAAGACATGCAGAGTAGATTTTCCATATTGCTTGTGTGTGTGTGTGTGTGTGTGTGTGTGTGTGTGTGTGTGTGTGTGTGTGTGTGTGTGTGTGTGTGTGTGTGTGTGTGTGTGTGTGAGTGTGTGCGCGCTTATGCATTTCCATGGATTGGACCTCATCCAGGTTGTACCCACCTTGCACCCTGAGTTTCCTGGGATAGGCTCCAGACCTCCCGTGATCCTGAATAGGATAAGCGACACGCAGAATGAGTAAGAGTGAGAAAGAGACGAGAGTGTTTCACTTCTGCGATTGTAAAGTAGCATGTGGTGTGATTTACCAATCCCTTTCGGACAGGCTTCTTCTCTTGACAGGAGAGAAACAGGTGCTCAGGGTTAGAAAGGGGCACAGGGATCAACATTCGAAAATAAATAACTTACACATGTTTCCTTTTTGTTGTTGTAAATTTAGCTTGTGAGCAGGTTGTAAATTTGTTCTAATTTATCAAATGGCAGCCGCGTGCCGGCTCTCCCCGATTAGCTACCAACCACAGAGGGTTAAACCTAATACATGCTTCCTCCACAAAGCACCAATCCAGGAAAAAGCATCTTTTCAAACTTCTGCTCATGCTGCATCACTTAAGAACCCCTAAAGCTTTTTATATATTTTTTTTGTTTTTAGTTTTCATCACTTTTTTGCTGTCACAAGGAATTTCTCAAGATAAAAGACTCGAAAATGACAAGCTGCAATTTTTACCTTATTAAAGTCAAGAGAGAAACAAAATAGGGAGCTGATGTAACTTGTTTTGTGGATATTCTACAATATTAAATGTAACTATAAACTCATACTGTAAATGAATTGTGAATGTATCACTACAGGATGCAATGTTATTGCAAAATAATCCAGTTTAGAGTGGCTAAATTAGAGCTCCAGGGTTGTTGGTTCAGTTCCTGCCTCAGCCTGTTTGCATGTTCTCCTTGTCGTTGGTGGGTTTTATTACGGTACTCCAGTTTCCTCCCACAGCCTAAAAGACATGCCGATTTGGCATGTAAGCTTGTGTGGCCTGGGATGGAGTGGCACCCAATCCAGGATGGACCCCACCAAATGCACTTAGTCCCCGGGTATACAGTAGGCTCCAGGTCTCTAGCAACCCTGTACAGGATAAGCAGTATAGAGTACTATATGCTCCAGCATGTTTCATTCCCACTGGTGAACAGGAACAAAGTAAATGTAATTATTACTATGCTTATGTTTATTTTTTTAATAACTGCACTTTTTTTTCTTTCTTTTTGCCTTTTACTCCATTCAATTTCAAAGTACTGTAGAATACAGTGTGGCATAGCGGTTAGCACTGCGGCCTCACTTCTCCAGGGTCGAGGATTTGATTCCCTTTTCAGGTCTGTGTGCTTGGAGTTTGGAGGGTTTTTCTCCGGGAAGTCCGATTTCCTCCCACAGCCCAAAGACATGCAGAGTAGATGCATGAATGAATGAATGCACGAATAATCCAAAAAGAGACATTACTCACTTTTATGTAATCATAAGAAATTTGTGGGACTTGAGGGCATGGTGGATTAGTGGTTAGCACTGTCACTTTACTCCTCCAGGGTTTTGGGTACAGATCACACTTCTAAAAGTTGTGTGGAGTTTACAGTAGATGATGCTCTCCCCATGTTCGGTGGGATTCCTCTTGTTTCCTCCCATAGTCCAAAGACATGCATTGTAGTCTCATTGGTATTTCCAGTTTCCCTGTGGTGTGTGAGTTTGTGTATGCATATGTGTGTTCTGAAATGAGTTGGCACCCCATCCAGGATGTTCCCCACATTGTGTCCTAGTACCCTGGGATAGACACCAGGCTACTCATGAGAATGCACAGGATAAGCGATGAAGATGGATGTATGGATAGATGTGGAAATGAAGTATGAAGTGTGTAATTGATATGCATTTCATAAATCAAAGCTCCTTTCCCAAATCAAGGTATATACAGTTATACAGTTATATATATATATATATATACTGTATATAGCGTACATATCAAGCTATATTAGGAAATCAAAAGTAGCATTAAACATTTAAATGCAGATCTTTCTACCTTCATTTGCTTTAATGTTATAAGACGTTACATTTTTTATCAAAAAAATAAAAAAAGGAAAAATGTTCTGGCAGTTCTAACAAGCATGAAATGAATACAGATTTATGAATGAAGCTGGAACTCCAGCTCGATCAGTTATTCCATTACTCCCGCCACATCTGCCCTTGCAGCCCTATTTATCATAATGCGAGTGAAGAAAATGCATAAAGAGGTAAACAAACAGAGAACAAATGGATAGAAGGACGTGATTCAAAGCCGCTCGTTTTAATGGGCCTCAGCTCTGAACACAAACGCAGCGATGGGATGAAATAATGAATGAATGGTTATTATAAAGTGTCGCATTTTATTATGCAGGAGCGAGGATGCACAGATGAGTTGCCGCAGGTCTGTTTGTACACCGCGGCTCTGAGCCATGTGCTGCATGTGGTGCCGGAATACACACAGAGAAACACACACGTGTAGTCACTTTTAAATGCAAATCCATGGCACAGTCATAAGGCACACTATTATAATATACAGTAGTCTAACAATTTCCAATTTCACATATCAACACCAGAGGTTCCTTTTGTCCTCAGACCACACACACACACACACACACACACACACACACACAAAGCAAAGAAGTATGCTAACTCACTTTTTAGCTGATGATGTTTGGTATTCATTTGGTATTCTGAGCCAAAGAGGAACACTGACACTGACACACACACACACACACACACACACACACACACTATTATATACTCACAGTCTATTCTGTATATTATACAGCATGCACAGAATTAATGAAAAGATCAAACAGCACAGCAGATCTGATAGCATTACAGGTTTAAGGCTGCAATGTGAGTCGTTAAAGCATATGGCAGTAAGCATGTGTGTGTACATGCGTGTGTGTATGTGTGTGTCACAGATGAACAGATGGCTAGACAGTGTCTTTGCAGTCCTCGTTTAACACAGCACCGATGTAATACTGTAATTGAGACAGTGTGTGTGTGTGTGTGTGTGTGTGTGTGTGTGTGTGTGTGTGTGTGTGTGTGTGTGTGTGTGTGTGTGTGGACGAGTGAATGCGAGAATATACTGTACATATATGTGTCATATTGCATTAAATATAATAAGTATGTCTTCATAATTCAAAATATTTTTGTCTGATAAGATCGCTCTCTCTCTCTCATTTTCTTCAGCTATATTCCTCCATCATTTGTGTGGTCTTTAGACATTTTGTTGCAGCAGCAGGTGTGTGTGTGTGTGTGTGCGTGCGTGTGCGTGTATGTGTGTGTGTGTATGTGTATGTGTGCGTACTTGTGCGTGTGTGCGTGTGTGCGTGTGTGCGTGTGTGTGTGTGTGTGTGTGTGTGTGTGTGTGTGTGTTTATAGACAATGATTTGCAGACTCAGACTGTGACAGTTTCACTTTGCAAAGAAAATGATGGGGTATAACTATTCATTTGAGCCAAAAAAGGAAACTCATAGTTACCAGGATAGTATTCTTTCACCTCAGAAATATTACCACAAACTTACTAAACGATGCAGGAAAACTAGTTCATGCTTTTATCACCCCTAGGTTGGACTATTGTAACGCCTTACTGTCTGGTTGTTCAACTTGGTGTATAAACAAGCTTCAGTTAGTACAGAATGCAGCAGCGAGAGTCCTCACTAGAACCAGAAGATACGAGCACATCACCCCTATCTTATCTACACTGCATTGGCTCCCTGTGAAATTTCACCTCGATTTTAAAATACTACTATTGACGTATAAAGCACTAAATGGTCTCACGCCACAGTGTCTGCGTGAACTGCTAGTGTCTTACGATCCGCCACGCCTACTTCAATCAAAGGATGCAGGCTGTTCGTCAGTACCACGTATTATTAAAACTACAGCAGGGGGCAGAGCTTTTTCTTACTCAGCCTTCAAAGTTATGGAATAGTCTTCCAATGAATGTTCGGGACTAATTAAAAAACTATTTATTTAGCCAAGCATTTTTGTAAATAGATTAGCCTTAGGTAAAGGAGCAGATCTGGGGGACCAATGGACAGGGAGTATTCTGGTGAACTGGTATGTTTAGATGCTGTCTTTCCTACTCTCATTGATCACTCAGGTTTGTTGATTGTGAAGTGATTGGTCGCTTTACATCTCAGGGAACCCTCACGTCTGTGTTTCCTTCTGGCTCCTCCTTTTTAGTTATGCTGTTATAGTCAGTCCTGTCGGAGTCCCTGCATTACATTGTGTAACAGTGACTATATCTAACTATTATCTCCACTTCTCTTCTGCTCTCTCCTCTTCTCCTCTCTCTCTTTTCCTCTCCATGTCTCTCTGTCGAGCTATACATGTCGCTCCTGAGCTGCAAGTGATCCAGACCCCCTATGCCCTCTGGACCTGTCTGACTCGTCCTGGTGTCCCGCTTCTGGCTGGAGATCTCGTCGCATGGACGCCCCCGTGTGGTCTGCCTGGGATAGGTGTGGTGTCTGGGGACGGTTCGACTTTTCCACGAAGACGGCCCTGGCCTCGCTGATGCTGCCAGGAGTCATGACTGCAGTCACTCGATAGATCAGAATTGGAGTTTGCTCTAGTCTACCTGAGCCTCCAATAACGAACTGGAATCCATATTAACTTCAACACATCTCCTGTTCTACTGAAGTTGCAGACTTACACAGTATATCCCTGCTATCTGTTTCACCCAAATGAGGATGGGTTCCCTGTTGAGTCTGGTTCCTCTCAAGGTTTCTTCCTGCTATCTGAGGGAGTTTTTCTTTGCCACTGTCACCGTCGTCCTCGGCTTGCTCAGCAGGGACAGTCTTATCATTTTGATTCATGCACGTTCACAATTCATACAAACGTAAATGATTCTTTTGATGGTGTAAGGCTGCTTTGTGACAATGTCAATTGTTCAAAGTGCTATACAAATAAAACTGAATGGAATGGAATTGAATAGTCTGATGCTCTGAAGACCCTCCATCACTCTGACCTGGAATAAAACGAAAACTGAGAATATGAGTGAAAGGAAAATGTTTGAACTTGTATCATTTTAAATGCCACATTCTATTCTATTCTCAATATCACATGAGAGGAAGTGCTGTTGTACTGAATATCAGGACAGCTGTGACATCTACAACATTTACTTTTTTATTTAGGACTTGCTTTATATTACCACCTATTCTGCTTTAGAATATCAGTCAACTTCTGGGTTTCCTGAGTTAAATCCCAAATAGTGTAAAAAGGAAAGGTAGTGGGCTAGGTTGCACAATGCCTTATTCCACACCCTTTTGGGATTCAGACTTGTGTTAGCTTTGTAACTCATGTCAATCATGTTATAAATTAAAACAACCTGGGTGATTCAGAGACCATTTGGAACAACTTAGAAACATCTATTATTAAATAGAGTTGAGTTAAAGTGTTGTTTAAGATGACAACATTATGGTGTGTTTACCTGCTGAAAGTGCTTCTGTGACTGGTTTTGAATGTGAGTTTTGGCTGGCAGCTGCTCTCCCCTCTTTCCAGAAGTGAGGACCAAGAATTCATGTACCGAATGATTGTTAGAATGCCTGTGATGCGGAGTAATGTATATACTCACTCACTCACTCATTCATCATCTATACCACTTACTCCTGTATTCAAGGTCACCTATCCCAGGAGACTTAGGGCACAGGGTGCCAATCCATCGCAGGGCGCACATACATGCTCACACTAATTCACACACTATGGCCATTTTCATGCCAATTAACCTAACCTACATGTCTTTGAACTGCGGGAGGAAACCCGAGTATACGGAGGAAACCCGCCCAGCAAGGGGAGAACATGCAAACACCACGCACACAGAGACGGGAATTGAACCCGGACCCTGGAAGTGCAAATTGACAGTGCAAACCACTACATCACCGTGCAGCCTGTAATGTATATAGTTAAACATATATCTTATTTAGGGGCCTCCGAGTGGCGCAGTGATTAAAAGCGCTCGCCCTATCATCCGGAGATCGCTAGTTCGAATCCCGGGTGGTGCTGTAACCTCTCGCAGCCGGAGGTCTAGAGAGAGCTGATTGGCCGAGCTCTCTCAGAGGGGAGGGATGAGAGGTACTTGGTGCTCCCACATTAATCACGGCTCTACAGCCAGTCAGGGGCGTCTGTGAGCTCGCGCAACGGAGGGAGCGGATAGCGCTATCCTCCGAGTGTGTTACGCCGCCCCCAACGGTGCGCGAGCGAGCAGTTCGAAAAGATGCGGTCGGCTGGCGTCACGTGGTTCGGAGGAAACACGTGATAGTCTTCGGCCCTCCCGGCTGAGTGGTAGTAGTAGCCTTAATGTGGGAGCCCCCTAGTGACGGGGAGGAATTGGACACGACTAAATTAGGGAGAAAATCGGGGAAAAAAAAAAAAAAAAAAAAAAAAACATATATCTTATTTTTCATTATCACGACCTCTTGTCCAATCAGATTAATCTGTCTGAAACTCTTGTATAATACACTGGCAATTCACTCTCACTCACTCACTCATCATCTATACCGCTTAATCCTGTATTCAGGGTCACGGGGGGCCTGGAGCCTATCCCAGGAGACTTGGGGCACATGGCAGGGTACACCCTGGACAGGGTGCCAATCCATCGCAGGGCACAGACACACACACACTCACTCATTCACACACTACGGGCAATTTGGGAACGCCAATTAGCCTAACATACATGTCTTTGGACTGTGGGAGGAAACCGGAGTACCCGGAGGAAACCCACCAAGCACGGGGAGAACATGCAAACTCCATGCACACAGAGACGGGAATCGAGCCTGGCCGGGGATCGAACCCGGACCCTGGCGGTGCAAGGCGACAGTGCTAACCACTACACCACCGTGCCGCAATTCAAATATTTGTAATATTTCGTTGGACCAAGCATTCACTGTGGCATTGTTTCAATGTATAATATATGTTATGATATGATACAATAGGATATGATACAGTGTCTGGCCCCCAAAAAAAGTCAGCATATTGCCCAATGATGGAGGTAGTGTTTTAGCTAGGCTCAACGAAATTATGTGGCAATAAAATTAAGGCAGATGATGACCTGAATGTAGAGAATAAGCAGGTTTTCACATCTGCTGTATAGATGTTTTTCTTTCTTGATGGAACAGGTATATTTCAGGACTCAAATTGGGAAAGAGTGCTTCTGGGAGTATGAGGGACACTTTTCACCAAACTTCACCAAAGCTAAAGACAGTCTAACGGAATATTAGCGTGTGCAACTTTTTATATAACAAGCAATACATAATATAATTCAATTATTTTATAATTGTGTGATTGATGTAAATTAGACACATTTTGATTCGGTATGTTCAAATGTATGGAAATTTTTGTCCTTAAGTTTAAGTTCTAGACTCAGCATTTAGAGATCAGGTTTTAAAATAAGGTAAAGATCGGGTTTGCTGGAGAATTCCTTCAAACACTTAGTGTTGTCCATGTTAGCTACTTTAAGCCACCACAGTAAGACTTAAAGACCTTTCTTTGTTCTTTTATAAATTTGTGAAAAAATGCATTTCCAGCACATATTGAAACAATAGCTGTGCTGCTGCAGTCATTAATCTGCGAACCCTAATAAAGAATCCTGTACTCCCTTCATTACTATATACCATTAAAACTTGCCTTTTGTATCATAATGGAATTAACATTCACAGATGACGTAACTCATAATTAAAAAACCCATGATTTAAAGGAATTTTTATTGCATTTTAAAAGCTCCTTCTATATTCTTTATTTTGTTAAATAGTATATTAGTCAGTGCTTTAATTGCTTTAGCAGTCCATGCTCTGTCTCTGTATCTGAACAAAAGGGTCGTGTTAAACCATGTACGGTATCTAACGCATGAAGTATGTTTTATTCCAGCATGTTAAATTAGTCTTCTTTCGCGTAGGGTTCCAGTTTAATAAACAAGGTGATAAAAACCTGTCTAAAACCTTGTGAGCGATGGATGATTTCTTCACACAGCAAATGTCACAGTTTGTGCGCTGCTGCTGTAGATGCCGTTGCAAGAAAGACATAAAACTCATTTAAATGTGATGCTCCTGTGCTTTCATGATCCAAACCAAGAGTGCTTACACATTCTTCCCCGATAACAGCAGACTTTGAAACATCTTGAACGAATATACAGTATGTTGGAAATTCAGCCAACAGAACTTTAGGAGAGTTTAGAAGTGATACTGTACATTAGCGACTTTAAAGTCAGGTGATACGATTAGAGAGAATAATATACATACTGTTATTAATGCAGGGGAAGCAATAAGTATTCACTGTGAAGTCAAAAACTTTCCCAGAGCAAAAAACGTTTCTTGTTCTTAGGAGAATGCATCAGTGTTTTGCAACCCAATAGCTATCCATTGCATTTACAGCATAGGTGTGGTTACCACAAGGGAAAAAACAACAACTTTTAATACATTTTCTCATACTGAGAAAGAATGGAAAACCCATTTTCAACAACCTCACTTATAATATAAGTCTAAGTGCAATTGGTAAACATGGGAAATTCAAAACAACCCATTATAGTTTAACAGTAAAGTTATAGAAGAAAGGTTTACCAAGGATGTAACATTAATATATTCTAAAAACTAGGGCACTTTTTTACATACACAAAATGGACAAAGTATTTAGCCAAACCTATTAATTATTAAATCTGGGTGTTTCAATCAGGCACCTTATACCCAGTGATGGGCAATCCTAATGCTTTAGCAAATTGGATGATGGGATGCTTCTCCAAACAGTTTGGTGAAGGTCATTTTCTATCCCCCAGTGCACAAAGCAAGGACTATAAAGACATGGTTTGATGAGTTCAATGTTGAAGATCTTGACTGGCCCTGACCACAACCTCGTCGAGCACCTTAACTGGGACGGACATTGCAAGCCAGGCCTTTTCATCCAACATCTGTGCCTGACCTTACAGATGCTCTACAGAATGAACTGACGTGAATTCCCACAGAAACACTCCAAAATCTTGAGGACAGCCTACCAAGAAGAGTGGAAGCTGTTATAGCTGCAAAAGGAGTCCAACTCCATATTGATGTATGTGTACAGTATTTATGTAGATACAATTTGATTGCAGTCTTGACGAAATAATTTTGTGCATATAGTGTATTTATTTAATGCACATAAACGTAGGTTGAAGAAATCCCATTCCTAAAAATATGAATGTTCCAGATACATGCATTCGTTAATCTGCAGTAAGTACTCGGCCCTGGTCAGAGTTAGAAGGCATCTGGAGCCAATCCCAGGATCTAATCCTTGGGTATGAGTAAGGAATACAACCTGGATCAGAGGGCACTTTGCACACACACATTCACACATTTGTTAACATGTAGTGGCAGTTTAGCTTAGCCAGTGGCGTGTTTTTTTTTAAAGAAGGGAGAAAGCCAGACATTCAAGAGGAATCCCACAAAGAGAAAAATTAGAGACAACTTTACACAGCAGTTGTATGATATATTCATTGTACTTTATCTTTATAGTCTTATGATTGACTTAGACAGTTTATGCAAAAAAAAAAAAAAAAAAAATCCAATGTACTTATACTGCCGATATATGCACAAATGACAAATAAAGTGTCTTGAATCTCTTGACACAGACAGCAACCCAAGCTCAGGATTAATCTGGGGACCGTGGAGCTACATGGTCGTAGCACTGACTTCTGTTGTCCATTATATAATTGAATAAAATTTTCAAGATTATCTGACAAATACCGCTGACAAAAATCTATGTTTCACATACAAACAGAAATCGGTAAACGCCTTCGTATTGTTACTTAAAGTGAGATTTCCATTAGTTTTCCATTTCTTTATATGGTAATTGCACATGCATTATTGATGTGGTACTGGAGATAGAGGTTAGTTTCCTCTCTCTGTTCTCTGCTTGTGTTTCACTCAGTGTGTCTGTGTCTTCGCAGTAACCCTAGACATGTGCACTGCTTTAACACTGCCATTAATATTCAGTTTTACACCAAAAATGACCCTTTTTTTTCACAACTGCTTTTTATCTTCCCATCTCTCCGCACCACACACACACACACACACACACACACACACACACACACACACACAGTCACACGGTTTCAGCTGATTTCGATGAAGGGCTTGTTATTTGATTAGCAACTTCATTTTGCTGTGGTGTTTAGATTGAGTGGCTAATTTAATTGAAGGCAAAGACTGTGACAGCTTATCTTTTGCGCGCCACCCGACTGATCAACATCTGGATCTGAGTGGATTTTTCCCAAACATTCGGAACAGCTCTTGGTTAAGGAATGTGTGTGTGTGTGTGTGCCTGTGCGTGTGTGTGTGTGTGTGTGTGTGTGTGTGTGTGTGTGTGTGTGTGTGTGTGTGTGTGTGTGTGTGTGTGTGTGTGTGTGTGTGTGTGTGTGTGTGTGTGTGTTTTATACTTGGTAAACGGGCAGTCAAAAAAGCTCCACTGGATGTGTGGAGTCTTCTTTACCTTCTCACAGCCATAAAGTGAAGGCACTTATGATTTTCTTTTTTCCTTTTAAAAGCTCTTGGTGAAATAGGTGACTTTTTTAATGCTTGTGTAATAAA
This sequence comes from Clarias fuscus, assembly GCA_030347435.1. Classification (NCBI taxonomy): domain Eukaryota; kingdom Metazoa; phylum Chordata; class Actinopteri; order Siluriformes; family Clariidae; genus Clarias; species Clarias fuscus. The sequence goes on from CM059222.1 coordinate 20,319,899, forward strand.
AGTGCAGTTTTATTGGGCAGATCTATGAGAAGCTAAGTGGCGCATGAATTGCAGTGGGTCAGGGGCCAAGTTCTAATGAAGCATATGGATGTGTTTTGCTATGTGGTTTGGCAAGGACTTCACCCAGCGGTGTTTCTCTCTCTCTACCTACTCTGGTGTTTCTACAAGAATTGAAAACAATTCTTATGTACCCTACGGAAAAACTGACATTTGGCAATTAAAGCTTAGAACCAGTCAGAAGTGGTTTCAAACAGATTATTCCAGTCATTTTTTTTTTTTACCAGTGTCGAAAGACTGAAATAACTATTAGCTTCTCGCTGATCAACTAATGTCATTTCAAGTCAATAAAACGATCTCGAAATTCCTCCCGAACCTTTGCATGCTTGCTGATTTTCAGAAAACCCTCGAGTTTAAGGTGAGGAATTTGAAACTCAGACAATTATGATTAAAAGGCAAAACTTACAGAATATTTGCATTAGGACACAGTGGCTTGGAATTGGATTTGGAAGCTGATATTACAAGAATTTTTTCATGTTAATGCTCCTTTCTGTTCGAAATCCCTTGGTCTCAGAGTGGGATGTTGGTCCGAATCCAGCCAGTTTCCCACGCTTCTCACACACTACAGCAATACAATTGAACTGCCAATAGCTGTTCCTCATTGACAATGTTTATTTACTATAATAGGTAATGGTTTGTGGATAGTTGGTGTCAGCAGGACTGGTTACCACAAAATGTTTAGGCTTTTAGGCTGTGATTGCATCTGGAGAAGTGTAATTGTGTGCATTGTGCACTGTTTATTGGGGGGGGGGGGGTTATTGTCTGCTTGTTTAAGCAGTTTTGTTGTAGCTTTTCTTCACGGTACTGTGCAGTTCCTCAAGGGATTTTGGGGAAGTTCAGGGTTCATAGGGTCTGTTTGGAACAATTGGTATATATGAATATATGAAGTTCTGCTGAAGAATATTGTGAGATTTTGTGACGTTTTTATGTTTACCTTGGAACTTTGATTAGTTAAATATTTTTGATTATTTCTTTGAATTGAGCATAATTTCTACTTCAAACAATCATTAGGGGCTCTTCTTTTCTGTATGTAAAATTGGGAAGTTCTGAGATGAACAGTTGAATTTTGGACAGTTATAGGTTTTTCTGTTTCAGATTGAAACCATTGGTTTCCAAGCTTAAAATTCTGCCTGGATAAGTGTTCTTAGTGTCTACTTGAAAGGTTGAATAGTTAAGGGTTTTTAGCCTCTAGGTAAAGCTTTGGATGGTTACAGGTATTATCTTTTACTTGAAACATTGGATAATTTAGGGTTTTAATTTAGACTTAGAACTTTAAGGATTTAAGGGTTCTTACTGTCAGGTTAGCTAAGGGTTTTTAGTTTTGACCTTTAACATTGTTGATTTAAATGTTCATAGCATCTACTTAAAACATTCAGTAGCCAGACGTTTCTACTTGAAACTTTGGTTAGTTGAAGCATCTTACCTTTTGCTTGCATAGATAAGGGTTCTTTGGTTCGAATTGAAACTTCAAATAGATACATGTTCTTGACTTCTACTTATATATAATATTGTGTAGATAAAGATTTGTTTCTACAAGCAACTTTAGTTAGTTAACAATTATTAGCTGCTTGGATCTTTAAAAAAAAAAATTAGTTTCACATACAATTGAGGGTAGATAAGCATCCTTAGTTTCTACTTGAAGGTTAGGATAGTTAAGGATCCTTTGCTTCTACTTTGGATAGTTTTGAGCATTTTTAGGTTCAACTTGAAATGGTACATCATTAAGGTTGGTATTGTATGTGTAGTTCTATTGTAAGTTTCAATTAGAAAACTTATACATATAAGCTTAATGTTGTCAAATAGTTTAATAGTACTTAATAATGTACTATCTTTGATAGCTAATATGCTTATTCAAATGTACTGTACCTAAAACTGATGTGAGGTCAAATGTATTGTATATTACCAGTAAGTCGTTTGTAGTTATTGCTCATGAAACATGAATGACTTATGTTAATGTAACATGTAGCCAAATACATACATACAATTATTATTATTATTATTATTATTATTATTATTATTATTATTATTGTTGTTGTTGTTGTTGTTGATGATTCATTTTTGTTAAATAAATAATGTCATGGTGAAAAAAAGTTATATGTTGTTGTTTGCCTTAGTGTGTATTTGCCTAATACTGAGACCAGCTATGTTCAGATGATTTTTATATCTTTACACAATGACTTGAATATGTCTGTCTGTCTATCTATCTATCTATCTATCTATCTATCTATCTATACTATACCCAGTTTTATTGCAGAGCAAAAGAAAGACTCATATGAGACAGGAGCAATCATATTTGGCTTTATTCTATTAGATAACTAATTTGTTTCATTTGTCATTTACATAAGTGTACCATCATAACAACTATATGAAATTTGTCACATTTACACAATGCATCGAAGAATATGGGTTAAGTACAATTAACATTCATCCCCATTATGGGAGCAGGGACTGAAAGAGTGAATCCCCCCTTGAGAATCCCCCTTGACATCTTCGTCTAAACATATGGCCTCTTAAGAGTGTCTCTGTGTCTATCGAAAGCAGGGTTTTAACAACATGTTAAAAGTTTTGGCTTGCCAAACACAACCTCGCATCTAGTATTGTCACTGATTAGATATGCAGTACCCACAGTCAACAATGTTTTTAGATTGTTGTTGTATTATCCTGTTAATGCATAGAATGGTATAATAATACAGGAGATGGAGAGTATATGATTAGGGTTTATTATCCTAATAACATATAGCATGTGTAGCTTGTGACTGTTCAAGCCAACTTCTGTTTATCTTTAACCTGCATGTAGTTTTATATTTTCAATAAAGGTTCACTAATAATGTCCTGTAACCGTCACGACCATCTTCTCTTGTCAAAAGACCCAATAAAATGTAGAAAGCATACATACAACTTACATTTGTTTTTGTTTTTTGTACAGATCAGACATAAAGGGAAAAAAATAGAGCAAAGCAATGCAAAATGGAAATTTATGAATGTAGCTCAAAGACACCTGACGTAGTCCACAGGCACTTTGTGGTGCTGGATACTCTTTGAGTGTACTAATTCAATCAGTTTAAGTGCTACAAAAGTAAACCATCTTTATAAAATTCTGCTCTGAAAAGGTAATTCTATCAAGAAAGGAAACTATGTTTTTCTATAAAAGAACTGGACTGGATAAAAATAGAACTGAAATAGGACAAAGTTAGCTAGCGCAACACATTTTGCATATGGATATCAATCACTAGGCTTGTGTACATTCTATACTCATCCTTGGGTGATAAATGGAAGTAAAAGCTGGTTATTGAGTGAAGACTGTACACTAAGATGCTGAAGATAGAAGTGCTTCGTTGTGCCATTGGAGCAGTTCGTAGAGGAAAATCCATGTTAGCTTCTGTTCGCTGTACTCTGATACAAGGAACACTTTCTTATACACTCAATCACTTTTTTTTTAATTTTATTATTGGTATGAAAATATCAGTACTCTGGAGACTAAACTGAAGGAACATCATGTCCTGCAAAACTGAGAGCTTCTCGTTTTATTCCTCTGTTCATGCAAAGATGACAGCTGTCCTCCGTCATCTTCTGTGTTTCCAGAGAAAGCGTTTAAAAAAAAACAAAAAAAAAAACAATATAACGACTTGTCTGTCTTTTTCACCTGGAAGTGCTTTCAACAAAACGGCAGAGCAGAGCTCCGTGAGTGAGGCGATAGAGCCATAAAGCGCATTACACTCCAACACAGCGGCTAGCTGCAGAGGCCAATGATACGCTCCATAGAATGATTTAATGGAAAGCACCCAGCTGAGTGAGGAGGACGGCTGTGAACTATAATGCGCAAGAACAGACTCTCTTTTGCTCTGCCAGACAGGAGGTGAATACTGAGTTCGGCTTATCGTGCCAAGCTGAAGCTCGTATTAGCCAAGCGAAGCGATACAAAGGAGCGAAGCAATAAGGCAATGGTACACACCAGGTTCTGTCAAACTAACATCCAAACGTAAGGGCATGTTTCAGCTGCTCCAAGCCCAATGCTACAGAAATAAGTCAATGTACAGTCATTCAGTATGCAGTACTTTTAATGTCAGCTATTTACATTAGATAAGCCTGAGTAAAATAGAAGAAGAAAAAAAATGTTGTTAATACTGTGCTTGTTAAACAAAGTTTGATCAATACTATAGTGGTTATTTATTGCAGTTTGAATCCCGCCGCCATTCCTCAGTTTGTGCCCAGTGACCTGAGAGTGATGCGCTAGATTACAAGCTCCCATTCTGGATCGTGGAGTAAACTAGAAAGCCATGCAGCAGACACGGAAAAACTATATACTGTATATGTGTGTGTGTACGCGATGCAGTTATATGCCGCTACCGCTCATTAGGTTAATGAAGGAAGGATGTAATCCATGAGGAAACAAGCAGATGAAATTGGTTGGCTTTGGTTGTTCTTTTGTGGTGTGTGGATGGCATGGGAGTGTTTGCCACACGGTTCGTTCTCGAAAATTCCTTTCCCAAGCTTCTTCATGCACCATCAGGTCACCTTGAAGTGATTTAACAATATGTTTGACATTTTTATTCACTCACTCACTGTCGAGCTCCTGTCGAAATGCACATGGAATTAAATTACTGCAGTTGTTTGGGGCTGCAATTTATCAACACAAATTCCACATTTGCGCTCTTCTCACTTTCTTTTTTTTTTTTTTTTGGGTGGTTTTAGCTGGCCGTTTTCACTCATAATCAATCCACTAATTAGAGAGTCAGGAAGCCGGACAAATACGCAGGAAGAATCCTACAGAAAACGTTATACTTCTCCAGAGAAACCTTCTGTCTACATCAAACAAACAGTTAAGGGGGCCCCGAAATGGGACAAGATGTAGGACCGTGCTGGTTAGACGCATTTTTTAACAGCATTATCACTAGCACACTGATAACGCACTTACAGTACAGCCAGTCATAAACACTCATAGTCAAATGATGCTGAGCTGGCTAGGGAGCACAACCACATTAAAGCATCTAATGGACCTCAGTTTACCACATCTGGCCCACTCACTCAACCACGGCATGAATCATTTACCCATGGTTCTCAAAGCCGGGTTAGTCAGCCTTGGGGTGAAACCGAGAGAGGTAAATGATGAACAGAAGTCTAAAGATGAATCACTGAATATTGAGTCTGGGAATTACACTGGCGATGTGTACAGTATGCGTGAGAGAGGAGAAGGTGATGTATTAAGCCGACTCCCTCTGCTGTTCCACAACTGCATCCAACTGACCCGGTATAGTTTGCTCTCAGTGAAAAGAGAAACATACAACTCAGCACTGTAACATAACTCTGAGTGGAAGTGAGGTAATAGCGGAGGGAATACGATGCACTTACAATATAAGTGGAGGAAACAGGAATTGTTTGTGGGTAGAGAGAGAGAAAGAGAGAGAGAGAGAGAGAGAGAGAATACTAAGTATAGATGTGAGTCATTACAAACATAAAGGTCAGTAAATGTCACCTTTTCAAGATGTCGCCTACACTTGCTGCTACAGAATTAGCTTCGCTTCACAAACCACCATTAGGGATGAAAACAGCACCAGTAACAGGCTTGGACTTAAAGGGCAACCTTTCAAGTCTCTGTACTGTACACTATTTTGAAAGAAAGAATCTGCTTTTTAATCCTATTTTCTATGCAGGGGTAACAATAAAGAATAATACGAAACAAAATGGGCAAAGTAAGTTAGTGCGATTGAGGCATTCTTGTGGAGTCCATATATGGCCTACAGGTGTCATAGGTCCAGATCTACGTCTCATAGTCTTCTGAGAGTTTGGTGGGATCAGACCATCAGTCTGAAAAACAGGACTGCTTTCCTTTCCGTGGAAAAAGTGTCTTTGAAAGATAAAGTGGCATTGCTTGGATTTTGGATTGGAAACTCCAGTTGTTTTGAGTTGACTACTTTATGAATTAGTTTGTTAGGGGGAAAAATGCATGGTCTACATACATACAGTATATTTTGGAGTATACATCATTTATGATACATTGAGAAACGCTATAAGGCCATTTAGATTTGGTCGGTGGCATTAAAAAGGGCTGTATTGTTAGATACCAGTGACAGCTACTGGTATGATTTGAACTGGATTTCATCCTGTGATGTCTTGACCTTGAAGCATGTCGAATATACTGTATGATGGCATTTTTGTAGAATTGAAGCTTGTGGTCCAAAACATCTGACTGCTGAAGTTATCCAAGCCCACAGGACCCAGTGCATCAGGGAAATGTCCATACTGGGTTTTATAGGAGCTGATGGCCACAGTTAGCTAATGACCACCAGAACAACATGCCACTTTTCTTCTCACACTTCCCACCACTTTGCTCTCAATGGAACTTCTTCTCCTTCATCTGCCTGATGGTGTCACTTCCTTCAGGTGCTCCGTTCATGCCTGTGATGGCGGAGAGTCCGACTGAGCCCCTCCATCCACCCTCACCACTGAAACAAGAATTGGGGGTGGGGGGGTTAGGGGGGTATTATTTGGTTGCTTTGGACAAAGATAAAAGGTTCTACAATCTTACTATACTTTGCTGTATTATACAAGCATCAATCTTATACCATTATCATAATTCACACATTATGTTTTTTGAAGTCTAGCTTCCACATCATAGAACATTGGTTTCTACATCAAATCATTTTTGTGCAAATTAAGTGGAAATAAAATAGCTTTTTTTTTTTTTTTTTCATAATGTGACATATTCACAATAACATACCCAGATTTTCACTTTTGGGTTTTCCAACACATGATCCCAAACATACAGTTATGATCCCAAACATACAGGCTAAAATGATGTTATGAAATTGTGCAGAAAAAAAGGCTGAAATAGTACTAGAAAAAGGGTTATTTACAATTGTTTGTATAATTATTAATATATATATAATTATTGGTGTCTAGCACCATGAAGAACTTTCTGTTGTAGATTACAGCCTAGATATAATGTTTTAAATTACTGACAAAGAGACAGACCAAAGGATGCTCTAGGTTTTTATTTATTATTATTTATCCACTTTCTCCTAGAAGAATAGTCTAGAGCAAAGGTTCCGAACTCTAGTCTTAGATGACCTTAGACATTTTAGCCTTTTCTCTGCCCTATCACACACCCTTCAATTCAGAAAATGCTGTTTAATAGTGAATTACTGTAGTTAAATCAAATGTGCCAGAATTTGCAACTACAGTAACATGTACAGAAACTACAGTACATGCAGAGGCAGAGGTGCCAGGTGTTAATTTATACAGACCAACTATTTCTAATAACTGCACAAAAACCCAACCTTGGCAAAGGAAGCCATTTTTCTTCTTTGTCTCAGTCATAAGTCCATCCCACATTTCTGATTTGCAGAATTTTCAAACCTGTCTACACATGGTCTGCGAATTTTCTCCTAGTGTATTCAAATTCATATCATATAGTCTACATTTTCACAAACTGATTAGATTTTTTTTTCTAAGCTGCTCAAACATGTCCAAAAAAATGCCACCTACAGGCATGCTTTTTTTTCCCCACCCATAACGTAAGTGCAATTTGGCACAAAAACCCCAATCCTGGCAACGCTGTGTGAAGGATTACACTTACTGATTCTTTTTTTTTTTTTTTTCACACTCACAAAACCATGGCAATGCCAGAAGATGTTTAGAGCTTGGTATTGCATTTAGATTTCTTTGATCAATATTGAGAAATACTGATGAGATAATCTAAGATGTAACAACGTGCCTTTTGATTTCAGTTTGTGTTTAATGAGAGTGCTGGAGAAGAATATCTCATGATTTTTAGCTTAACAGTCTATTCAGCAATCACCTAATGGGGGCTCTCTCGAGCTGGATGCTCAGCCTCGCCCTCCAAACCCCCATCCTCCCCCCCCCCCCCCCCCCCCCCCCCGCCCCATGCCCTTTTAACTGCAATCATTACTACATTCAGTACGACACACAAATGTCCCATTTTCCCACTAAACCCTTCAATCTGCTGTCAATTGTGGGGAGCCATGGAAACGATTCCAGAATGCAGAGAGCGCTCTTTGAATTCTTTGGTGCCATTTTTGTGTCTGAATCGCGGTCGCGCCATGCCGATGCAATGGTACAACAGCGTTCAGCCTTACAACGCCTGTTTACTTATCCCTTTTTTTGGCCTGTCAGTGTGTGACATCATAAGTATCTCTCCACTGCATCTTTTCCCCTAATGTGAGAAACAAGCATTAATTCGCAGTTCCCCCATGCAGCTCAGACTGTACATTCGCATATCTGTCCAAATGTTGCGCATCTTGTTTTTGCTTGCTTTCAGGGTTCAAATAACTGATGGATTACAGCAGGGAAGCTTAAAATATCTGGTTCATTAAGACTTGTAACATGTATGACTTTGGTATTTTAATTAAGGCGTTTTCACTCTTAGGGCTCTATTTTAGTCCAGAGCACTAGCATGGGTGCCCAGGACAAGCAGATTATAAATATCACTTTTACAGTTGCTCATAAGAAAAGCAGGTTAAGAAGCATGTTGATCTAATGTTTTATTCTTCGCTTTACTGATCCAGTGACAAGAAAGGGAAAAAAAAAAAAAAAAACTCTAGCACAACACATAGTCATTTAAACACTCCATAGAGTAAAAATAAAGACACTCCCAGAGTTCAAGTTCCCAGAGGGGTTCCCATGCAACTTTTCAAAGAAGTCCCAATGCATACGTCTACTCTCAACCTGATGTCCTGTGAATATTTCTTGCAAGCTTTTAGGGAGAAAGGTTGCTTATTATTAGTCACTACCTATCCAATTTACAAACCATCTACCCCTTAAATTACTCAGGAATTTATCATTATTATTATTGCTTTTATAATGGCAGATTGTTGTTGTTGGACCAACCATCAATGATATTCAGGTACATCTTTTTGAACCGTTTATACAAGCAATGTCTAGGAACTGAAGCGGTTCATGAGTCTCTTTAAGAAGGGGTCCAACACTTCTCCATTTGATTGATTCTCCACTGATTGAGGAAGAACATTCACATTGTTTTAGAGCTAGCAGAGCATTTGCCTAATGCCTGCGTATAAAACTTAGTGTTCTGTTGTACACCTTGTAGTGGTCGAAGGCTGTTTAAGCTTTAATGATCATTGAGAAAGAAGAAGAAAGCTGTAAATGATGGAAAGTGAGTAAAAGAGTAATAGCCGAATTAGAGATGCCAATGGAAAGAACTGCGAGGCTTTCAGTGGGGAGATCTTGCAGTTGAGATGCTGCAATTGTCAATTAGAAAAGAAACAAAAGAGGCAGAATTAAAGTGAGACATACAGTATAAAAGACTAAACGCAGGGAAGGAGAGCACTAGATGGAATGGTTAAAATTTAAACAACCCATTCCTCTCTCTCACATCCATTCATCCATCCCTCAATTCCCTATGGGCCAGATAGAGCTGCAGAGGATGGAGCGAGAGAGGAAGAGTAATTACTGTTGATCTTGTTGAACGAGGCTGAAGTGGGATGGTAAAGTTTACCTGAGGGAAATCCCCCCAGTCTGAGACTACATCAGACAATGTGGAGTCTTTCTGCGTCTTGATTCTGTCATTGTAGTGGACTTTCCTTTGTGTACGTGGACAGCAAGAGGGTGTTTAGCAAAATTGCAAATTAAACTGATATTGACTTTGAATCCAGTCGCCAGTGTTGCCTATGATCACTGTTGTCATTATCTGTGCAGCACCAAAGATCAGTGGCTCTAATCTCCAGCCCATGACTTGATACTGCAACGCATTCCTTCGTTCAGTTCCACTTGCACTGCAACTAGGAATGTTCTGGTCCCTTTTAACCATTTCTGTGTCAGAAGTCATTACATTCCTTGCTACAAGACACTGCCATGATGATAGGACCATTTTCCACCTACAGCAATGAGCACTGTACTGTAGTAACTGCAAGGAAATTATTTACTCTGACAAACTCTTTGTTTTATTATTGTTATTTAATTGTCTGAAAGCTATTCTGTTTTTGCTCTTTATTTTTCGTTTCTTTGCTTGTTGCAAAGAAACAAATGTGAATTTGAATATATGTATGATTATGAATTTGAATATTTATTTGAATATATAGTCAGTCAGATTGAAGTGGAAATACTACATATACAAAGTATAGCTTACATACAAATAATACCTTTCTGTCTAGTTTGCTAAATTTAATTAAGTTTCAACCAAAACAGAAAATCTGAACGGTTAAGACATCGGAATACAGCTCGGGGGGGTCACAGGTTCAAATCCCAACACCACCAAGCTGTCACTATACTTCAACTCCCCAGATGTATAATCAGATAAAAGAAAGACACTGCGGAGTAAGACAGTCTACCAAATGTAGACAAGCTTGAATTATTTCCCTTTTAACACATTTATTTATTTAACTAGCCAAATTTCAATCTTGCTTCCATTAGCTAGCATGCAGTGAGCAGTGCCAGGGGCTTTTTGTTAATATACATACTGTACATCTTCTGATTGGGGGACCAATGCTGGTACAATTTCAAATATATGAAACACCACATTTTCCTTTCATTTTATTATAATACAAATGCATTAGAGTTGTACTAGATGGATTTGGTTGCCATTGAAACTCGTCAAATGCCATACTGTATTACAGATGTGATTATTGTAATATGTTGTGCGAATTGGATGGCAACCCCTCGACGGGAGCAACTGAAAGACTAACAGCAATATATATACCAAGCTGAATAAAAAAAAAAAAGCATCCCCTATAAACTGTTCACAACCAGCAGGGGGGAACAAACTAACACTCAATAAAATAAAAAATAATAAACTGCTATTTCTTTTTTTAAAATATGCAACAATACTAAGTTGTTTTTTTTTTTTTTTACCTTTTTAAACCAAGGTCATAAATGGCCATGCATTAGAAAAACAGACCAGTTCCCTGCTGCACAGTATAATGCATTCTTGTAATCATTAACAAAGCTTAAGTGACCATTAGTGTGTGTTTTAATAGGTACCCTAAAATAATAACCTGCAACAACAATATAAAATTAGCCAGGCAACATTTGCAACAATGATTTCAGGGGACTGGAGCCAATGTACAATGTAATCATCTACTTTTTTAATTAGATGCAGCTATACGTTGGTGCTTCAGCTTCCTAAACCCCGTGGTTTCTGTTAAAACGTGTCTAGGTCCCGCTGCCACCCCAGAGTAATTCTGAAATGAAGTAGAGATAAAAAGATCAAGACCTTAGTAAAGGGTTAGAGAAGGAAATGCTAATTTTACAGATTTATTGAGTTGTTCTTCACTTCTTTTAACGAGTTACCTATACTCAGCACACGAGCACAGAAAGTATGTGAACAGCCTAGCTTTAAGCTAGCTTTTTTTTTTTTGGTAATTCTAATTAGCAGCCATTAAACACTGGTATTGCTGCAAATTTTAAGCAGCCCCCAGGAGAGCGAGCCGGCTGGAGTGAGCACTGCAATCCATCACCGCACACCTGCTAATGAGCCAATAAGGCAAACAAACCTCTGGGTGAAAATACGGACTGAGACAGCTGAGGAAATGTCAGGGCAGTTTGGGTATAGTTAGTGACTTATATATAAGTAATGATCAGCCCGGAACACGCTTAAGCCCGAGAAATAAGAACAATCACAGTGGAAACCAAAAATGATGACTTTTCAGAAGCAATAAAACCTACCATAAATACAAACAGTAATCTCACTTTTCATATCGACTTCAAAGCTGGCGTAATGAAATTCGCAATGACGGTTTTATTGCTGGAGCGGTTACTTTACATACCACGGTGCTACTTTAGGCTAGTTTAATATTTGATTGGAGTGGAGGCGGTGCTGTGGGTATCATGCTCAGACTTCACAAACATAAACAGGTTCTTTTAGACCATTTATTGTCTGAATATTGAGTTCAGCTTTCCTGCTCTCTTTTAATCATCACTCCTTAAAAAAACTCCAACGGGGACATATCAATCAATGATACTGTAGGTTCCATCTTATCTAAGCCAACTGTGGATTATGCATAGAATATACTTATGGGTTATATATAAAATTGGTTTTCCTTTCTTATGGATTTGCTTCCAAATGGAGTTTTTTTCCATGCGCTTATTCTCAATCTAGCTGAGTAATAACAGCGTTCACCTTGTGTAATTCCACCTGACATGTAACCTGTCAACTCGCTTTACTTTTTCTCACTTTGCTCATCATTTGCTAATCCCACCCACCAACAAGCTTTCTCTGCCACGCAGCTGCCTACCATCAATGGTGAAGTTTCGCATGTGCCTTCTCCATCTTGTGTAACTGCCGCTCATATTACACAGCAGGACAGCTAAACACGCAGAGGAGTGTGTTATCTGCCCTCTTCTACAGACATAAGCTAACAGAAGTCAACTACAGTATTAGTTATTGTTTCAATTGATGGGGTGGGAGTACGTCACTGAGAGTATGCCATCCCACAAACCCTCAAATCTTACTCTCTTCAACGCTTGGCAGTGAAAGGTGATCATACTCATCAACTTTTCTTATGCAACTAGCCAACACATGCACTAGGGTAGACCAGTTTTTCTTTCATCCTGATCAGAGTTTCTTGCTAGCAATACTGGCAACTCAGCATAAATAACCCACCACATATTTCACATATTTAGTATGCTACTGTATGGTTTTTTGTTTTGTTTTTCCCACACTGTGAAATAAAGTAAAATGTTATTTGGGGCAAATCAAGCGTAAAAAAACTGAGAATGTTGTAGAGCCTGATCTGCTCGTCCAGACAAGTCAGAACTCAGGATTTTGGCCTTCAATTCAACGTCATTGTCATCTTCTTTTACAGCATAACAAAAGCTAAGCGTTTCATACTGATCCCTCATATGCAACCAAACATTAGAAACACAACAGTGCGGCGTAAAAGACAGGATGTTGTAGCACTAGAGGTAATCCAAGACAACTTAGCAGTCTAACAGCTACGTACTGCAATACTGAATATAAGGGAGTACACAAGCTTTAGTTTTCGCATAATCACTCACTCACCATCTATAACACTTAATCCTGGATTCAGGGTCAAGGGGGGCATGGAGCCTATCCCAGGAGACCTAGGGCAGAAGGCAGGGTACACTCTAGACAGGGTGCCAATCCATCGCAGGGCACGCATATACACACACTCGCACACACTACGGCCAATCGAACCTGGACCCTGGAGGTGCAAGGTGACAGTGCTAACCACTACACCACCGTGCCGCCTCTGTCACATCTGTGGTTATCATTAACGAAATGATCTTATGGATATCATGCACTTAAGACTTATTGTGGATATGTGTGCGCCACTGTATATTTGTATTTGCTTCTCTAGAAGAAGTTTCTGGTGCAGAGATTCTGTGTGAAATCCTTTACTGTCAAGATGACAGCAACATAAAGGAAGGAATAGATAAGAAAAGAACACAGCATGACACTGAAGTCAAGAAATAAAAAACAACAGGTTGACTTGATAGATGGGCATTGTCTAGACAGTTCTGTAGATTCTGTTATGAATGGCAGTTCTAGGTCCTGAACATTAAAAATGACCAAGGTTTTTCTCTCTCTCCATCTATCTATCTTATACTGTTGCTGTTCTCCTTGTGCTGCCCCCCCCCCCCCTCCCCAAACTCTACATACTATGAACAGTAAAGACAATGGATGGATGGCTGGATGGATGGATGGATGGATGGATGATGAAATGTCATCCAATTTTACCTTAGTTAAACTGGTTCTGTGGTCATTTTACATTTAGTTGTTTTCTGATCTGTTTTGATACTCTTGTCCCCCTATTACCGCCCCACCCCCCACCCCCACCCCTCCCCACGTATTTGGTTGGTCCTTTGATGTTGCTTTTAGCTCTGAATTCATGAGTTTGGTTAAAATTCAATTCTCTTCTTGTCTATCCATCTCTCTCTTTCTCTCTCCCAACCTCTTTTATATGGGCTTCTACTCTCATGCTGATGGATCAGAATCCTTCAGCAGACTCCCATCATGCACTGCTGTGCCCTCGTGGGAATGGGAATGTGAAATCATGATCCCCCAAAACTTTCCATCTTTCCAATCACTTCCCTCCATATCATTTCACAGCCTGAAAGAAGATATTTACATCAGGTTCTTCTAAATGTTACACACTGGAAAGTTTGAGCACGATAAAACAGCCACCCACGCCGACTTTATCAAAGCTTTGTCAGTCCACTCATCTCCTTCACACAACTGTCACAGTTGGCTAAAGTAGGCCATTGTGCAGATAAGGGAAAAGGCTGAAAGATGTACAGTAAAGCCTGCCAACCAGGCCTCTTGCACATGTCTATTGCGTATGTCTGGGCTGATGCATTGTACACACTGTAATGATTTTCTGCCTTTCAAACTCCCGGGGGCCTGGGAAAGCATTTACTTTAAGTAAATACATATTAGTGCTTTTTATTTATTCATTAATCATCTGCTTTTATCCACAGTGCCCTACTATATAGGCTAGTGATTGGCACAAACAAACACACAACGACTGGAGAGTAAGAAGGTCTGATTCGACTCTTTGTTTAAAGAAATACTTCAGTCTTTTTTGCTAATTTTTTTTCTATTCACCACATGTTCATCTACAATGATTACAGATGTTTGTTCCTGCTGATTTCTCTTTTTGTATGTATCTCCCTTATCACATGACAGCTACCAATCCAGAGGCATGTGAAGACAGCTGACCACATCTGTTCAAATGCAACCTCAGGGGAAAGGACTATCCACCCACTTACACCTACATCACCTTACAGATGCCCATGATTTTCTAATTTCACTGTAATGAAGAGAGGAAATATGCCCCTGAGAGTATAGCAATTGTCTCCCCCCCCCCCCCCCCCCCCCCCTTTGGATATCTTGGACAGCTGTTGCATCATCAAATGCTTCTTTTTTTTCTTCCTTTACTGAGAATAATGCAGGAAATTATGAGGTGGTTGTTATGAAAGCAATAACACTAAAGCAATAAAGGTTAAGAAAGTTCATTAACAGGTAGCTCCTGTCTGTGTAATTCACACGTACAGTACAGATGATGTGGGTGGAGATTATATTTGACAGACCCTGGAGTTCTCCTTTTGCCTGAGCATGTATTATTCTGCGTTATTGTCTGTTTCACTACAGTGTGGTTGAATTCTCCTGGTAAGAAGGTGTGATTTATTATTATTATTATTATTATTATTATTATTATTATTATTATAGCACAACTCTTCCACATTTACAGGAGTTCCACATTTAATATATACAGTATAATGGGTGTCTATTGATGTGATTGATTGTACAGTAATACTTCATTATGGAATCATTGATGTCTCATTTTTGTAGGTCTTTAGGACAGAAGTGTTTGCATTGTCCTTGTCTCCATCTTTGTTCTGTTAAAGTTACTTGTCTCACAGCAATTCCATTACATTAAATGTAGTCTTCTGTACCAGAAGTAGTGCAAAAGTGGGTATAACATTTGTATTAACGTACATACAGTAGGTTCACAATGAACAGTGTTACAGAATGTTTGCAGAGATGACACCATTGACTAGTGCGTGATGCACGGATGGATGAATAAGTGGAAACCTGCATTGAAGACAAACCACGCAGTGATTTGAGGACATCGACTATTATGAAGCGGATTTTTAAAAAGGATCCGAGAGCTGGTTTTAGTGATGACACATAATGTACAGCATGCATCGCTATTGATGGAAACTATGTTGGGTTGTTGTTCTGTATAGTAGGAAAAGTTCCTGAATAGTAGGAACATATGCGCAATTTAAACAACCGATGTCTAATAATAAAATAAATGTTATGCATTACTTTTGGTACAGCCCTCATATAGCATTTAAATATGTTAACTGATAGCTGCATAGTTAATATGTGATTAATAATATTTTTTAGTCCCTTTTTTTTTTTTAAACCCTGTTATTCCCTTTTTATTGTATTGTACTAATAGCACTGAGTGTGTGACGTTTACATTCATGTAGTTAACACACTTGGGGTGGGCTGGGGGGGTGGGCTGGGGGGGTGGGCGGGGGAGCGGATATAGAGACAGGGTTTACACATTATTGCACAGCCTGGAAGGGTGATGCTTGAAATGTTCTTCTCTATTCTGATAGATAGTATCAACATGGTCACTCTGTTTCACAACTCCCTGCCTGTTGCCATAGCCGTGTGTGTGTGTGTGTGTGTGTGTGTGTGTGTGTGTGTGTGTGTGTGTGTGTGTGTGTGTTATGTTTACTGTGTGGGTGCACCTCAAGGCCACATCATGTCACTGTCGCATTTACTCGTTAAATATTATTCCGCAGCAGCATTCTTCCGTTACTCCTATGAGAAGTCAGGTGGCTCTCACCCGGGACATACTGTACTGTATGGGTACATGTGTGTTTGTGTGAGTGTTTCAACATCTGTGGTCTCCTTGACCCCCCCCGGTGGACTGACCATGTTCACACGCAGCCTCTCGAGGTCTTGTAATGAAGAGGGATAGAAGTGACTAGGTGATGAAGGACAGATAGAGCAGAAGGGTTAAATGAGAGGTTAAGAGTAAGATAAGAGAAAGACTATAAGAAGGCACTGAAAGACGAAGAAGCTGAATAATGAAGAACAAAAAAAGAGAGAGGAGTGACAGAAAAGGGTCAGCTGCAAGTATTGCTGTTTATTAAAGTTTTGAAGGTGTGTGGCCCGGGTCCTGCTTCAGTGTCCATGCAATATAATATGAGTGTGGAGCGGTTTTCTGAGGACGCCTTCCACTGAGCACAAAGACATGAAAAAGGCATCTTTGCCTGTTTTGAGTTTAAAACCAGCATGATGTAATCCTTTTGTTCTATCCTATTTTTCACTCAGTTTTGTGCCCATGCTCACTTAGTAGCTTTCATTCTTTTATCACATAACACATCCCCACCGGTGCTACGGACCGCTAAGCAAATGAATTAATTGTTTGACCCTCAGAGCATGGGCAATTTTGTTTCTTGTTGCACCACTTGGGACCCGAGGCGTTGGTAATTCTTAAATCTCTGAATGAAATTCCAGATATGCATCCTAGCTGTTCTTAGTCTGTTAATACAAGTGGTGTTCACATCAAACCAGGACTTTTGATTATGCAGAATAAGAGAACACAGTTATGGGAGTTAAGACTACCTTTATTTCTCTACTGTACATACAGTAATCCCCAGCTAAACTAATGCACTCATCCCAGCATTTCACTAGTGCTTGGATACCATCTACCAGATAGAAAGATTTCTCCGTACACCAGAGACATGATGAAACTTCCGAAATGCTCACAGGAAATCCTATAATGACCCAGACATGTGGAAATGGTTTGGCATGAGGTCAGATGTGACAGTGGCTCCCAGCTTCCAGAGATCCTGAAATGTGCAAGTGGTGCAGTGGGCAGTATGAGGTCATGCATTATCTTGGAAAAACAGACTGTCATAGGTGATAAAACCAAAATGTGTTCCACTTGCAATGGACAACTGCAATGGACTCTGAGCCATTATCATTATTCATGGACCTACTGTACTGTATAGTCCTATTTAAAATGTTTGCACCAACATTTTTTTAACTGCGTTTTTTGAGTGTCATCACCATATTATGCTTGAAGTCTTCTGTAAATGTCGATCAGTTTAAAGAAATTTCACCACAAGTCCCAGTTTGATTTCAAAGCCTGTGCAGTATTTTTGGCACAGGTGTGTCCTGCTTTATTGTTTTGTAAAGAATACATTTTTCTTTCCATGTTGTTGCAGGTCATGTTACAATACCTGATTTTGAAGCTGTTGTCGCTGGTATGGTTTACCAAAGCCAATCAGATTACTTTGCTCAAACTGGAGAAAAATGGACCCAAATAATAAAGCTAATAATGCTTTGGTTGGGATGTTACAATTAAACAAAATGAGTTCGAACAGGTTTGTTCTTTAACGATACAGTCTGGAGCTTTAATCACTTTATAATCGATTAACTCCATTGGGTACAAATGATTAACAATGACCAGTAGAAATGACTCTTGTTGTGTTATAAAAACATTTAAATTAATATGGTGCAAAAGGATGTACCAAAGGTTGGACGAAAATATGTGGTCAATGGACATCACACCCTTATGGGGTTCCAGCCTAAATGCTGTATGTTCCAGTATGATGTGTACATAGCATGGTATGTACAGTATGTGAAGGCATGGTCTGCTAAAGTCGAGGTGAAAGAACTTGAGTACAAAGCTTTTACCCAAACCCTTGTAAACACTTTTGGAATGCACCGGAACACTGGCTGCGCTACAGGGCTCCGCTTTCAACATCAGCACCTGATGCTCATGTAACCAAATGAGCACACATACCCAGAGCCACACTCAACATCTTTGGACTGAGCGAGGAAACCGGAGTACCCGGAGAAAACCCACCAAGCACGGGGAGAACATGCAAACTCCATGCACACAGAGACGGGTATCGAAACCGGGCGTGCAAGGCGACAGCTGACCACTACACCACCGTGCCGCCTTGGGGCTAATAAAGAACGTCAATAAAGGTCTTTGTCCCTTGAGATGCTGATGCCCGTAAGTTGATGACATCGGACAGCTTATTCAAATATTTCCTGCAAGGTTTCAAGCAGCCACTTATCTCACCCACTTTAACATTTCTTCGATATCAGTGCTTTTTGTATCCAAAAAATTTCCTCCCTAACTCCTCTAAACTTCACCACATTGTTTGAGGTCAAGACAGAGCCAGCCTCTACAGTACATATGGCCTTGGTATTAACTCGAAACCCACAGCGGATATATATCTTCCGGTGCAATGCTAAGAATAATGTTTAAGTATTTGAGATTATGAAAAATTCATGGACTGATAACCATATACTTCCGTATAGCCATACTCTTGTATCATCGCTTCCGTATATAATAGTATCGTCTTACAGTAGATTGTCAGAAGAATGACAATGAATGACATAACACAGCAGTGAGCGTTGAATTAGTTGGTTATAAACAGTACAGTATTCCATTTTTAAATGCTGTTTTTACTATTGCTCTGTTGTATAGTCAGACCCTTGATAGACCTCCATAAGAATCGATGACCCTTGGAAACCTTGGAGCACACTGAAGGAAAATATCAGCTCCTAGTGTATCTTACCGATCTGTTCAGGCACGTGGAGCTGAGTTTGGGTTTGTGTGTGAGCCTCGGCCTGTGTTTGAAGCTGCTGTTGCTCCTGAAGGCTCTGGCTGTCCACAGAGATGCCACTGTCGCTGTGGAGCTTCTCTCCTTCCGGAGACGGAGATGTCTGATTGGCTGTAGCTGCTCGGTTGTTGGCTGCCTGTTTATTCTGCTTGCAGCTGTTCCATCTGAGATGCACACACACACACACACACACACACACACACACAAATAAGGAAGCGAGAAAAAAATTGAAAAAACGAAACTTAAAGTGAGTAAACCTGGTAGGCTTAGTTTCTTGTTTAGTTTTATTACCAGTATTTATTTTTGGATTTGGCAATATTTCATTATTTATCATTTCATTCGTTTGTTTTTTTGTTTATAGGTAATATGGAAATTATATTGTTTTATTTATACAGTACTGTGCAAAAGTCTTAAGCCATCCCTCATTTCTTTATATTTTGCTCCCAGACTTTCTTGTATTTGTAATGTAATATTGAGAAACAGTTCTCCAGGCTTCCTAAAGGACGTCTTTGCTTTTTGGCAAGTTTTTGACTCTCATTTTCAGTCCAGTCCCTCTGCATGACCAGTTTCAGAGGAGTGTTTTTTGTGTGATATGCCACACAGTGACCAATAAATCATTCAAGCATAACAAAACAACTCATTTAAATCTTGAATCAGAGAGGAACAGGTGCAGAGGATGACAGATGTTCAGGCCGGTGATTAGTACAGTCGTGGCCAAAAGTTTTGAGAATTACATAAATATTGGAAATTGGAAAAGTTGCTGCTTAAGTTTTTATAATAGCAATTTGCATATACTCCAGAATGTTATTAAGAGTGATCAGATGAATTGTATAGTCCTTCTTTGCCATGAAAATTTACTTAATCCCCAAAAAAAAAAACTTTCCACTGCATTTCATTGCTGTCATTAAAGGACCTGCTGAGATCATTTCAGTAATCGTCTTGTTAACTCAGGTGAGAATGTTGACGAGCACAAGGCTGGAGATCATTATGTCAGGCTGATTGGGTTAGAATGGCAGACTTGACATGTTAAAAAGAGGGTGATGCTTGAAATCATTGTTCTTTCATTGTTAACCATGGTGACCTGCAAAGAAACGCGTGCAGCCATAAAAATGGCTTCACAGGCAAGGATATTGTGGCTACTAAGATTGCACCTAAATCAACAATTTATAGGATCATCAAGAACTTCAAGGAAAGAGGTTCAATTCTTGTTAAGAAGGCTTCAGGGCGTCCAAGAAAGTCCAGCAAGCGCCAGGATCGTCTCCTAAAGAGGATTCAGCTGAGGATCGGAGTGCCACCAGTGCAGAGCTTGCTCAGGAATGGCAGCAGGCAGGTGTGAGCGCATCTGCACGCACAGTGAGGCGAAGACTTTTGGAAGATGGCCTGGTGTCAAGAAGGGCAGCAAAGAAGCCACTTCTCTCCAAAAAAAAACAGGGACAGATTGATCTTCTGCAAAAAGTATGGCGAATGGACTGCTGAGGACTGGGGCAAAGTCATATTCTCGGATGAAGCCTCTTTCCGATTGTTTGGGGCATCTGGAAAAAGGCTTGTCCGGAGAAGAAAAGGTGAGCGCTACCATCAGTCCTGTGTCATGCCAACAGTAAAGCATCCTGAGACCATTCATGTGTGGGGTTGCTTCTCATCAAAGGGAGTGGGCTCACTCACAATTTTGCCCAAAAACACAGCCATGAATAAAGAATGGGACCAAAACACCCTCCAACAGCAACTTCTTCCAACAATCCAACAACAGTTTGGTGAAGAACAATACATTTTCCAGCACGATGGAGCACCATGCCATAAGGGAAAAAAGTGATAACTAAGTGACTCGGGAACCAAAACGTTGACATTCTGGGTCCATGGCCCAGATCTTAATCCCATTGAGAACTTGTGATCAATCCTCAAGAGGCGGGTGGACAAACAAAAACCCACTAATTCTGACAAAATCCAAGAAGTGACTATGAAAGAATGGGTTGCTATCAGTCAGGATTTGGCCCAGAAGTTGATTGAGAGCAGCCCAGTCGAACTGCAGAGGTCCTGATAAAGAAGGGCCAACACTGCAAATACTGACTCTTTGCATAAATGTCATGTAATTGTCGATAAAAGCCTTTGAAACTTATGAAGTGCTTGTAATTATATTTCAGTACATCACAGAAACAACTGAAACAAAGATCTAAAAGCAGTTTAGCAGCAAACTTTGTGAAAACTAATATTTGTGTCATTCTCAAAAATTTTGGCCTCGACTGTATACAGTACTGCTGATGCGGAACGTTGAGTGGTTGGAACAGACGAGAGGGGAAATGAGGTTGCTGCTGAGGCTGTTACATAAACAACTCATTTTTAAATTGCATCTTTAGCCGCTTTGCAGATTGTCACAGTAAAACATTTGTTACCATTTATTTAATATGAAGAAATAAGGGATATCTCAAAACTACAGTATAGACTATTACTAAAGATTAGAAATTATATTAAAGATAAAGATTGGATATATATTAATATTTCTAATATTTAATATTTTGTGCATAGTTAAATATTTGTATCTATCTGTATATTTATTTATTAACTGGCTGATTCCAGCATTATAAATCTGAGATTTGGACTATATAGATTCTGAAAATATATAGTGTTTTACAGTAAACTGCAGAAAGCATTAGACTTGTACCATGAAATGAGTCATGAAATAAGCACAAAGTGTAGACTTGAAAATGAAAATTTAAAAATTTAAAATGTGTCAGATTTGGAATAAATGAGTTTTTAGTCACATATCGGAGTCAATCCTCTACAAACAGATAAATAAAAAAACACGAAACATTTACAATAATAATTAAGACAAAAACAATATGAATTATTAAATTGACAGTTATTGCTTATATTTTTCGTTTTTTTTCTTAAATTTTTGTGCCTTTTTGTGCTTTTTGACACAGCATCGGACTTTCCTGTTTAATGTACAAGTAAGTTCAGTCACTATAAACACATGTAGAGTTTTTTGTTGTATAAGTAGAGCTTGGTAAGAATCCTATTAGTTTTTGGTGTAACTTTTTATTTCATTTTTGAAATTATACTTCTACATATGTCACAAGAAATTAATTTCTTCTTATATTCTAATATTTGTTCTTTTTGTTTGTTTCTTGTTTTGTGTTGCGCTAAATCATATTTTTAAAAATCCACTAAATTCAAATAGAGCAGAATTAAATAATATGTTATATAACAAAAAAAGATATGATTTGTCTTTGGACCACACATAACATTTAAGTAAAACCTATACAAATATATACAAGGCTATCTTTTTCTGTTTCATCCCTCACCTTTTGAAGACGATGTATGCGAGCAGGCCGATGAGCACGGCTGCCAGCGTGGAGCAGTAGATAGGGATGAGGTTCTCGTTGAGGCCACTGCCAATGAAGCGAGGTGAGCTTGGCTTGGTCGTGGTGCTCTCCTCATCGGGGCCGGGGCTTCTCACATCGTCCGGGAGCAAATCAGGCGGAGGGCTGGAAAACAAAACGGTGGGTGCCAGCGGATCTGTGGCAGGAGAAGAGTGGAGAAATGGTCGGATTTAAATACAGACTCAGATACAGATCAGCGTCCAGCTGCAGATTTCGAACTTCATGATCAGAGTTAAAGCCTTTCTTTTCACCGCTATAGCCTGACTTTCTTATCTTTATTGATTTATTGCATAATTAATACATAGGCAGGCATCACGCATCCTGTACTCTCCTATATCTTATCCTATCTTATACATACTGTATACACTCGCCGGTCCATACAAACGTACATTCTGGAACATCGTCTTGCAAAGATGTGTGTAATTTTTCTCAAAAGACCACGATGGCTTTAGTGAGACTCTGGAACATGGTGTAATCACCAACTGTACAGGCAGAGATGATTTTACACAGCACAGCGATTCGGAAAGTTTCACGGTGTACACTACATTAAATTACAGATGAGAAAAGTCTTCCACAGGCACTAGCTGAAATCTATTTTAGGTCTCTCTCTCTCTGTCGCTCGCTCTCTCACTCACATACACACACACACACACACACACACACACACACACACACACACACACACACACACACACACACACACACACACACACACACACACACACACACACACACACACACACGTCTCCTTATCGCAAGAAAACCGCTTGACATGCCAGCCATCTTAAGTCAAAGAGTATCGACCGCACGCCACCAAGAGCCACTGTTTTGTCAGCAGCACACTATGTCTCTCCTTATCACTCTTTCTCACTCTGCTTCGTCCTGTTACCTGCCATCAGTCTCCCTTTTTTCCCACCCTTTCTTGCACCATCCGTTTTTTTTTTTTTGTTGTTCCCCTCTCTTTCTTTAGCCCCCTCATAAAATATTTAATTTCGTTTCACTAGAACCTGCATACTGTCCAAACTCAGCTTGTAATACGAGGGTAAGAGATTTTTTTTTTTTTTTAAGCAGAGCAGTGATAGAATTTGAACTCAACCCAATTACTGTGCTATATTACATTTTACTCCACTGTAATTGCATTTGAATAGCATTTCTAAGCAGTATAAATGTTCAGGTTGGTACCTTATTATAGAGCAAAGGACTTCAAAGGGTTCTTCAACTGAGCTGTTTTTATATGGACCCTTTTATAGTAGCTGATTTTTAAATGGCCTTTTGAACAGCAGATTCTGATTATACAGATTTGTGTTTGGGTCGTGCTCAACAGTTAGTACCCCCTCTTTTAATTCTGTGTTTTTGTGTGAAAACATAATAAAAAATCACCTGACCATAATGGGTCTTACTATTAGACAAACATAACCTCAGACTAATACCATACAGTATTTAAATTTTTTTTAATGAAACCTAAAGAAAGAAACAAGCGAGTAACACTAAGTACAGTACTCGCTTACTGTTACCACAGGATTTAAGGAGGTAAATTGCAGCCAGGTGCTGCTAATCATCAGCACTCGATTTGCAGACCTTTAAAAGCAGACGTTTTGGCAGTTTGCTGATCTGGAGCATTCAGGTGTGTGTTAATGCCAAGAGGGAACGAAATAAGCAATGGCCTTAAAGAAGCACATGTTGCTGCACATCAATCTGGTAAAGAGTTAAAGAAAAAAATCATCCCCGAATAATTTGAAATTTAATATTCTTCAGTGAGGAAGACTATTCACAAGATGAAGGCATTCAATACAGTTTCCAGTCTTTCCAGGAGCAGATGTCCCAACACAATCACCCCCAAAGTCTGACCGTGCTATTCTCAAAAAAATACAAAACAAACAAACAAACAAAAAAAAAACACTAGCGCTACTGTACATCTCAGACCCGATAGGCCTCACTGAGGCTGTTAAATGTTAAAGTTCTTAAGAGCACAATTAGAAGAAGACTGAAAAAGGTTCAGTCTGGAAGCGTTGCCAGGAAAAGGATTGTTTGAAGGGTTACCAGGAGAAATCCTGTCCTGTCTAAAGCATGACTAAGGTTCACAAAACTGCATGTGAACAAAGCACAAGACTTCTGGAACAATGTCCTATGCATACAGTAGAGGAGGCCAAAATGGAGTTGTTTGACCAGCCAAACAGCATTTCATCAGAAACATCTCACCCCCACTGTCAAGCACGGTGGTGAAAGGGTCATGATTGAGGCTTGTTTTGCAGCCACAGGACTCGGGCGCTTTGCCGTCACTGAGTCGAACATGAACTCTTCTGTATACCAGAGTAAATGTGAGGCAGCTAAAGCTTAAGCAAAATTGGGTCACGCAACAGGACAATGATCAGTAAATCTACATCAGAATGGGTGATGAAAATGAAAGAACAAAGGTTCTGGAATGGCCGAGTCAAAGTCCAGACCTCAACCCAACTGAAACGCTGTGGTGGGACTTTAATACAGCTGTGCATAAGCAAATGCCCAAAAACCTCAATGAACTGAAGCAATGTTGTAAAGAACAATGGGCCAAAAATTCCTTCACAATGATGCGAGAGCGTGATAAAGTCATACAGGAAACCATTGTTTACCAAGTTACTGTTGCAAAAGGTGGCTTTGCAAGCAATTGAATCATGGGGATACTTAGACATTAAATTCCCATGCTTTTTTCTATTAGGCTTCATTTCTGTTAAATAAATAATGGCATGTTGAAAAAGTTATCTGTTGTTCTTGGGGTCTGGGGTTGTATTTGCACAATACTGAGACCCGCTACGATCAGGTGATTTTTTTTTATTTGATTTTTACAACAACAAAAAAACTACATAGGATTAAAATAGGGAATAATAACTTTTGAACATGACTGTAAGCTAAATTCAGCATATTTTCGACTTTGGGGTCAAGTGTACTCGCGTCCGTGCCTGATCTTATGTTTCATACCTTTTCCCCTTTCCACTGCATCTATCCCAACTTTTGTGCTTCAGGACTATGAGACTTTTCGGACAAGAACAGGCGGTCTCTCCTTCCATGAAGACTGCCTGGTATAAAGCTTGCCACCACACTGGTGGAAGATGTAAGGGGCCATTGATGGAACATGAGAGCATACTCAACAACATGATTTGCTCCCTGATATGTTTAGTGCATTGATTCATGTTGCATAGTTACAGAGAGTCTGCAGCTTATTCCAGGAAGGTCACGGCACATGGCTGGATGGGGTGTCAACCCATTGCAGAAGAAAGGTGCACACACACACACACACACTGGGCAATTTAGACACACCAATCAGCCTACACTGCATGTATTTCGACTGTGGGACGAGACTGGAGTAACTGGAAACTGCTAAGCTATTTTGATCATTTTTTTGTGGTTTAAATTACTAGCAAATCAAGCCAAATAAGTTAATTAAGAAATAGTAGGGAAAATAAATGACTACATGAGTATAGGACTACAGGAATACAGATACACTATATAGCCAATGGTTTGTGGACAGTGATGGGACATCGGAATACTACATCATACAATGATATGCTAAATATTCTTGTACTTCAAACTATGTGGCAACTCTTTGGAAAAAGCCTGATACAAGGGTGTGATGGTCATATAGTCATGTGTACGCACGTGAGCTAGTTTTACTAGAAGCCAGCTACAACTATATATGTGGGATGACATGCATGCTTTTATAATCTACGGATCTCCAGGAGAGATATTTTATATCTGAATTTCCCTTAAAAAGCATTACAAAAAGCCATTATAAAGTTCCACAATCATTTTTAACTTGTCCATTATTAAACTTTCACGGGTAATTTAAAGCTGGGTATATGCAAAAATGAAACGGCTCCTCTGATTTTCAAAGGCCAGGCCAGAGCAGTTCTGGTGAAAAGCTGTCAAACTCTCTCTCTCTCTCCTTTTTTCCCCCCTTCGTTCTTCCTTTCCCTTTCATCCTCAGCTTAACATTTTCAGGGTTCATTGGCAACTTTTTAAGCGCTTGTTAACCGTGCATCCCTTTTAATGAGCAAGCTTTATATTCAGATCTTTATAGCTCCCCTTACCAGGAGGGGTCTGGGGCCGCAACCCTTATAATGCTCTCTTTATCTGCCAGAAAGGATGGCCTGTATCTCTGCATGTCTCTCTCTCAGACACACACACACACACACACACACACACACACACACACACGCGCACACACACACAGACTCAGTGCCCCTCTTACTCTCTCACCCTGTGTAAGCGTGTATGTGTGTGTGAATGTGATAAGAGTGTAATGAAGGGAATAGAGTGAGAGGAGAAAGGGAGAGGGAGCGGGTGAAGGAGTAAATGAACAGAGGCGCTGCTGTTAAGTGTTCTGATTAGCTGCAGTAATTACGCTGCAGCAGGCATTTTACACACACACACACAAACTTATGTAGACGTTCTCACAAAGTCTCAGTCATTCATGCATGAACCTTTAGCCCCACTGTCTGCTCAGGCTAAAAGATAGTGAAGTGAGGACAGAAAAGGCGAAAAGAATGGAGAAGGAAGCAGACGCTGGGAACGACAGAAGCAGGAGAAATACTGTATGGAGTGTCCGAAAAATGGCGTGGACAAATATAGGACGAAAAAAACACAACACTACATTGCAGTACAGTAGTGATTGATAAAAATTTGACACAAACACATGCTAATAATAGCTTTTCTGTTCTGTGTCTCTAAAAGCTCTACTGAAAGTTTAGACGTAAGGTGTGTGTGTGTGTGTGTGTGTGTGTGTGTGCGTGTGTGTGTGTATGCGTGCACGTGTGTATGCGGCAGTAATGGCTGCTGATAGAGGTCACAGATTGAAACCTGATGCTAAGAGAGAAACTCCAGCAGCTCGATCGACCCTGCAGAGTGAACAACTCAGCACATCTCTCTCTCTCTCTCTCTCTCTCTCTCTCTCTATTTTTCTCTCCACCTATCTATCTTCTTTTAAGACTCTCTTCTGGTTTCGTCTCTGAAAATGTAAGTTTTTTCTCCTCCAAATGTATAAATCTAATGCTAAATTTTAAATCATTTAGTTACGCGTCTAAGGCAGCACTGCGGCTTAGTGGTCAGCACTGTCGCCGTGTACTCCCAGGGTTCGGGGGTTCGAGTCCCGCCTTGGGTCGGTGTGTGTGGAGTTTACATGTTCTCTCTGTGCTTGGTGGGTTTTCTCCCACTGTCCAAAGACATGTACAGTACAGACCAAATGTTTGGACACACCTTCTCATTCAAAGAGTTTGAATTTGTATTATGGCAAGAAAAAAGGAGTTAAGTAAAGAAAAACGAGTGACCATCATTACTTTAAGAAATGAAGGTCAGTCAGTCCGAAAAATTGGGAAAACTTTGAAAGTGTCCCCAAGTGCAGTCACAAAAACCATCAAGCGCTACAAAGAAACTGGCTGACATGCGGACCGTCCCAGGAAAGGAAGACCAAGAGTCACCTCTGCTGCGGAGGATAAGTTCATCCGAGTCACCAGCCTCAGAAATCGCAGGTTAACAGCAGCTCAGATCAGAGAGCAGGTCAATGCCACACAGAGTTCTAGCAGCAGACACATCTCTAGAACAACTGTTAAGAGGAGACTGTGTGAATCAGGCCTTCATGGTAGAATATCTGCTAGGAAACCACTGGTAAGGACAGGCAACAAGCAGAAGAGACGCGTTTGGGCTAAAGAACACAATAAAGAAAACTCTTTGAATGAGAAGGTGTGTCCAAACTTTTGGTCTGTAATGTACAGTAGATTAGGCTAATTGGCGTTCCTGAATTGCCCCGTAGTGTGGAATGACTGTGTATGTGGGTGTGTGCCATGCAAAGAATTGGCACTCTGTCCAAGGTGTACCCCTCCTCAGGCCCTAAGTCTCCTAGGATAGACTCCTGGCCTGTATACAGGATGAAGTGGTTTTAACAACACTGAGTTACATGTCTATAGTCATGCTTGCTTAATTAATATAGTTGAATTGATCCTACTGGGACTCCTGCTGGAACTGTGAAGTAAATGAAAGGGAATTTCAAAGCAAATGGTAATTTTACTACTACTTTTGCATATTGTGGTCAGCTGTAGGGGTTAAAGGGTTCAAATAAACAGAGGAAGTAAAGCTTAGAATGTGTGAAAAAAGTGTCGGTTCAGGAAAGTGGAATCAAAAGAAAAAAAAAGAAAAAAAAAAGAATGAAGGACGTGATAGGTGAGAGACCGCCGATGGGACTAAAGACAAAGAGTTAACGCACACATATACTGTATACACACGCACACGCATTTTTATTCATTTCGAGGGCCATTACATGTTCGCGTGTGTACAGTATGTGTGCATGTGTGCATTTATCCATTGTCACTAACGTGGTACAAAATCAAGGGCCTGCAGATCAGTAACCCAGACTGCCAGAAGAGAGTTATTTTAGGGAGAAAAAGAAGAGAACCGAGTGAAGTAAAAATGAAAGCAACTTTAAATGTCACTTCTGAGGTCATCACTTATGTTTCACTGTATGTGTCTATCATTCAGGGTGGTCTTCTGTGCTCTTCAAAAGCATCGGGGACTCTCCACATGTGTGTGCGTGCGTGTGTGTGGATTAGTCAGAGAGGACTGTACTGTAGAAAGCACACAGACAGTGGTTTGAGCTGATCCCTGCTGGTCTTGTGACCTCTCCTGACTCATGGCAGTGTCCTAATTGTTTTGTTCCTGATTCACTATTATTCTGTATAATACTGTAAGTGTAATACTTATAGGAGGTTTATTTTGAAATGATAGAAATGATAGAAATTCATATAGATTTTAAAGTTATCTCTGATCAACTAAGTTGCCTGGTTATGACGTACAGTATTACAACATAGATGTTTGTTTTTTTTTATTATATCAAAATGATTCTATTCCATTTTTTTCTTAAATTGTCATCACTGAACAATGGCAGGCTGAAGTGACCTATGATTTCATACCAATGGTCATTGTTGTTAGGGCAAGATACATTGCTGAGCAGCCTAACCTCCTGGAACCTTCATGGATCACACACACACACACACACACACACACACACACACACACACACACACATACTCACACACTCACTCATTCAGTGAAGATGATTACAGTAGCGTAAAGAATTCTTCTCTTCACTTCCCTTCTCAATTTCTCAACGTCTCCTCTTGCAATAATTGCCTCTTCTCTCTCGGAACAGAGACATAAGGCCTGTTGTGATCAAAGGCAACCTTTTGCAAATGAACAGCTGCCAATGATGTGTGTGTGTGTGTGTGTGTGTGTATGTGTGTGTGTGTGTAGTCAATTGACTTGCACTTATAGAGCCTCCCTGATTTATGCCCTCCATCTGTACACAGATAACGCTTAACAGCCCCGCTACAAGCAGGTGGCCGAATGCTCGCGCACACGCTAGCCACGTGGCACGGCTAGCAAATGCAAATCGAATTCAAGCGCTTGCTGGAATGTACGGGAATAGTAGTACTAAATCCAGGAAGTCTTTTCATCCATCACTGAAGCTCACAGCCAACTCGCTATTGAAACCAAATGCTGCCTCTGCTGTCAAAAGTGCTGAAATATCTCAGTGCAGAATCACAACAGCACTAGGTAAGCATTCTTCAACACGGGAATATACGCTGCAGGTTATATTTAGAAGAAGATGAAAATCAGCGAGATTTTATACAATTGTCGGCCAGTTCCCAGGGATAGAACATCTACAGTATAGCTCGCTATCCCTCGACACACAATTTAAATCAGCAGCTGATTGAATCTCTGTCCAAGACAGCTCTATTTCTTAAAACATGAAGAAAGAGCTGCTTGTCTCTTCATGAAAACCAAAGCAAAAGGCAGCTCTACAGGTATGTCACTCACTCACTCACTCTCACTCATCGTCTGGACCGCTCTCAGGAGACTTAGGCACGAGGCAGGGTAAACCCTGGATCACAGGCTGCCAATCCATCACAGGGTACACACTTACTCACACAATATGGGAACGCCAATTAGCCCAATCTGCATGTGTTTGGACAGTGGGAGGAAACCGGAGTACCCGGAATACCCGGAGGTGCCCGCAGACCCCAGGGCGGGAATCGAAACCGGATCCTAGAGGTGCAAGCCACTAAGCCACTGTGCCGCCAGCACTATGTCTCTTTTAAGATTTTTTTTTTTTTTTTTTGATTTTTTTTAAGATATTATGTCTCTTTTTTTATTTCTCTTCTAAGGAAAAGGAAACTCTATGTCCATTTCCATAAAACCGAAGGCAAAAGGCAGACCTACCATATGTCTCTGACAAAAAGAAATGGCATCTCGATGTCTCTTTCCATAAAACTCAAAGCAAAAGGCAGCTCTGTGTCCCTTTGCACGCATTATATAAATTCCAAAACTGATTTCAGTTCTATGTCTCTTAAGAAAAACTTAGTCCCCTTTTATAATACTGTAAATAAGTAAATAAATAAATAAACTCATTTCTATGCTCCTCGTCATATGGTATAACGTAAAAACAAAAACGCTACTGTAAATACCTCGGTAAAAAAAGGGGGGGGGGGGGGGGGGGCAGATTGCTATATGATATTATGAAACCCAAAGCAAAAAAATGACAGCTCTTTGTTCATTGTTCTGAAGCCTAACCCAAAAACGATCTCTTTATCCGTCATTATAGAGCCCAAAGCAAAAATCGCAGCTCTTCTTTCCTCATTATGGAGCCCAACACCAAAAAATAAGGTTGCTTTTTGTCCCCTTCATACAGCCTATGGAGACAAATCAGCAGCTTTCTGTCCCTTTCCATAAAAGCCAAGGCCAAAAAAACAGCTTTTGTTTTCCTCACTACAGTACATAGACCAAAACACAGACAGTGGCATCTGTACTGACAGAGAGTCTCAGAGTCTCAGAACATACAGTAGATACATTTCTTCAGTTTTGCACCAGGGGAAAAAAAAAGGCATTAGATCAGCAGATTACGAATGTCACACTCATACCACTATTGGTACTATTGCATTGGTACATCACATTTGTTCATTTTTATTCCTAGACAATAAAATAGCAGCTACTGTAGATCAGTGATGGGGAAAAAAATGACACCAAAATTGCTAACCAAATTAGCAGTATTAAATAACGTATTATTATTCCTGCACCTGCACAAGAATAAAGCCCCAGTGAGAATAAACAGCAGCTCCGATTTAGTCTTCCTCGAGCTTGGAGCACAGTCAGCTGCGTCGACAGCTGAAGCAGCAGCTGACACACACTGGATCGTTGCGAAGACCTTCCATTGACATAATTATTAATGCGGCAGTTTTCTTCGGCAAAATGTCGCCACAAATCAAAACTGTCGATTCGAACATCCTCGGACGGTATTGTTCGTCATCAGGCTCTCAACAAGATTATAACCTCGACCCCTCCCCTCCCCCCCCCATCCCATCCCACATGCACCGAAATTATAACATTGGATTATTTCACCTTCTGTACAGTACAGACGCTCAGGCATTGCAATCTTTAATCTCTATTTTGTGTTAACAGCCACATTAGCACAAAAAAAAAAAAAACAATTCTGTGTCCATGTGAACACTGGGAATTAAATACATAGTCCAAGACTGGACGCAGTTTCTCTTGCTAGAGAGGATAGTGTAATGTTACTGAATTATTTCGTCACAGGAGAATGAGCATAAAACTCTGCTGTTCAATTGCATTGTTTTATAAAAGAGTAGTAACCGCACTTGGACTTGACCTCCTTATACCGTTTCGCTTAAATGACTGCATTAACTGCATATCTGAACTTTGACCCTGCACCTGTCATGCTGGAACACACACGAGGAAGTGATCTGATATAACCCCTGAACCCATCAAATAAACAAAGAGTGTCAGAAATATTTATAGTGGTGTTGATTGTTTTTTTTTTTTTTTTTGGTTAGATGTTATTTTTTACTGAGAGGAGGATGAGGTGATGTGGAGCAGGAAAACCTAATTGGAGTGTCCAAAGAATGCATTAGCTTAATTACATTTAGACTTAATTATGCTATTCCAATGTGCATCAGTAAACATATTGGTACTGGCACAAACCTGGGACACAGAGTGTTCTCCCATGGTTGTTGCAATCATATCTTATTAAAGTACTCGTTAGTTCGTTCATTCTGTAAGGTAGATTTTGAATCACACAAGAGTTGTAAGAGTAGTGTTACAAGAATTCATTTCTAGGGATAATTGCTTTATTTATCGTCATGCCTTCCTTCACCCTGATCTTTCAATAATCAAATGTCACAATGAGGTAGATAGCTAGCTCAGCTGCTGAGATTAATGAATTGATGGATGAAAACAGAGACTGATAAAAGGACTAAGCCCACGAGGAGCAGTCAAATGAAAAGCGAGACATAATTTAGAATATAATCTTTTTTTTTTTCCATGAGAAATCCATACACTCATTAGGTGCTGGAACAAAAGGAGATTATGTAAAATTATATCTATTTGCAATAAACAATCAATTCTGTGTTCATTATTTAAATTTTATACTGAAGGGTTATGTCTACTGTAGTTATTGCAATGACTGCATTTACATTTTAACTAAGAGAACATTTTCCCAAGTTTTTCACTGCTCTTTACACTGCTATTTAAGAATTAGTTGTTTAAAAGATCTCGTATTGGTGTTGATAATATTCAATCCAAATAAAAACATCGCTTTATATTTTGTAGTAAAATCACTTCCATCTCTAAACCCAATCTTGCTAGGCTTGCCGAACCACTTTGGTGTACATCTTTGTATTTTCTCAGCACTAACATCTGACTCATCAGGTAATTATCAATCCATTCTGCACCACACAATGTGTGTGGTCGCCAAAACTGGAGCAAAAAACCTCAACTCCAAAGCCGACACGGTTACATGAGATGTTCTCTGATATCAGATTTAACAGATTTGCCGTCAAGTCTCCAATAGTTAAGAGCTGATAAACAAAATCGACTTCAATTTAAAACTCCAATGAATTAAAAAATGACTCGTATTCATAAGTTGCTCATGAGCTCAGATGTTCCTGGTTACACAATATTATACTTTTTGTCTATAATGTATTCAGTTATAGAAGGAAAATTAGTCACCATCACACTTGTTGTTGATGAGTCTGGTTCCTCGTAAAGGTTCTTCCTTTTGTTCCTTCGTCAACATGCTTGCTTATTGGTGCCAAATTTATCAATATAAATATAATACCCAGAATATACTGTATATGTTTTTGTAAAGCTGCTTGTGACTAAATCTATTTGAGCTATACAAATGAAACTACATCAAATTAAATATTTGTATGCATTTTGAAACTGAAAGACTCTTTTAAATGACACTAAGCCTATCTTCGTGTCTGATTGTTCTACTCCAAACAAAGCACACTGTGTAAACACATCAGGGTTCGATTTAAACACACTGCATTGTGAAAGTGACCTTATAGCCTGGAAAATACAGTACACGTCTCTCACCAAAACACACGGCATCTGCTGTGGGCGAGCACTCCCTCAGTGTTTCTAATTCTTCTGAGCCGTCGTTGCAGATGGTGCAGGGCATGCAGGGATCCAGCGTGCTCTCCTGGTCTGAGTAGGTATCATCCTCACATGGCTCACACATCGTGTCATGGTTAGGCTCGCAGCGGATGTAGACCCCCTGGCCACGTGGACAGACCGTGCACGGCTCGCAGCCGCCCGTCAGGTCGTTCATGTAGTAGCCGTAATCGCACACGCACACTGCGTCATTTGAGTCGGTGCATGGGGTTTCCATGCGCATGAGCCCAGTGCACTCTGTACAGGGATGACAGATGTCCGTGTGACTGTACTTGTCCGAGTAGGTCTCACCTGCACAGGGGCAAAAACACAGTTATAGAGATTTTAATGTATGCATTCATAAAATAATCGTAATAATAGACTATAGAGTTCATCATGTATCCCAGTATCCCAGTGTGTTGCCGGCAGGTTCACTCTCACCTCCCAGTCACCCCTACATGGGAATAAGTGTATTAATATTTGTGTGCATAGTGCATATTGGCTGCGGATCCACTGCTACTTTTACCAGGATAAAGCAGGGACTGAAGATATAACCGAATAACCGAAAGAATCAAGAGCAATGATGAAAACCATTTCACAGTGGAAATACCAGTGCTTCTAGAAGCTAAAACATTTTAAAAGACTGAATATGGAGGATGTAGAAAATACAGGACAATGCACTTCTAGAGCTAGAAGGTTTAAATTACATGGAAACATACACCGATCAACCATCATCTTAAAACAATTAACTTTCAACCACCTACTGAAGGTTTTGGGTTCCCCTTGTTGCCATCGGGACATGTCATGTCTCCGCAGGGCCTCTGAGGGTCTGTTTTGGTGCCTGGCACTAGGAAGTTGACAGTGGATCCTTTGGGTGCTGTGGGCTATGGGGTGGGGTCGCTGTGAAATTGAACTTGTTTGACTGGTGCATCCCATTGGTGCTCAATCAAATTGGGAGGAGTTTGGGCCTTGGGCTCTTTGCCTGCTGGGCCCCGTGAGTGGTAGGCTGTGGTGCACTATGTGTTTTGGTGCCTTTCTGTCATGGCCAGCACTGACTTTTTTGCCAATTTGTGCTACATTGGCTTTCCTTTGGACTCAAGCCTTGAATGCCCATTGTTAGAGCCGTAAAGAACATAATTTTCTATAATATTTAATTTTATTATTACTTATAAGTAAATGTTGTTTGATATACTTTTTGCATATTTGTGGCTATAGGCTTATGTAAAGTTCATAGGTCAATTGCATATGTTTACGTAAGCAACCGTTAAGAGTTTGAATCATTAGAAGCAGGAAGGACTCGGTGTTAGACAGTCTTTTGACCGTTCTTTGAAACCATATTTAATTTGAAGTTTGAAAAGGTGTAAATAGTTCTTAAGTTTAATTTTTTGAGTGTCTTGTATCCAGACAAACGAAGATTAAACTGGTACACTACAAGTTTTTTGGTTTTGCGCGTCAAATCCTTCGTGCCAGTCTTTATGGAAATGGTGAAGAACAGGAAAATATAGATCGCCATTACACCCATGATCCTATCACCAGTTTGCTGGTGTATAGTTGATGATCCGTGTTGTTCATAATGTTATGGCTGATCAGTGTATGATTCAAATGACCTTGCTCAGATAGGGCATGACTTACATATTAAATTAGGAGAACTTGAGAGAGAGAGAGAGAGAGAGAGAGAGAGAGAGAGAGAGATGAATGAATGCAAGGCAGAAATATCATACTGTAGGTGATAAACAACAAAACTGAGTCAATGTATAACAAGTAATAGCTACTAAGCTTTTAAAGACTTCCTGAGGAGAGATCAGGAAGGAAGGAAGGATGGATGGATGATTATAGAGAGAAAAGTACACGCTGAAACTGGAGAGGAAAGACAAGTGGATGAACTTAGTGCGATGGGGAAACAGAGGAGGAAAATGCCAGAAAAGATGGAAGAGGATTAATGTGGATAATAGTGCTTACTGGGCGTCGCTGGAAAGGTCGCCCATATTGATCTGATTTTCTGTGTGTGTTTGTTCGGACAGTGCTTTTGTTTATCTCATTAAAGGATCGATCTTTGTGTATAGACACAAGGACTCCGAGTGAAGTACAGTTGCACTGCATTATCTAAAAGCTCCGAGGGAAATACAGTTGCATTGCATTAAGCAAACTGCGATCATGAATACGCACTCAGACAAGCAACAAGTTTCACACTCTTCAGTTACAAATACGTACAAAATAAACCACTTCAGGTAGTGCTGCTACAGAAAAATGATTAACCACCTGAGACTGAAAGGAAGATAATTATTTTCTTTTAACAACAAGCAAGTGTTTTATGTCTCACTCACTCTCACTCATTGTCTACACTGCTTTATCCTGTATACAGTGTCGCGTGGGGCCTGGAGTCTATCCTAGGTACGCCCTGGATCGGGTGCCAATCCATCACAGGCATTTGGGACCTCCAATTAGCCTAATCTGCATGTCTTTGGACTGTCAGAGGAAACCCACCAAGCAAGGGGAGAACATGCAAACCCCATGCACACAGACCCAAAGTGGGAATCGAACCCAGACGCTGTAGGTTCAAGGTGACAGTGCTAACCATCAAAATATGTCACTTCCTAAATTTTATTCAGTTATAGTTTGCTTGCATAGTTGCATGATTTGAAATGTCAGCAAGACAAGACAAATTAGTTCCTGTTATCGTCTTACAAACCCCTGTAAACTGTACAGTCATTTTCAGACCATCCTCTCTCATTTACTTCTCTCAAAGTTAATATGACAAAAAAGCTTGGCAGGTTACACAGAAACAGGAAATGACAGTCAACTGGGTAGATAAAATTACCTTTTAAAAAGGACTTGACAAATTGAAAAAACAATTAAAACATGTAGTCAAATATTCCATACAGTTAGCAAATTATTGCTACTGTTTTTGATTAGCTAGCTCAGGATGACTAAATCAGCTATCTGTTAGCTCGGTAGGGATAAATAAATTAGCTAGCGTGCTAGTGTGAAAGGCATCAGAAACTTAGCTATCATTAACTAGCATCACCAAAATGCTAGCAAGTCAGCTAGAGGGTTGGTTAAGCAGCTAGCACTAATACTAATGCTATATAAATTATTGTAGTTAAGAATTGTAATCAGTAAGCTGCACTGTCAGTTTACTTCAGTTTACAGTTTACTGAAGGTTTGGTATGGTCTTCCAAAATTACAGCATTAAGATTGCAGCATTAATTTTTTTATATAATTAGAAAGTCAATAAATGACTCACAGTAGCCGTGTCAGTGGGCAAAAAGGAATTTGCATGGGGCATCTGTAATGACTCTGGTAAAGACGTTTATGGGAAGACACAGTTTAAGGAATTCACTTTGAAGGAATTCCGACGTGACAGTGGCTTAGTGGTTAGCACTGTCGCCCTGCTCTCACCCAGGGGCTGTGTGCATGGAGTTTGCATGTTCTCACTGTGTTTGGTGTGTTTCCTCCTACAATCCAAAGACATGCATGTTAAGCTAACAGGATTTTCCAAATTGCCCATAAAGTGTGACTAAGCACATGAGTGTTATCCTGTCCTTATGCCCTCAGTCTTCTCGCATAAGCTTCAGACCCCCTGTGACCCTGTATACAGGATAAAGTGGTATAGACAATGAGTAAGTGAGTTCAGAAGGGTTGCCAGATTCATGGTTTAAATTTGTAACTGGGTTCTTTTTTGACAAACCCCTTCTAGCCTTTTGTATACCGGATATATGGATATACGGATACCTACAAACTGCTTGTCATACCAAGGATTTATAGTAGACAATAGTATTTCCATACTAGGACTTTACAGTATACAACTATATACAGTTTAGTGTAATGATGTACACACGTGGACAAAATTGTTGGTACCCTTCGGTCAATGAAAGAAAAACTCACAATGGTCACATAAATAACTTTAATCTGACAAAAGTAATAATTTTAAAAAATTCTATGAATGTTAACCAATGAAAGTCAGACATTGCTTTTCAACCATGCTTCAACAGAATTATTTTAAAAAATAAACTCAAGGAACAGGCCTGGACAAAAATTATGGTACCACTAGAAAATACTGAAAATAATGTGACCAAAGGGACATGTTAATTCAAGGTGTGTCCACTAATTAGCATCACAGGTGTCTACAATCTTGTAATCAGTCAGTGGGTCTAGATATAGGGCTCCAGGTAGTCACTGTGTTGTTTGGTGACATGGTATGTACCACACTCAACATGGACCAGAGGAAGCGAAGGAAAGGGTTGTCTCAGGAGATTCTGAAAGAAAATTATAGACAAGCATGTTAAAGGTAAAGGCTATAAGACCATTTCCAAGCAGCTAGATGTTCCTGTGACTACAGTTGCACATATTATTCAGAAATTTAAGATCCATGGGACTGTAGCCAACCTCCCTGGACGTGGCCGCAGGAGGAAAATTGATGACAAATCAAAGAGACGGATAATCCGAATGGTAACAAAAGAGCCCAGAAAGACTTCTAAAGAGATCCAAGGTGAACTTCATGCTCAAGGAACATCAGTGTCAGATCGCACCATCCGTCGTTGTTTGAGTGGACTACATGGGAGACGACCAAGGAGGACACCATTGTTGAAAACAAATCATAAAAAAGCCAGACTGGAATATGCCAAACTACATGTTGACAAGCCACAAAGGTTCTGGGAGAATGTCCTATGGACAGATGAGACAAAAATGTAACTTTTTGCCAAGGCACATCAGCCAGTGTCAGAAAGCTGGGTCTCAGTCGCAGGTCATGGGTCTTGCAACAGGACAATGACCCAAAACACACAGCTAAAAACACCCAAGAATGGCTAAGAGGAAAACATTGGACTATTCTAAAGTGGCCTTCTATGAGCCCTGACCTCAATCCTATTGAGCATCTTTGGAAGGAGCTGAAACATGCTGTCTGGAAAAGGCACCCTTCACACCGGAAACAACTGGAGCAGCTTGCTCATGAGGAGTGGGCCAGAATACCTGCAGAGAGGTGCAGAAGTCTCATTGACAGTTACAGGAATCGTTTGATTGCAGTGATTGCCTCAAAAGGTTGTGCAACAAACTATTAAGTTAGGGGTACCATCATTTTTGTCCAGGCCTTTTTTGCCCAGGAAAGTAGGGGACCCCCAATGGCTGAAAAAACGTGTTTATTTTTATAAGATAATGGTGATGAATGCTGTTAGAGAGGCCCCCTACAAATCTTTTCCTAGAGCTCCAAGAGACTCTAGAACTGCCTCTTGCTCCCTCATTAGAAATCGAAATTTTCTCAATCTAATTTCTGTTGTTGCTTGTATGTTTTTTTTTTTTTCAATTGTAATTTATTTTATTTTTATTTTTAAGTTTAAGGATCAGATTGACCATAAGGCTAGGACCTAGACTTGATAACCTTGGATTTCAGCAGCTTGCACAAACCCGTGTGTTTCCAAGTCATGTCCTGATGCACAGCAAATATTTTTCCACATCCTTGTTCAGAAGTCAGGTATGTTGGAAAGGAAAAAAAAAATCTCACAATCTGCAGTGCAGGTGGACTCCAGGAACAAGACT
Organism: Clarias fuscus; assembly: GCA_030347435.1. Classification (NCBI taxonomy): domain Eukaryota; kingdom Metazoa; phylum Chordata; class Actinopteri; order Siluriformes; family Clariidae; genus Clarias; species Clarias fuscus. The sequence continues at coordinate 20,359,438 of CM059222.1, forward strand.
GGTAACCCTAACCCCCCCCCCCCCAACACCCCCCCCCCCCCCCCCCCCCCCACACACACACACACACACACACACACATATATATATATGTATATATATATTACACACAGTCAGAACTTCTTCTGTTTTTTTTGTCTGTAAGGTTACAAAAGAGGAAACATTTAAGATTAATGACCTGGAGGTTGTTCGTTGCAAGATGGCAGTCAGTTTGCAAATTAACAGCTAAATATTTCTGATGTGAAAAAGCCTAGAGCAAACTCCCAGATACACCTACTGTAGCTCCTCCACCCAAAACACAAATCATACACCCTTGTACATACAATACATAGATACAAGGGACGTTTAAGTCAAATCGGGACATTTGATTATGCAGAATAACAGAACACACTTAAGAGAGTATAAACTTTACAATGTATGCATGGGTCCCTACAGTACGTGGGGTCCAATCAAGTGGATCGAATGGTTTAAGTGGTTTGGGTCTAATACACCTCTACACAAAATGTTGACTTTTTCTGTGAATTTATCATTTCTTTCAATGTATTTATTTTATTTGTATTTATTGTGAGGGATTTATGAATTGATTTTCCAGAAAGCGACATCTCAACCGTTTGAAAGAGCCCTAAACTGGGGTCTGTTCAACAAATAGTGTTGTTCATACGTATTTCCAAGGAAACTTTAAAAATGCATTGATTTCTTATGCATTGCTGTTTTCTTTGTGAGCATGTTAAGAGTGAATGAATGAATGAATAAATGGATGAATGATATCGGCTTGCTTTTCCATATTCGATACACAAGCACATTTTCACCCCCACTTCCCGACTCCCAAAAATTATCATTCACTCTGTCACAGTTATAGTCATAGACCTACTTATAGAGCAATAGCTATTTTAGTATGCCTTGTTGGGTCCAGGATTGCATCTGGTATAAATTCACTGAAAAATGGAATTGAGTCAATCTGCAAACCAATAAGCCCCCTCCACTGCTCTTGTTTGATTAGCTAGGAAAAAAGGCCAAATTCTTATTCGAAACAGGCCTTCCCCAGTATTCATTTCTCTAATGTAGGATGTTTAAATGATTCCGTGGCTTGTGAATGGAGTCTATTATAAAACATCATCACACATGCAAAAAAAAGAAAAAGACAAATGCATCCGGGCAGTTAGCAAAACTCTATTTTTACCCCGAGGTTTAAAATGCGTCACATCGACGTGAGAGATCCGGAAGGGTCTATTTACACTGAATAACGAGGGCAACACACTGATGGTAGCCATTACATCTAAACATCTGTACATGCCATGAATGAGAAGGCCACAAGCTGCTGCACAAGGGGGGCGGCGAGCAATGATGCACACAACAAATACACCCTTTCATCATCTGCCACACATAGCTGCAATACCAAAAGTCTTGTAATGCAAATACAATGCCAGCTGCCCTCGAACCATGCTAGCGGGAACGGATTTTGCCCACAATCACATAAAGATATTCAGAGTTGCTGCTGACCAATTAAAGCTGAGACCAAACTGGCCTATTTGTTCGCTTGGCATATGGACAAGCAAAACTAGGGTCTAATGTGCTACAAAACTGTCTAGTCAGCTAACAGCATCTCCCTCTCTTCATGTACGCGTCTGTCTTTTATTAATTATGAATGGGTCACTACAACATCTTACAGCTTTGGGGTTCTAACAGATCAGCACTCTCAGCTCTACAAACTCGCATTCACTTTATCACTCTGACCTACATATGACACGTGGCATGCTTTTACAGTGCAAGTACTCGACTTGTGTTCTACTTGTGCTCACACTTACTGTACTGTACGTTCGAAAATTCTCGCGCGAAGAAATTCTTATGCTAAAATAGAAATAGCTCGTTATGTATATGTTTATGTATTTGCATACTGCATGCAACTAAGAATAATGCTAGAATTATATATTCCAAGTTCCTGCTGTGTTTCCCATCACGCTGCCAGAACAGTGACAGGAACGGCACATACAGGTATTCATAGCAACCCTGAAAATGAGTGTACTTTGTAAAATGGTGTGTTAATTGCCTTTATTATTGTGATTGCAGGAGATTACTCTCTTGAGTAGAGTTAATGGACTGACTTATGGCCTATGACCCAGTGCAACATGAACCAGAAGGATCTAAATGACCGAAGTCATTTTAACTAAAAACATTTAACTGCTTGCATTTGCAATTGGAATTGTTTGTAATTACTTGCATTTGGGCAAGTTTACAATAACAATCATCATAAAAAAAAAAATTATAATTTAAAAATGCAAAATAAGTAGGATGTAAAAATGGTATTTAAAAAATGCATTTTAGCAAATCACCCGCCGATCTGTTTGTCTAAGTAACAATGTAATTGGCTAATGTTAAAGCACGGTCTTCAAATTCATCATTCTGGGAGAACCCTTAAGGGCTCTACTGTATATAGACCAATGAAAGAAAGCATAAGGATAAGAATGGGAATAAGAATGATAATGCTGGAAAAGTGGAAAACAATAAACGACTCTGATAATTTGATAAATGGACAATAGGAAGAATTAAAAGAATTACATGTATTTATTCATTCATTCATATTACTCATTCATTTATTTAGTATTATTTATTACTTCCCAGGGGAAACCTTGAGCTTATCCCAGGAGGCATAAGGTGGGGCACACATGCACACACACTCACACACTACGGGCAATTTGGGAATGCCAATTAGCCTAATGTGCATGGCTTTGGACTGTGGAATGAAAGCCTGAGGAAACCCACCAAGCACAGGGAGAACATGAAAACTCCACACACACACACACACACACACACAGACCCGAGGCGGTAATCGAACCCCTTAACCTTGGAGTTAACTAAACAATACATCACGTGCCACCTGTTACATGTATTTAAATTTTTTTTTTTAATGTCTTAATTTGCGTTCTAACAATTTAAGTGTGAATGAGTGTATGAATGTATGTGCATTGGATACATACATTCATACACTCATCCTTCCCATGTCCCATCCTTTTATTCATTAAGCCCAGTAATCTTGGAGTATGTGTGTATAAGAATTACGTGTTGAATTAATAAAAAATAAAAAAAACCTTCCCATCTAATTTTCTCATATTGATAAAATATGTATCAGGCAAACATAGCGGGTCACAGTTTTGTTTCTCACCTGTCTGTAAATGCCTCATTAAATAAAGGTGTTTTTGCCAAATTCTCACTATTACCAATCAGCCGGGATTGCAGACTGTAAGACCTTGTTGGTGTTAAAGAGCTGCACTACTGAACACCTTCATTTCCACTTCATTAGGTGAGTACAAAGTGTGACTATAAACACAGACTCAAGCACAACTGGGAGGAGGGTTTTGTTCAGTCTTTAGATGAGAGAAATGTGACAATAATCATATCTGCTTAGGGAACATTGAGTGTCTGCTTAGGGAACAGCGAGAGAGTGAGTGAGCGAAAAAAAGAGAGAGACAGCGAGTGGACAGATATTTTCTTCACTATCTGCTAAAAAAGAATGATAGAAGGATGTGAGATGAGTATGTGTCCATATAAAGAAAGCCTGTTCTTTTATTTAATATTAATTTGTCAAAATACCAAGATTACCAATTATACTGCTTTCTGTCCATCTCACATATACGCATACAAAGATCAGCCATAACATTAAAACCATTAACATTACAGCCACTTAGGTTTTGGGTTCGCCTTGTACCTCCTTGGATTTGGCTCTGCATTGCCTCTGGGGATGTGCTGTGGTGTCTGGTGCCAGGACGTTGGCAGGAGATCCTTTGGGTGCTATGGGATGAGGGGTGGTTCCTCCGGGGATGGGACTTGTTTGTCTGATGTATCTCATGCATGCTTGATCAGAATGATATCTGGATAGGAGGCTAGGTTGGGGCCTTGGGCTAAGCCCCATGTGCGGCAGGCTGTAGTAAGTGTTCTAGTGCCATTCTATCATGGCAGTATTGACTTTTTTGGCGATTTGTGCTGCATTGCCTAGCTGTTGTTTCACAAAGACATAGATGAACCTTGGTTGCCCGTGATCCTGTCACCAGTTTATTGGTCTATAATTGATATTTAATGGTAATTTGTAAATGCTATGTGGTGTTGATGTTATGGCCGATCTGTGATATGTGCGTCTGTATCCTATATTATAGTCATTTTGGTTGACTATATAGAAATGTGACAATTTAAATTTAACAGCGCTGTTACTGTACACTTTGTGGAGAATTTTGCTGTCATGGTTTGGCTTCACTTGACCCCCTAGAAGGACGATGATTTATCAGTGATCTAACTGATGAAACATTTCTATCCTGGTGCTATGGCCATCACAGTCACTAGATTTTGACTCACTGGACAGTTGTTATGGCAGATTTTGGAGTAATGTTGTACAGTGCTCTTAATGCCCATTATCAAAACACCAATTGAGGGAATGATTATGTTGATTGCTCCAGGGTAGTTCCAACAAAACATAAAATGTGTCAAGATAGATTTAAGCTGTTCTAGAGATTTAAGCAGCCAAATGCTTCAATGTTTTTAGAAGCTCACAGTGGCCCAACACATCACTATTTAATTTATTATTACTTCAACGGTATATTTTACAGAAATTATATAGATCCTTAATGAACAGGCCAGTAGGAAAAAGTAGGAAAACCAGAGAGGAACCAGGCTCCAAAGAAAACACACCCTTTACTGAGTGGTGTTGAATAGTCCAATTATAAGCCATTACTCGAATATGATTAAACAATATGAAATGTGAAATGTGGTTTATCCCAAGTTTTCTATTTAAGCCTACTGTATGTTCACACTTGTATAGAGTGCTTTTGTTTAGAGTGTGTTGCCTGGATCACGTATGTGAATCACACACTTATAACTTGTAACTATAACAACACTACTTCCACTGACTTCTATGATAAGTATAGGACATTCACATTATGACATGATTACAGTAATTATAAGCTTCCGAATTGCAAAGCAGTCACGTGGATCATGTCATAACGTAATTACCAGTTGGGCAGCCAGAATGTTTCGACAGTGTTCGGACTTGACACTGTGTGACATCTTGTTACAAACAATCATGATGAGGAAAATGGTGATGACGTCAACACACTTGAGTGCAAATGAGAGTGTAATGTCAGGGATCGAATCAGTTTAGATACACAATCTATTGCACAATAATCAGCATTATCTTTGATGATGTCTAAACTGTGGCCAAATCAAAAGTTCTATATAAGCGGTTAAACTTAATACGGACCAATATATCCTGTATATTAGATGACAGATCCGGTCAGTAAAATCTTTTTATAACCCAATTTGAGCAATTATGGTTTGGTGTTGGATTTTCATGGGTTTCTTTGTGCTCTCACTGGGTGAACAGTTTTAGTAGAATCTGGTTATCAGGATAATTCCAAGAGAACATGACAACGCTGTTAGAGCTACTAGCTAGTTGGTCCAACAAACAAGATTTTTAAAGTCTGAAATTGTCCCATACTCGACTCTCAGAAAACATTCTTTCAGCTGGTCCTATCAAGGGGTCACCACAGTGGATGATCTGATCTACACACAACTTGGCACAGGTTTTACACAAGATGCCCTTCATGACACAACCCTCACATTTTATCTGGGCTTGGGACCAGCACTGTATGCAATTGCTGGGGTAATATGGGGTGTAGCAAGCCACCCAACAGTGGGGCTTGAACCCGGATCCGAAGAGCCCCAAATCAACAACTTAGAGCCTTAGCCGCCTGAACCACCACTCCCAGGATTCTCCAAAAATATATATTAAAATGCTTTTTTTACGAAAAGAACAGAAATGGCGGAAATCACTCTAATAGCAAGATATTACCCCATTAAAAAAGCCAAGGAATGTTGAAAAGTATTGAACATTTTATTCCTAATCTCTGACATTAGCTTGAATAATCAAAAACATAACTAGTTGCTTTGATAAATACAAAGTGTATGCAACAGCAGATGAGTATCAAGACTTATTCTTGCTGTTGTCTCGGTTAAAGTTCAACCCATTGAAGCTATCTGACGCCAAAACTCACCTTACGGCTCTACAAACATATAATATTCCCAGAAAATGTTTTTTTGTTAATCATTTTTAAAATGAGCTTTAATCATATTCTGAATTGGGTGTTGTGAGACTTGTCTCCACCCCAACGCTGCTTGAGATGGTCATATATCTTTCTTCACATGAATCACCCTACACCCATTGTGCTGCAAAAAAAAACAAAAAAACAAGTGAGCTGTCCTGGGACTGCTATTCAAAGCCTTTGTGCTTTTTTTATCTTATTCATCGATCCAATTGTTTCAGGTACCCAGAGAGGCCTATTTAGTCCCTGGGTCTTTTCTTGGCGTTATATGAGGAATTTATTACAGAACAGGACAAAGGGACGTTTTTGTTTTGTTTTGTTTTTTTGATAGCGAGTAAATATAGAAGAACATGCCCAAACTTTTTGACATTGTCTTCACAGTAAATGTGTCAGCGGTTTCTATAGAGCACATCCCAACTCAACCACATATTATCTTTCCAAGTATCACTTCAACTAAACAACGCAAAAACAGATCCGATGGCATCGGAGATCAGGTAGGAGATCCGACAGGACATGGTGCACTGCCCAGAAAAACGCTCCTAATGAAAGTAATCAGACACCATGTATGCTGTTAACCATAGCCTCACACACACACACACACATCAAAGAGGCTGCATGAAGCCACATAATGACTGCCTTTTACACTGTGTGTGTGTGTGTATGTGTGTGTGTGTACTTACTGTCAAGGCACTGGCTGCACTCAGTTTGAGTCTCTCCACACGGTTTGATTACCCCCTCCCCTGGTGGACACTCCATGCAGCATTCACCACTGTTGGTGTATATGCCAGAATCACAGATGTCTTCCGGGGATAATTCTATTGTAGAGCCACACACTACTGCCACCTATGGAGACACACACAACCACAAGCACAGTCTTAGTCATTTCATCACATTGATTCAACTGAGGTTTGATCAAATTGCTTAAAGTAAGCACCACCAACACTGTTCTTCAAAGGGGACTGATTTTGCAAAACCCACTTTTTAGTTATTTTTACACATCTGATGGGTCTCCAGTGTGCATGTACAGGCAAGGTGGAAAAAAACACAGTCCCGTTTTTTTTTTGTAAACAAACAAATTAGATTTTTTCCTGATTGTCAACTCATATAAGAAGATATCCTACACCAGCTCCACCCTAAACTTGGTTATGTCATTTACATTGTACAGTATGCTTGGTTTCATGCTAACTTCATTGACAGAATATTAATGCAAGTGAATTTCCAGACACTCAGAGCTACTAACAATCTTTGATATTTCCTTTCAATGTGTTACTTTTTGGGCAGCACGGTGGTGTAGTGGTTAGCACTGTCGCCTTGCACCGCCAGGGTCCGGGTTCGATCCCCGGCCAGGCTCGATTCCAGTTTGCATGTTCTCCCCGTGTTCGGTGGGTTTCCTCCAGTTTCCTCCCACAGTCCAAAGACATGTAGGTTAGGCCAATTGGCGTTCCCAAATTGCCTGTATGTGTGTATGCCCTGCAATGGATTGGCACCCTGTCCAGGGTGTACCCTGCCATGTGCCCTAAGTCTCCTGGGATAGGCTCCAGGCCCCCGTGACCCTGAATACAGGATTAAGCGGTATAGATGGTGAGTGAGTGTTACTTTTTTTTTACTTTATAATGTCTCTATTTTAATTTAATATACAATCAAAGATGGCAGAGTAAGTAGAAGGTTCTTTTTTCTTTTTGCACCTTAAACAGAAAATTAAACTAAACTAAAGGTGTGAAGAAAGGTTAGACCACATGGACTGGTCCAAAGACTGGTCTAATGAAAATCATTCGGAAAAATCTTTTTTCAAACTGATGATCATGCTGCGTCACAGGGCAGTGTCACACACTCCAAGGAAAATGCAGTGTGCAGGGCGCAGTGGTAGCTCAGTACGCTCTGAGTGACTGATTGAAAGGTCACCAGTTCAAGCCCCAACTCCACAGCTGTTGGGTCCTTGAGCAAGGCCCTTAACCCTGTCTGTTCCAAGGGCACAGTATCACGGCTGACCTGCGCTCTGACACCGACTTCCTAACAGGCTATGATATGCAAAGGACAGAATTTCACTGTCAAGTAATGCATACGTGGCAAATAACGTCTGTCAATATTAACATGTTAATGCATGTGATTCATGTAGAATTTTTAATGCATAACTATTTTTTAAATGTAAATTAGCCAAATGACAAGTTTGACCCTATTGGCTTCCCATAATCGCAATGCAGTTACCTGGCAGTGTGATAATGCTTAACTCAAATAATAAGATGACTGAGGAAACATCGCCGTGTGCTGAATGGCAAATTTAATTATAAAAAGATGGAATCCTAGATGGAAGTTTGAATAAAACCAAAGTTGCGTGCATAAGCTACCTTCAAGGGAAACTCTTTTTACAAGACTACATCAAAGATAAGCTATGGGAGTGGAGGCTCAGGTGGTTAAGGTTACACTGTAGGTTGTTGGTTTTTTGACCTGTGGACCAGGATTCGAGCCCCGCCATTGGTGTGTTTTGCCACACCCCATACTACCCAGCCACTGTATGAAGTGCTTGGTCCCATTAATTTAACATTTGTTATATTATAAAACTGCATAGTTTCCGCTAACCAGTTTGTTATACATTTCTTTATTCCAACATCACACGTTTATCTATGTATGTAAATCTATGTATTTTAAAATTTAGATTTTGATAGTCGTGATTAGATAGATAGATACTTTATTGATGCTGATGGAAATTCCAGTTCCAATAGCAATAGAGACAGTATCACGATGACAGGTTGTAGATATGATTGCACACTGTGTCTTACATATAGCCAGTATACACAGGGTAATGTGAGAACTGACCAGAAGTTACTAGTGCGATGCGAAGAACAAAAAAACTACACTATATATAGAAGGCATGTAAACAAAGCCTATAAACCACTGCGGCAGCAGTTCTATGACTGTGATTAAAAATTGTTAATCGATTGATTGCACTAAAATAAAGATATCTGCTCTCGTCTGCATCTCATACTCACTTGCAGCCATGATTGTAGTGTGACTGTGAATGACAAAAGAGACGTTTTGCCATCCGTCTCACCTAGCCAGCATTGCCAATTTTCTCTTTTGTCTCCTGGCCATTTGTGGCTGTGGAATCAGTGGGATTCAAACCTGCGCTTGCAGATGATAGAGTGAACACTCTCCCGCTGCACATTCAGAATCTACAACAACTTACTGTACATTACATACATTTAGGCATACGCCCTTATCCAGAGCGACTTACACCTTTTTATCTCATTGTACAGTATATCTGAGCAGTTGAGGGTTAAGGGCCTTGCTCAAGGGCCCAAAAGGGATGGGCCAACTTGGTAGTCGTGGGATTTGACCCTGGGACCTTCTGAACCATAGTCCAATGCCTTAAACACTGAGCGCCTTAGTTACATGTTTAAAGATTTTACTTATATTTATTTTTTTCTTTGCGTAATTTCTAAATCTTTGAGTGAAGAATTCATTTGAAGAAAATATGCATTTCAAATAAATATTTGTTCAACTTCCGTTACCAGCAAATTACTCCATTCCGTATAGTATAGTACAGAACAGGAAGACATTACTCTCTGACAATGTGCTGCAAATGTCATGACTGCAAATGTCTGTTCCTTTCATTTGTACGCATAGATTTGATTCATCTCAAGACGTTTATTAGACATCAGACGTAACAAGAGGACAGCATCAAAAAGACACCGTGCTTTAACACACGAAGACCTAAAAGTGATCCTGCATGACCTCTCATTTTTCAGCAACACCCTAACTCCTCCACAGAATAAGTGGCCTGTAAGACCTTTCACTCATCTGAGGGAACCGAGGCTTTTAAATGCCGAACTGAAGCCCATGGAGTGCACCACTTGGTCCATAAATCAGGGTGTGTGCAGGAGGGATGGTATACAATTTTGCTTGCAGCTGTTTCCGCTACACCGGTCAGAGAATGAGGCCTTAATGGGCCACACACTGCTACTTTCTACACACACACACACATATTTATATTTGTCCCCAAGATGATTCGTAACCCTGCTGTTAGCACATACATGTGAAAATGATCATCCAGTGACTTGCATACTTAAATCTAAATCTAGCATAATTATATGGTCACACTCTTCTCACTTAGAACGTGTGTGTGTGTGTGTAATGCCTGAATTCTCCCAGTTAAAGTTGAGTGTGTGCTCAAGACAACGCCGCACAGTGTGTGTTCATGATTGACAGTTAAGATTGTGTCCACCAACCAGGTGCTGGATGATTGAGAGAGCTCCACACAAACACACATGCTTTCGTTTACACACACACACACACACACACACACACACACAATCCTAAGGCTTAGCGAAAAATAAAGCACAAGCATGCGCCCATATACGTTGACCGAGCTTGTCTTTGAGCTTAACTCTTAACTGACTTGTTTTATTCATTCGTTTCACTCCTTTCAGCTTATTCTTTAAAGATGCACACATCTATGTGGGCATTTTCATACATGTGGAAAATATATAAACTTATGCACATATAAACACAAACTGCCTTTGATACAAACAAAATATTTCCCTGTCATGTGAACCAAGGCTGATTGCATAAGGATTGGAACAAGGAGGCAATTATCAAGACCACATGACGAAGAAAAGCTTCTATAATTTCTACTTCTCTGAAATAGAATTTTTTTAGACATTCTCTCTCTCTTTCTGGTTTTTATTTATTTATTTATTTTTTACTGCATGCACCTCGATACTCTCTTCTGCCCCCACACTCCTTTAACCACCCCCACTTTCTTTCAGAAGCAGATGCCCAGGCACGGGGACCAATTTAGCACTCTCGTCTACTCTCTTCTTTGCCCCTCCCTCTTTTCCTTCTTCCCTCTTCTTAATTCGATTCAGTTCAGTTCATTCCGGTTCAGTTGCTGACAAGCCCTTGTTTTGTTACATATCTTTCAAAGCTTTGTTTAATGTTCGTATGACTAATCAAGCAGATATTTTTCTGTATCTTGCCTTTTCTCTTTCTGTTTGTAAAAACACCCACGTTCTTTTACTTACTTAAGAGTCTTTTATTGACTTTTATTGGCATTATAATCTCTCAGTGATTCTTTGCTTACACCTAACCCTTAATGCCTAACTTTAAAGGTCCCGTATTTTTATTCCTTCGGTAACGTTATGTTACATTAGCGTATGTCTAATAAGCCTAGCGTAGAGGTTTTTAATAGTCCAACTAAAATATCACTCAGATATGCAATGCAAACTCCTTTAGGTCACTCCTCTACCTAATACGCCATTTCAGTGTCTCTGTAAATGGGCTACTACTGAATTATGTCTCACCAAAGAACAACAGAGCGGAGAAACAAGACAGAGGAAGGCATCTTCTTATATGAGAAAAAATAATGTACTTTTTTTTTTTTCAGACAACGAATGTCTAAAAAGGGTGAAGATAATAGTTCCCCTTCAACTTCAGCACAGAAATGACGGATAACTTGGGTTTTCTAATAAAAGCTATGTTTAAATTAATGCATGTAGCAAAACATAATTCGGCACATAGAAATAATATGCCTCCATAGAAATGTTTTCTTGCATTGGGATGCATTCTGTCCTGGTTAAGGGGAAAAAAAGCCTGCACACATGTGGTGTGAGTAGTGCCACAAACAACCAGACTGTATCAATACCCTTTGCTGATCAAATCTGTTCTCGCCAAGCTGTCCATTTTGCAGTAAAGCCCACCATGCACGCACACGCACACACACACACACACACACACACACACACTCCCACCCATGGGGACTTCTTCAGTTACGCCATGTAAGATCAGGTTTAGCTGATCCAGAGCTGAGCACACTACAGCTTTTAAAATCGTGAATGACTGAATAAAAATGAATCCAACACTGCACTAGAGTTCTGCCACTTCTATGCTTATCTCAGTGCACATGATATACAAAGACGGGTATACACTTTCGCTGAAAGGGAAACTGCACACAACACTTTGGAAAAGGAAAAAGTGACAAAAGTGCCAGTTAACGACTTCATATAAGTTAATTATATGAGGTTAAGCTGACGAAACAGACCTCGGGGCTCAAGAGATGATTCCAATATGTGCACTGGTTCCTGTAACAGTTACAACTTCAGAACCTTACAGCATCCACTCTACTACTAAATATTATTTACCAATAACACATATTCCTACTGTACACCAATGAACAGCATTGGCATTGAGAAAAATAAAGTGTAAAACTTTATTCACTGTAAAAAATAAAATAAAAAGAATCACTTGTACTTTACATTATGAGAGTCTACAAGATTCAGTTGGATGGACAAAGCATTATAATGCATCACGAGAGAACACTTTTGTTTAAAAAAATCTTTTGTTCAGTTTAACGCAAGTCAGTCATTGACAGAGTTTTGTTGTTTAAGAGCTGTCTGTGAAGTAGTAGGATTAAAGCACCTGTCTCATAAAACATGGTGCTTGCTTATTTTCCTAGAATGAACATGATTTTTTTTTTTCATGTCAACCAGATGAATATAAGTTGTAACAAATTATAAGTATGTGAATGGGAAGAAGGACCAACTCGAAGGACACCACATAAAGAAAATCACACTATCCTCCATATTAAATGTTTATAAAAATCACAGATAAATACATTTTTCCTTAAAAAAAAAAAAAGTGATTACCGCACCTGTGTTCCCATATCAAGTGCTTGTTTTCTATCCTTGGATTTATTTTTATTTTTCATCGAGACAAATATGTATCAGCAAAAACTATTTACCTTTTTTCTTCTTTAAAAAAAAACAAAAAAAAGAAAGAAATTAAGAAGGGAAGTCAGTTTAAAAAGAAATAGGACCTGTTCTTTGGAATTAAGCAATGATAAGTAAGCATACTAACAGAAGTGAAGAAATCGTGGGAATACATGATATGGAGGAACAAGTTCTCCAACAGCAGGAATGTGTTTATTAATGCAGCAGATCTGCAAAGCCTGAAATGTGCAACTCCCTGAGGGCTGAACTCTGAATGATCATCTGCACTTACTGTATGAGTGTTGCACTGCTGCTGGTGCATCACTGGAGATATACTGTACTGTAAGCAGAGCTGAAATCTGTTCTAAAAGTTAAATTAACTCTCTCTCATTCTCTCTCTGTATGTGTCTAGTAATCTATCCATCCCTAGACTCAGTGCATTGTTCATCACATGCAGTCCTCTCCTATAAAATGTTCCCTTTTTATCATTAAAAAAAAAATTTTCACTGTAGTTATTAGATGAACTGTCTCAGGGTTTGTAGAGCAGCCAGTCTAAACCCAGTAAGCCAGACCTGTCTGATCAGCCAGCAAACTCACGAATTTACTGTTACTGTCATGTGCTGCAAGCTGGAAAACACTTCATATCGCATCCCATCCCGGCAAGTGTCCCCGGTACTCACCGCCGCGCAAAACACCATCCACGTCAGAGTGTCCATGACTGAAAGGCTTGCCGTCCTGTGTGAGAGCGCAGCAGCTAGCGGTCACCGAGACGTGAGCAGCTCATACTGAGTCCCGTGTGGAAGACGAGGCGAGCTCACTGCCGTGCGTGGGACTTCAGCACCCGAGTGCTCTCCTCCTCCTGCGCGCGCCCGTGCGCGCGCCCGTCCCGCGTGTGTGGGTTGTGTGTGTGTGTGTGTGTGTGTGTGTGTGTGTGTGTGTGTGTGTGCGCGCGCGCGCGCGCGTGTGTCCTGTCCCGAGCTGTACTGTCCGCCAGTGTACTGCGGAGCTGAGAGACGGGCACGAGGAGCAGACAGAAGAAGAGGAGGAGGAAGAGGAGGAAGCACGACATCACCTTCATCCTCACATCTCTCTCTCTCATTCTAATCCATAAATTGAGTAAGAGAGAGAGAGAGATGCAACCTTCTGGCCGTATTTATGTTCATATGGAGTGCACATTATTATTATTAGTAGTAGTAGTAGTAGTAATGTTGTTGATGATGATGATGATGATGATGATGATGATGGTGGTGGTGGTGATGATGATTACCTTTAGTAGTATGTTGGTGATGATTACAGTAATGATTATTATTACTAGTAGTAGTAGTAATGTTGTTGTTGATGATGATGATGATGATGATGATGATCATTATATTTAGTAGTATGTTGATGATTATAGTAATGATTATTATTAGTAGTAATAATGATGATGATGATGATGATGATGATTGAAGTAATGATTATTATTAGTAGTAGTAGTAGAAATGTTGTTGATGATGATGATGATGGTGATGATTATAAATCAGCTGCAACACTACTACTACTGATAATAAAAATAATAATAGTAGTAATAATAATAATAATTATTATTATTATTGCTATTATTGATGTTTGTTGTAATGATGATCACTTGTATTGTTTACTGTTGTTGATTTCTTTTTATTATTATTATTATTATTATTATTTCACTGTTTACAGCACCTCTCTTATGACTTTTTTTTACATGCCTGTGGTAGCACGTGTTTTAGTAACCTTACACACGTTTCTGCTTTGTCGTGCTGGTTGTTGAGCCCAATATCAAACTATTTCAAAAGTTTTAGTAATGACTTATGTAATATTTGACAGCCTGTAATGTTTTCTCCCTTTCTCCTCGTTAGATCTTGGATCATTTCTTGCTTATTTTGAGTGTTCTCAGCTTAGCATAGAGTGAGATAATGTTTATGCTTGATATCACTTTCAGATTCTTTTGATGTTATCTTTATTGTTTCCTGTCTCATTTTACGGCTTTGAAAATATTTATGCTTCTTTTTTCTTTTCTTTTTTCATTCCTCCATCGTGAGCCGTTCACAGGCCATGTTATTGAAAATGAGGCAATATTTTTTATAAGCCGTATTACCTGTAAGTTAATACATGAGATAATGACTTAGAATTAGAGAGGGGAAATACTGAATGAGTGTAACCGGAATGACGTCACGAGACTCCTAGAAAGCGCGTGTTTATCGATATTAATAAAAAGTACCACTAGAGGGCGGGCAGAGTCACTGAAGTGGTGTGTGTGTGTGTGTGCGTGTGTGTGTGTGTGTGTGTGTGTGTGTGTGTGTGCGCGCGTGTGTGTGTGTGCGCGTGTGTGTGCGTGTGTGTGTGTGGTCTTATAATACTATTTATGGGGATGATACATGCAGTGTTTTTAGTTCCATGTTGCCCAGTCTTCCTGGAAGAGTCTCTGAGTCTATTGTCTAGACACACAGATTTAGTATTATTATAATTATTTTGTTTGTTTGTTTACTTGTTTGTTTCTTTGTTTTAACAAGTATGCATTTATTTATTTTTTCAGGCTATACTACAGAGTTGTGGAGATTAAAGTGACCATGTCGGTAAAAAGATATATATATATATATTCAGAATTAAAAAAAAAAAACATTTATTTATTTATTTATTTTTCTGAATATAGGAAATTCTGAATTCTGAAAAATAAAAGGTAATTTATACACTATATGGCCACATACATGTGACCTTTATGTCCTTGTTTATGATCCTATTTCTAATGCATGCTGTTAATATGGATTTATATTGCTGTAATATTCCTGGGAAAACCTTCCGCTAGATTTTAGAGTATGTGGATATTTTGCACTGTTGTTGATGACAAGGCCTGGGGGGCAGTCTGGTTTTTTGCTTATCCCAAAATTGCTCAATGGTGTTGTGGTAGGGCTCTGTGCAGCACAATCAAGTTTTTCCAAACCAACTTTGGCAAACTGTATCTTCATGATGTACAGCAGCATTATCATGCTGGAACATCTTTTGGCCTTTTAGTTCCAGTGAAAGGAAGCTATATTTCAACAGCGTACAAAGACAGTCTGTACAACCATTTTGCATCCAACTGTGTGGCAAAAGGTTCATAAAGGTCCATATTTGGTGGTCACAATCAGGCAACCACATAATTTTGAGACATATTTTACCAAGGTGGAAGTGAAAGAACTTGATACGGAACCCTGAGCTCAAGTCCACTGAACACCTTTAGGAAATGGAACAACAACTTCACATCAGGCCTCTTTGTCTGACATTACTGCCCAACCCCTTGTGTTCTTTTGAGTGAATAGGCACAAATCCCAATAACCACAGTTCAAAATGAAATAGATTTAACACCAATATATTTTGGTGTTAAAATGTGGCACTTCTAGACAACATACATAAAGTTTGGCAAGTCTTATACCCTCCACATACACTAATCAGCCATTACATTAAAACCACTAACTTTAAACCCACTAGGTTTTAGGGTCCCCCTGTGCCACCAAAACAGCTCCATGGATCAGACTTGTTTGTCCAGCACATCCCATAGATGCTCATTTAGATTGAGATCTGTATATCGTAATATATGCGGGAAAGGTGTTTAAGTTAGTATAAAGTCCACTTTCATCCTCTGAGATTCAGGAACAAAACGATTCATGGAGATTTCAGTCCTATACTATTTAGTGACTGTAGACCATTTTCATGGTTACTGAGTGGAACCATCCTCAGTCACCACACAAATCCCAAGCAGACAATGTGGGACCATCCTCAGCAGTAGCTAAAGACCACGATGTGATGAGAACTCCATCCAAAAGCGGGGCACCAGGATGTGTCGGACAGGTCCAGAGGGCTGAGGGAGTCGGGATTGCTAGCAATTAAACAATGTCATGTGTAGTCACTATTAATCCTATTTGTCCTATTTGGTAGGTCTGTTTATATAAAGCATGCAGATTTTACGGGCCGGCACGGAAACAGCCAGAGCCTATGTTGGAACCAATGGGTGTAAGGCAGAAGAATTCACCCCTGATGGAATGCCAGTCCATCAAAGCGCATGATGCACACACATATTCAGACCTATGAGTAGATCTCCACTGTAGATCAAAGCAGTGATAGTCAGTTGAGGTTGTGTTTTATACTCAAGAGAGTACTTAACATCTCAAAGTCTTTTGTCAGCTGCAATGTGAAGTTTCAACTTTGTTATTCAGGGGCAGCACATGCACATTGGTAACTATTAGCAGTAGGTAAAGACCACCTAGTAAGTGGAAATTGGACAATTTGGAACAAGTGGGTGTAAAACTACAGCTATACGTGCTGCACGCATTTTTTTCATACAACTGAGGAGATTTTCCAGGTGTTCTTTTGAGTTGCTCTGGTGTGTGCATCCTGCAGGAACTCCCAGTGGAGTTTAGAGCTGCATAGACTTCATTCTTAAACCTTTCAATCTAGTTTGATTGGGTTAAGGTTGGGTGATGGTTCAAGGTATTTCATTCCACCCAGAGGTGCCTCCTCTCTCTTCAAATCTCAATGCAGCTTTGACATGTGTTGGGTGGGGTCATTGAAATTTAAATATGATACTGAATTTTTTTTTTTTTTTTAACGCTAGTAGGTTTGCATTTATAGGTTGCATCTGTATAGCATTTATATTGCATTTAAATAGATAATATGGATATAAAGTTTATGTGCACTTTAACACAAGCGAAAAATGTCATTTCCATGTTTGAATATAATGTAGTAGTGACTTTGGTAATAAAACCTGATCCCTTTTTTTTTTTCATATGATGGTGCAGGTGTGTACGCTCTTGAGCCTCACCACAGGACGGACAAAGTAGAGGACCAGTAGAGGGTCCATAACAGCAGGAGGTAGATTGCATATGTCAAGACCCTGTGCCCTTAATGGGCTGGATGGGGCCTATCTATTAAACCTGAGCACATTTAAGTACTGACATGGATACTTGGTGGTTTGAAAAGCCTACAAGCTGAATCAGCAGTGTAACTATAGGATCTCTCATCTATGCTGTATCCATTTACATGCTTTAGAAAGCTCAGCATAAAAACAATGTCATTCTACATCTCCTGGTCACCCAGAACATGACCGTGCCGTCTTACAGAACATCTGCCTCATGCTGTGAAAATGTCACCCTTTTTGACCGTGTACGGTTTTTCATTCTGACAGCAGTTTTACATTTTTATTTCAGCAAGTGCATCAAATTAGCAGTTTGGGTTTAAGACCACCACATGGCCAGATGGTGCTAAAGCAGACATGCTGAGAAAAGTGTGTGAGGAAACTGTGAGTTTTAAAATGCCCTTTTAATGTCCTCCAGTAAAATGTTCATAAAGTCACATTCCCAATTATTCTCTCATTCAACATTTGATTTAAAAATTTTTTTTTTAACTTGGACAGGGATGAAGCGACATCAGTAGAGAAACTGTTAAAATGCTAAAAGAAGCATCTGGACTCGCTTATGGAATAAGCAACAGCCCATGCACAGAATAGGAAGAATAATTCATAATTAAATTATTGTACACTTTATTCCCTCACACAATTTTTAATAAGTTACTAATTGGAGCTGTTTCTGTCAAAACAATACCAGATTGTTCTAGGCCTCGTATGCATCTATATGTAGCATTCAGTAAATATGGCATTTAAAAATTTAAAGCTTAAGCTAAATGCCCGTGAAATTGCATTGATTTGTAAGCCCATGAACATCTGCAGTGTAGCAATCTAGACTTCAACTCCCATCCCAGCATGCATTGCACCTCAAAGGAACCATGACATACCAGCAGCTACTTCAAATCCACAGGAGTAGGACTTCCAGCTCATAAGTAGTGTGTGTGGACAAGTCTCTCCATGTGAGTGTGAGTGGGGTGTATGTTAAACTTCATATATCAGTGTCTGCAGGAAAGAGAAGAAAAGGAAGAAAAGTAGGATTTAATATTTGACCGTTTGCGTCCAGAACCTCGTAACCTCCACTAAAAGGCATCTAGGGAATGACTTTTTTTTTTTTTTTTTTTGGTAAAAGCTGCATCACCTGTACTTGGTTACTGAAAGGGCACATGGCACACTATTTATGTGTGTGTGTGTGTGTGGGGGGGGGGGGGGGGGGGGTAATCCAGGGAAGCCGTAGGGGAGAATGAATTTATATTTGAAGTGCATGTGTTACTGGCTCGGTTTATTCTCACTGTCCGTCATCCTGTCGTTTCCTACCTCTTGCCGAATGCCTGAGTCACTGTATACCTGTCAGAAATTTAAACATGAAGCGGACGGAGTTAAGAAAAAGGGATGGAAAAGAACAAAGGAAGAATGCAGGAAGCCGAGATCCCACCAGGACGGTTTATATGGCCCAGTCTCCAGTATTCTTTACAGATGGAACAGAAACCATCTTGTACACTTACAGACATCCTTCAGAACTCTCTCGCTCTCTCTCATCCTCTTTCCTTTTTGTGTCTGCCTCTCACTATTTCTGTTCATCTTTTCCTTTCTTTGATCGCTTAATGTCTCTGGTCTGCTAAAATCAAAACAACGGCTGTTAAGTCACAAACTACAGCAATGAAAAAGGAGAATAACAGCAAAGACATATGGGGTTTATGTACTTTGTAATTCATTTGTGCTTAATAGGATTTACCAGCCTTCCACATGCTTTTACAGTTTTTTTGGATTGCTTACACACTAAAATTAAAAGTAGTACACTATTAGCAAAACCTTACACTCAAGAAGCAAAACATCAGCCCATATTTGCACAACTATAAGCACATTGTCAACCTCACACTTGTTGCAAAACTCTACACACAGTGATTTGCAAAACACTAAACACACTTAACATACATTACACACAAAAATCTATCATGAAGTCACTTCCTTGCAATACCAAAGCACTGACTGTCAAATTACCACACCGTCCAACCAATTGGTTCAACACAGTCATCAGGTGTGCAAACACTTGTTTGCTTAATTGTAGACACACCAATCAGGTGTTTAAGCACTATAAACTACTTTCTACATAGGATTGTGGGTCAGGAATGAAAAGGGGGAAGGCCTCCTATGTTCACAGAACAGCAAGAGAGGGAGATAGTAAACATGGTTTTGGCCAACAATGCTATAACACTCAAACAGCTCCAAGTTCACATTGTCAATAACCATGACAGTTTCAACGGTATCCATCAGGTCTCAATATCAACACTGGCACACATCCCTAAAAAAAAAAACATATTCAAATGAAGCATATTTATCGAGTGCCTTTCGAGCGCAATCCCAAAAGGGTGAAACGACTGCGGCATGATTATGCAGAGGTATGTATTCACTTTAGCCGTGTGATCTTGCATACTGTCTCATGATCTTTTACTGTACTGTAATATGTATACTAGATCTACACTGAACTACACAATTTTGCCTGACACTGTTCTTCAGGTAGTTTTACGAATGGATGGAGAGAAGATCCAGCATGAGTTCATTTACGTAGATGAGGCTGGGTTCAACCTGACGAGAACACCAAGGAGGGGAAGAAACGTCATTGGCCACAGGACTATAGTCAATGTCCCAGGGCAACGTGGTGGAAATATAACACTCTGTGAAGCCATTACACAGAATGGGGTCCTACCCCGCCATGCCCATATAAGCCCTTACAACACAGCACTCATACTTACATTCTTGGACCAACTGCACAACATAACAGCAGCAAATCAAATCATATGCAATACATTGTTTTCTGGGACAATGTATCTTTCCACCGCTCTGCTCTGATTCAGAACTGGTTTCAGCAACATCCACATTTCACCGTCCATACTCTCCATTCCTCACCCCTACAGAAAAGTTTTTCTCAGCATGGCGGTGGATGGTATACGATCTCCGCCTCCAGGCTGAGGTACCCCTCATCCAAGCCATGGAGGAGGCCTGAGACCAGATAGAGGTAGCAGCAATACAAGGATGGATTTGTCATTCAAGACGTTTCTTTCCAAGGTGTCTTGCCTGCGATGTTGATGAAATTCTCTGGCCAGATCCAGCTAGGTGAAGAGACAATATCTAGTGTTTTTTTTTTTGTTTTTTTTGTAAGAGTAAACTTACAGTACAATATGTAAAGTGACATGTTGTTACAGTTCTATGAATCTCCATGTCAACATTTTGGGCATGTTGAGAAAAGTGTGGTTTGTAAACATAAGTGTATAGTTTTTACAAATGTGTTTAATTATGCAAAGGACCTGTAGCGTTTTGCTAATTGGGTGTGTGGTTGTGCTAATTGTGTGTTGTGTTTTGAAAACACGGGCCCTGTTTTGAAAATCGTGCTTAAGCAATCCAAAAAAACTGTAAAAAAAAAAAAAAAAAAACCCATTAAGAAGGTTAAGTCAGCAAAATTTTGCAAACACAGTTCATTTCTTTTGAATGGAATTTGCATCACATTTAAATGTACAATATTTAGCAGATGCCCTTATCCAGAGTGACTTACAGACGTGCTCGAGAATAGCAGATCATAGACCATACTTTAGCAATACCATTAAGCTAAAAAATATCTGTTAGAGCTAATCGAGAGGAGTCAGTATAAGAGTTAGTAAAATGTCTATATCAGTTTACCTGTATGTAGTTCTTCCTCATGCCCAGTAATAGGCTACAATAAAGGATTATCATAGACAGTCTTTGGATGGATGGATGGATGGATGGAGGATTAAATGGTTATTGAAGAAGTAGAGCTTTTTGTCTTTTGAAAACAGTTTATTTCCCTAGTTGTGAGGGATCTTGAGGGATGGCTGCTCTAGTATAGGATGTGAATTGAAAGGACTGTTTGGATTTTATAAATGCCTTTGTGTAGGTGGGAGCTGGTCCAATTTGGGAGAATTGCATTCTCATGTAGTTACAGCGATTTGATGACATACATGAGAAGTCCCACCATGAGCAAGCTGCAGAAGCTAAATCTAAATATTATGAGAAAATCTATATGAAAAAGGCATGATTTGGTTCAGATTTGTAGCACAAATAAAAAGAAAGGGCGGGTTACCCAACTACACTAAGGTATTCCTGCTCTGTGTTGACCCCTGACTTACAATGGAAGGAAACCTCATTTAATAGTAATTAGACATCATATCATCAGTCAGTTAGGAAGTTGAATTTTATGATCTAACTGTCCTTTAAATGTTTTTGTACTGTTTACACTTGCCAAGCTTGGTATCTAACTCGCAATCTGCTTGTCTACAAACAGGTTGTCGAGATAACCTTTCCTTTTCAGATGGTTCCTCATTCTGAGCACAACTAAATGCTACAGTACATGCTCACTACCTTACCATTATCCCATCTGGACCAGACCTATATCACAAGAATAAGCTGAAACTTTGTTCATGTTAATGCAGCATCTGCTCCTGCCTTTTGAAAAACATCTATTAGGATATGAAAGGCTGATCCTAAATCAGCGCTTGGCATTTTATCAGCGCTAGCCACATTTTCTCAGTGTGGCCACCATACATCTGAATCTAATCACAGCATTACATGATATACAACCCTCGCAATAATTATTCATTTCCAGCATGTTCCATCTCATTTATCTGTATTTTAACCCATGAAGATGAATGTGGTTTGTATAAATATGACAACCAAATATTCCAAAATGTGCCCATTTCTCCTGTCATCAGTGTAGCGTTCTTTTAACTAGAGTAAATCACGAATTTGTATGCAGGACAGGGGAAGGCCACATCAAACCCATGCATCTCTCTGCCAAGAGCACACACAGCATGAACTGTTTAAGGTATGATTACTGATTCAATGGGCAATGGTTCAGCATGCCTTAAGTTGTGGCAAAGTAAATAGAAATTTGGTGGGTAAAAAAATAATACCCGCCAGAAAAGAGTCTTCCAAATAATGGCATGTTCATCAAATACAGTAAAATTGAAATTATGTCAGTTCTTTCTATTTTATCCTTCAACATTCAGGAATAAAACATGATAAGGTGTGGTTTAATAAGAAAATAACCATTAGTAGGGTATTGCATTATGGTTGTAAACAACCAATAACCAGGCCACAAAAGCAATTGTTCAAACACTGAGGATTAAACGACGAAACAACTTCATTTAATGGGCTCAGTGATAGTAATAGTTAAACTCGTTCTGGACTATGCCTACGGACAACACTTTAGCTAAAGCATTGTAAAATATTTTATGCCTGTGACCTGTTAAAGGTGAGAGGTCAGAGCTTGCATATTGTGGAAGGTCAGGAAGATAACTGCCAGAGTTAAAGGTTGGGCTTATACATATTTCTCATCGCTCACGATTCATGTTCTCCTGCTTACACTCTTTCTTGCTGTTCACATATTTTCCCCCTTGAAGTGTCCCAAGCACCCTGTTTTTCACATTACACTGTGAAGCTGAAAAACAGACTATTACAACAAATTGCTTAGATTTCACGACACCCAACTGTAAAACAACTTTAGGATCTGTATACAAGCTTCAGTAAACAGTGATGTAATTGTAGACATAATGACATATGTTTTCCTTTCTTATGATTACAATTCTAACTACCAATCCTCATGCACTCTATTGTTTCCTATGAATTCACATGCTAAGCATTTACAGTTAAGTACCTAGCTAACAGACTGATGGGGAAGTATTATAATAATAATAGTAATAATTTTATGTCATTTTAGTTTATGTTAACATAGAAATAGAAATGAAATAGTATATACAGTGTCAAATTAACGGTCAACAATTAAACAAAACATGTTTGTTTTTACTTTGTTAGGCACAGCTAATACTGCTGTATAAAATATACAAAACTTTGCTAGCATGCTAACATTAACTTATCTAGCTGCTACTGTAAGTGGAACATAACCCTCGATATTATCTATTTCTTGACTTTTTTTTCATTATTGTTTTAGATATAGAGATTGATACATTTACATTTTTTTGTTTCTCTTAAATCAATTTTTATATCTAAAATAATTAAAAAGAGATATAACAGTATATAATATTAAGAGCTAAGTAGAAGTAGGTGTATACAGTAAGTTGGGTCAGATGGATAACAAAAGTATAAGCCATTCTGTCATTATTTAATCAGGGTTTCTTTCTCATAAATATGTTTTAAATATCTTTTTAAATTATAAAATGAATTAACCAGCAAAAAAAGAAAAGAAAAGAAAAGCATACTGTATGTAGTCCATGTCATGACAAAAGCATAGATGTCATCTATATGTGCTAAAGCACAGGTTAGCCTTGCTGACAAGGATAATCTGATCCTGTCCATTTCCTTTCCTCTTCCTTCCTACCTGTCATCCTGTCACTCCATCCCTTCATCCTCCTGAACCCGATGCCATCCACTCCTCTATTCTTCCTGATCTTCATCTTGTTTCCTGTCTAACTCCATGATACGAAATGCTGTGCTTCACCAGCACATCCACAGCTCCTGCTAAAAGGAAATAACAGATAGCAACCCATCAAACGATCCACTCCACTCTGCATAATGACACTCGAGCATGGCAGCATTTCCATAATTAAGATCTGTCTAATAAATTCTCAAAAAATAACAGGACACTATAAACCAGAAACAGAGCATTAGACAAAAAAAAATTACAAATGCATATATTTTGATGAAAGCTGATATTTAAGCTGAAGTTTTAAGCTTGTCTTTGTTTATGATACTGAGATGTTTGCCACTGTTTGGAGATCAGAAACATTCAGTGCCTCAGTGATCTTAATGAAAGCTTATGCAACCTTCAGCAAACAGAATATAGGTACTATATATACTATATATTTAAGTTGTTGTTTTTCATATTGTTTTCTTCAGGAAATTGTGTTCAGATTTGCAGGTTGCTATTATTTATAGCTATACAGAGTGGTACAAAAGTCTAGATCGATAGGTGTTTTTCTTGCATGCAATTTGACTTCTCTTTTTATTTGAGACCCTAAATATTTTTTAAAAAACTAATAACAGAATATGTAACTGAACCGGACTTCACACCAACTCAACAGTTTTATTTGGACTCACCTAAAGTCTAAAGAGTCAGCTTGGAACTATATCTGATCTAAAGAAAGAAATCATTTCTACATGTGACTACACCAGTTCTGATATACAGTATTAAGAAATATTTTATCTTTGTATATTCAGTGTGTACACAGGTGCCACAAAGTCCGAAGGTAACGATTGGAGCATTTGCTGTAATTAATACTTTTATATAAAATATTTTTATTTGGCCTATGAATCCAGACTTTTCAGCTAACCTGCATGATGGAGCTATATTCTGCTTTTCTTGCTGCTAATTGCTAATATGCAGACTGGCATGCCAAAGATCAGAAGCAATTGGCATGAGCCCAAAGAGGTCACATAGTTTAAATTGTCATCTTCAGCATTATTGGACAGAATGGAGACGCAGAGACTGACGTCAAATGCTTTCGTGTCCTCATCTCCATTATAATCAAGCTCATCTTCATCTTCATCCTCCCCATGGTGACCTACGCTGACAAAATGTGAGTGCCAGCCATTATCACCCAGAGGATGAACTTCTTCTGTCACTACTGAGCATCTGTTACATTGACCACATCACCAATGAGGAGGTCCTATGACAAAGCAAGCTACATTCCCACAACACAATGAACACACACCGATGCCTATGATTGCCCAGGCACATTATTCACATAGATGCACTTCGATGGGTTTCACAAGGGGACCAGCACAGCAGGGGACAATCTCGACTGACTTGGTGTCGGCGTTTCATCAACAACCTCAAAGCCCTCCACATCTACTGGGATGAAGCTAGGCAACTTTTCATCAGTCACACTCCCTGGAAGTCCCTTGTTGGTCAATATGCTCTTTAGCATGGGTGAAAAAGAAGAAGCAAATGAATATTAAACAGGGAGTTTTAAACATCACAAAGTGAACACTTTTTGGGGTGGATGATTTGGCACAAATTATACTGTTGCTTGTTTTTCATTCATTTCTGTGTGTTTGCCCTTGACCCTAACCACAGTATGTAGCTCCAAAGGTGGCAAGTATTAAAATACAACTACTTTGTTACTGTACTTAAGTATTTTTTTCACATATGTGTACTTTATTTAAGTATTTTCTTTATGTAATACTTATTATTTCTACTCACCTCATTTATTGTTGGAAAAAAAATTTCTTTTTTTCTCACTATGTTTTTAAAAGATATTTATTACTTTTGTACTTTTATTACACTGTCACTTTCACTATAACATGACATTAACTCTACCCCACATGAGATGCATAGGAATGAAACAATTCCACCAATCCTAGTTTACAACAAATGATTGACAGGTCATTATGAAAAAAGTTGATTGGTTAGCGTACCAAAGTGATTGAGGGTCTCTGCGCTGCAGATTCTTTTGACTCCATTTTCAAGCATCTCAAATGCACTTGTCAAAGAAAAAAATTAGAAGTGACCTATCTAACTAGCTAACATACTGAGTAAATTAGTCCTCATTTGAACTCTTACGCATTTGGTTTGTGTTCCATGCCAATAACAACTCTGTTTTTATAACAAACTTATAATATTTTAGCACATCCTTATTTTGCATTATAGAGGGTAGCAGTGGTCCAGTAGCAACTGGCTAGATTAAGTATCAAAGTAATGAAAACCGCTAACACTGCTGCTAACACTAACATTGCTAGTAATTTAATAATCTCTGTTAGCATTTTTTGATCTGTCTTTGTGTAAAAAAAGCACTCCAGCAACTGGCTATTAGAAGCTGAAACTGTAAATCTTTAATACAGTTAATCAACTATTTATTTATAGTATCTGAAAAGACACTGCTCCCTTAAAATAAAACTACAAGCACAGAAGATCGGCTATTTACGCCATCGTAAGCTGGACGTTTTTTTTTTTTTAATCCATGCTGAAAGTTAATCGACATTGTCTAAAAACTTATGCAGAGTTCATGTCTCTCTGTCTAGCCATGTTTAAACAAGGAGAATTTATTAGAATTTATTTATTATATTATTTATAATTTCTGCTGCAATCTTTGGCTTTTGAAATTGTAAGTTTGAAATCATAAGCCCAATATTTTTAAAGCTGTTTAAAAAAGGATTTCAATGATTTGAACTCAGGACGGAGCGTATGGGAAAACATAAACTGCACTGCGACTTAGCTTTCTCGTACCATGCCACACATATTAATTCTCCTTCTGGAATTCATTCCTAATATCAACTATTCAGTTTACCACTCTTCAGTCTACCGCAGTGTTGCCAGATTTACATGGTGCTTTCTAGCCCAAAGACTTTTCAAAAACCACTAAAATGCAAACAAAACCTCCCAAAATGTTTCCTCAATTTTCAATTCAGTGTTCTGTCACTGTTTGTAAAACTTCAGCCACACATAAGAACATTGCACTACAGCAAGCAGCCAAAGTTATTAGGTCAGTAGCAGCAACACAGCACAGCAATGCAAAACCACCACCTGCTGGACAGCAGTGTGGATGAGAGAAGAGCTCAGCATGAGAAACCTCCTTCAAATCTAGTGCACTTGCCAAAGAAAAGCATCATGTGGACTGTGCGTCAGCGTCTGAGTCTAGTAATCAATGACACCTAAATGAGTAGGTCTGTCTGTTAATATCATGATGACCTAACGGCTGGAGTGCCAGCACTCTTCCTAGGATTTGTTTCAAATTAGTTTACAAAATGTATAGTGTTTGCACAAGTGCAAATCTCTCCTCAAACCAGCCCAATTTTTTTTCACCTGCTTATATGAATGTAGACAAAATTAAAAAAAAATAAAATGAAAACTATCCATTTAGTTGGGAACTCATCCAATATGGCAACACTGATATACAGCTGGCCTTGACCTTGATCATGACTTGTGGGTGCATGGGGTTTGTCCGATTTTCTAAACTGTTGCAGTAAGCTTGCTTTATTTTGTCTGGTCCATGTTCACCAGATGACTTCTTCAGACATAATAAATAAGATTAAAAAGTAAGATGATCAAAGAGAAGTGGAATCAATTTGCAAATTGCATAAACAGTTTTGATGTTTGTTTCAGTCTTAGCTTACTGTAGGTTTTCTACTACTTCTTTTGGCTGCTCTTGTTAGGAGTCGTTACAGTCGTCCATCCAACTCCGTCTACCACATCTTTCTTTGTCACTCCAACCTCGTGAATGTCCCCCTTTTACCACATCCATAAATCTCCTCTTGGGCCTTCCTCTTCTCCTCCTGCCTGGCAGCTCCATCTCCAACATTATCCTCTCTATATACCCCTCATCCCTCCTCTGCACATATCCAAACCACCTTAATCTGGACTCTCAAACTATGTCCGTTGCTTTTGTCACCATCATCTCTAGCTTTGCTTCCTGTCTTTTTGTCAGTCTCTAATCTGTACAACATTGTTGCTCTTACAACAATCCTGTAAACTTTCTCTTTCATTCTTGCCAATAACTTTCTGTCACAGATCATTCCTGCTACTCTTCTTCCTCCATTCCACCCTGCCTGCACTCTCTTCATCACACTCTCATTTGCTTTGGACAGTTGACCCTAAATATTTTAACTCGTCTACCGTCCTTACCACCAAGTCTTGCAAGTGCACCTTTCCACCATCCTCTTTCTCATTTACACCCATGTATTCCATCTTGCTCCTACTGATCTTCATTCCTCTTCACTCCAGTGCACCCCTTAGCTTGAGTCTAAGTCTGTTAATCACAGGATCCATAACAAAAAAATCACTGGGAGACTTTAAGCTTGAATTCTAACAATGTCATGGCTGGGTATAAAGTGGATCAAAAAAGGTCTGTGGCTCCCCTTACTCCCCTGTCATGTTGTGGTAGTTGTAGTTAACAGGCATGACCAAGCTTTTATGAAAATGAGGTAAAAAAAAAAACACTTGTGGACAGCTTTCATCAATTGAGTGTAGGAAACTTGAGTGATAGCAGAACACAGGAGAATGGGTTCTTGATTTCTTCTACCGCTCTAGTGAACTACTTTGAGATATCTGAGACACATCCATTCAATGCAGAGCTGTACAATGAATATGCAACCCAGCTGAACTGAACAAGCTGAATTAAATAACTTGATTACAGTTTGAAGAAACATGAAGCCATTATTCTCTGCATGAATTAATGCTGTTAGCCTACCATTACTTTTAAACCGTCACGCCAAGAGTTTTCACCTCTCCAAAATTTCCAACAGAGTTGCTCCTGGCACAGAACATGTTAGGAGGATTCACGCAAGCTTTAGTAGTAACCTGCCCTTGAGACCTGCTCTGAACAGATGACGAACCTCAATGGCGATCTAGAGCTTTCCACACTGTTTTTCCACACTCACAGTTATTGCTGCCCATAATTGCTTCCTGACCTTTACCTCTGTTGCCTCACACTGGGGTGTCACTTCCTGTGTTGGGGGCTTTGGGATTGTCCTTGGGTTTGAGAAAAAGGGTTAAAGTAGGAGTGAAAGCAGAGCCCCTATAATTTCATCTTGAATAATGACTCTCGATTAGCATAGTAGGAATGGCAGCTAGGCTAATGTGCGGCTATGGGCTTTGGGGTGGGTAGATGTGATGATGCATGTAGGCATTATGTTGGACACCTGGCAGTGGTGGGAAAGTGCTGAAGAGAATGCAGGCAGCTGCAGGGGGTCTGTCTGCGCTCCCGGTTTAGAGACCTTCATATGGAAACATATGCACACACATGCAGACTAAACACACCAACACATACAGGTTGTAAATCGGAGCTGGACAGAGAGCCGGGTCTCCCATGAGGATCATGACAGTATAGAGTGGACAGGAAGTAAAGGATGGATGATTCTTTTTCAGCCGGGCCTAACTAATTTTTTGCTTTCTCTCTTTCTCTCCCTCTCCTTCAGCATACCCCCTACCTTCTCTCTCACCCACACTCTCTTTCTCCACCTGGAAAAAATAGCACTGGGAGAAATGCGATTCAGAAAGAAAGGGTAAGGGGAGGGGAGGGGAGGGGTGGTATGGGGGGAGGGGGGGTTAGAGTTGTCTGAGCTGCTATACGCTATTACACTAATGGAGATGGATGTGGATAGGAATCATCTTGTCCACCAGAGAGGGAGAGTAAGGGAGAGAGAGAGATATTTCTCCAGTGCTTCCTGCCAAGCTGCAGACTTATTCTAATGAGTAAGGCGGACCGAAGTGTGAGGAGCAGTGAGACAGCATGGTGCAAGATGGAGTATGATTACTCTGACAAATAAGTAAGGGGGAGGGAAGGATGGAGGGAGGGGGGAGGGTGCTTGAACAGAAAGGGGCTTCCACTGATAGAAGCAATGGCAGACATTTGCAAAAAGACATTTTTCTACAGGCTTGTTTTTATATCCTGATTATATATACAACACCATAACCTACTGTATATTTTCTTGGGGTTCCGGAGAATGGCACACTCCTTAAAACCAATAACACATTTAAATGTAATTGAGTCAATAAGAGATGCACAAATCTCTCTTTCTTTCATACACACGTCAGAAAAAATATACACATGCTTTGTACTGACACTTCAATTCAAGTGTAAGGGAGAAAAGGAAACAGTCCAGGTAATTTGTTTTCTTTCTTTCTTTTTCTTTTTTTCTTTTACCCATGGACAAAGTGGTGGTCTAATCAAGTCAAGGATCAAATTTTGGCCAGGGTGATGGCTTCCCAAAAGTAGTAAGGACTTGAGTGTATATAAACCAGTCAGGAGCTAATGGAGTTTCGGAGGTATAGTGCTTATAGTGTGTCTACTGCTCCATTAGGACGCTACGCCTTCGCCCTAGTGATGGCATAAAGTGAAAAACATCAGCTTTACTGCTACTGCACTGCAGGGTTGTCAGCTTTAAAGATACTGGATGTATGATTTGGGGAATTGAGGCTTTGCGAATTTTTACCTCTGCTTGAAACTTGTGCTGTGCCCCTCTCCTTTAGATAGATTTATCTGAGAATGTTAACATAAAATTATATTTATTCTCGAACCACATACTACACAATAAAGCCCAGTTTATGCTTCTGAGAATTGTTTGGAAAGACTCCCTAAGGCCATAGTGTTCATAGTCTTTTAAAAAAATATTATAGGGAACAGGAAGTAAAAAAAGCAAGAAGTTATACACTTATACATATAAGTGAACGTACATGTTACTAAAATTGCTGTTGATTTATACAGAACCACATATTTTAATGAAAAACTCAAAGCGGGTACAGATGCAACATAACAGCTGCATGGACCCTCATTTAATCCTGTGACTGGGTTACGGTCTGTCTTTTGCATCCAGGGTGTATTCCTCCCTTACACCCATGTGTTTGCATGATAGTATAAATAATAGCAAAATAAATACAACATCATCTGATTTTTATGCTCGTCATGCATCTATGCAGAAAACTACATTCATTCATTTATTCATTTTTACCTGCCACTTATCCTGTGTAAGGTTGCAGGGAGCTTGGCACCGATCCCATGGAACTCAGGACACGTAGGAGGGGACACCCTGGTTGGGGGACCAACCCATTGCAACTGGGTAGAATGAAAGATCAAAAAAGCAAAGACTCTAGGTTGTTGATTTGGGAATCTGAGGATCCGGGATTGGGATCCTGCTGCCAGTGGGTTGCCACACCCCATACTACCCAGCGACTGCATGCAGTGCCGGTCCTAAGCCTGGATAAAATGGAAGAGTTGCATCAGGAAGGGCATCTGACATAAAATCTGTGCCAAGTTGTGTGCAGATCGGATGGTCCGCTGTGGCGATCCATTGATGGGAGCAGCCAAAAGTTTTAGGTCGCGAGCAACAAAATTCCGTTTACATCTAACAGAAGTGCAAATAGCTGTGTATATACATCAGTGCACATATTGGCATTGGGTAAATTACAACGTTCAGGTTATGTAAGTAAATATGTGTATATGTATATATGTGTAAACTTGGGCAGTAAATATCTGCTGCAGTTATATCAATAGTTATTGAATAGATAAGAGTATGAGTTGTTAAATACTGTTATAGCAAATATTTATCTATTCATAAATATGTGCAGATATGTTATGTTCTATAGTACCAGACTATGTGTGACTTTTTAAATACAAAGTCAGCCAAAAATTCACACTTCAGGAAAAGAAAAAAAGTGTATTATTATTATTATTATTATTATTATTATTATTATTATTATTATCAGATATATAGCACTACATTTTGTATTAAAATATTTATACATGTTTCTCTTTTCCTAAAGTGAGTATTTTCTTGGGTTGATACTGTATATAATCTAAAATAGAAATAATAAATCTACAGCTATATATAGATCATACAGAACATACAGAATAATGTAATTGTGGAATGATAACAGTTAGAAAAGTATTAGTGATCTAATGGTATAGTGTTGGCGTAATATATCTTCTAATATTAGTGCATCAACAATTTTACGCTAATTTTACTGTGATAGATATTGTTGTTTTCACACTATATCTAGTTAGATAATGAACTAACATTAACTAACATTACTAATAGCTGTACAATGTGTGGTGGTGGAGTTTCTTTTTGGGGGGTAGGATTGGGATGTCCAAGCTGGGGAAAAAAGACATATCAAAACAAAGCTCTGAGTGTAACTTTCAGTAATGAGGTCATCCTTTCTATGAATAAACCATCTTTTCCCTTTTTAGCAACTTGTTTAAATGTTCTTTGTTTCTCTTTTTCTGGCTCTCTGCTTCAAACATTAACTTCCTCACATCTGCACTACATCTGCCAAGAGCACGGTAGTAAGCTGTCAATCTAACAATAAGTAAGAACCCATTATCGTGTCATATGTCAAGAATTCTGTATCACTCTCATCTGTGTTCTCTCCCTTTAACACACCTGGCCCTTAATCAAAGGCAATATGGGAGTGGGCACTGGGCACCAGACAGAACACATGGATCCAGGATTAAACTCCATGACAAACATTAAGAGGGTATAGGCTAACACCAGAAATATGGAGTATCCTTGCCCTTGATCAGAGTAAGTCTAACAGCAAAAGCCATTGGGTTACACACTTGTTCATATTCCCTCACTATAGTACAGGTAATATAAATGTGATTTATATACTGTATATACCAGATATTTCGGGTAGGCCCACAGAGGGCTTAAATCCTTCCGCAAGGAATTTAAGGCACAAGCATATACACACTCTCACTCACACATCCAATCATACACTATGGACAAA
This sequence comes from Clarias fuscus, assembly GCA_030347435.1. Lineage (NCBI taxonomy): Eukaryota > Metazoa > Chordata > Actinopteri > Siluriformes > Clariidae > Clarias > Clarias fuscus. Next base: position 20,392,309 of record CM059222.1, read on the forward strand.
CATCAATCAACCTAGGCCACATGTCATTGGACAGTGGGAGAAACCCAGATTAAATAGAGGAACCCAACAAGCACAAGGAGAACATGCAAACTCCATGCACATGTGAAGGATGTGAAGTTCATGTTAAAAAACAAATGAAAAGAACTTGAAAATGAAAATTTTAATAAAGAGTATGAAGGCCTACATTTCATGCCACGAATTTGAATGGATTTGAAGTTGACATCATTGTAAAGTAATTACTGTATCTTTGTTTTTTTTTCACCATCAATTCCATATGCACACATTCTCTCTCTGCCATTGGAGCGCTAAGATAGAGCTTATGAAAGGAATAAAATATAATATAGAATGTCTAAAGTGGTCAAATTGAATTGCAAATTAAGTTATTATACCTAATAACTTCCACCTTTGCTCCTTGTTTCCAGCTTTATGTTAAAGACAGTTGTTGCATTTCCTTGAGGAAGCAAAACATGGCAACTTTGTTGATCATGGCACATGTATATTATATAGTAATATGTTAGCTGTCTTTACACATATACAATATATGTGAAGTGCTTTATGTAATTTATTATTATTATTATTATTATTATTATTATTATTATTTAAATTTGAGTTCAAATTAATTCTGGGTATATTTACACCTTCACGGTTTGATTGGCATCCAAATACAATAATGATTTGTAAGAGATCAAATCTGAAGTAAGCTCTCTTGACATATAGATTTTTAAGCATAAATTTTCCAGTAATCAAAGGGCCTTGATTATTTCCTTTAAATCGTCTATGTATCGCAAGAGTGCTCACATGTACCTTTGTGCCAATCAAATGATTGTACAAAAAAGCCAAAGAGCACCTGTGAAAAATTACACGATTATTGAGTTAATACGGTAGGATTGTTAATATTCAACTCCGTGGCATATGACATTCTCAATATTAATTATTTCCATAACAGATCAAAGAGTCACTGATCAAAAAAATAGTTCAATTGAAAGTCACATCATTATCTTAATGCAAGGGGGAAAATAACTAGGTTTAAAACTTGAAAGTACACAAGAAGGTATGACAATCGTGAAAGCTAAGTAAATGCATGCCTGTAGGCTAAACTGTGCTGTACACTTAAGGTTCGTTTACTGTGTGGTCAGTCTGGTAATATAAAAAACCACATTAAACTGTATCCTGCAGGCTGTCAGCTTAGGCTATATAATAAGGCGCCACGCCATGTTCGGCCTTTTCCAGAAAATGTGATCTTGGGTTACGTTAAGATTAAAGCTAGACCTTAATCAGTTAATTCCCACAGTCTTACTTTGTCCTGCAGAGCAAAAAACATTCAGCTTTGCAGTAAATGTTTTTAATTAGACCAGGATCCCAGTGCAAGTGCAAGTGATTAGGCCAGAGACCAGATGTACATTAGTAATGCAGATTAATTTTTTTCTTGGGTAACAATGACCTAGTTAATAGGAAGTAAAGTAATATACTGTAGTTTGTAAAGTCTTGAGGAACTTTGAGGATATATTAGAGTGCTCGATCAACAGAAGAGCTGGCTTTGTTGAGAGACTTCAGTGAGTCGCTGCTGCCATCATGTGGTTCACTGTCGCACAACGTGTGTAAATGGGTAAATTTACACAGGACAGCTAGGCGAGGTGCCTTAAAATGCCTTAGAAAGTAAATCAAGAAGAAGGAAATATAATAATTCCATTCATCTTCTATACCGCTTATCCTGTATACTGGGGTGTGAGGGCTTGGAACCTATCGCAGAAGACATCCTGGACAGGGTGCCAATCCATTGCATGGTGTGTGCACACACACACACACACGGGCAATTTGGGTACACCAGGTAACCTAACCTGCATGTCTTTGGACTGTGAGAGGAAACCGGAGTACCTGGAGGAAACATACTAAGCAGGGGTAGAACATACAAACTCCCTCCACACAGTTCTGCGGTAGGAATCAAACCCACAACCCTGGGGGTACAAGACCACAGTGCTAACCACTACACCACTGTGGCGCCCTAATTATATTATTATTATTATGTACCATTGTCACCTTATAGCTGCAGAATCTCAGCTTCAATCCTAAACTTGTGTTACTGTCTTTGTGGAGTTGTACATTTTCTCCCCATGTAACTGTGGGTTTCTTCCTTGCCTCAAGTTACATGTTCTTGGATTTCCAGGATAGCCTCCAAATCTTGTGTATAATTTGCAGCACATGTTGTGGTCAGATGAGACTAAATTCAATGTTTTGGTCATGCAAACCATGGGCATGTTTACTGACTGTATACAAGATTCAGGGGTATTTGATTGATGGTTTTTTTTTTTGGTATTTTCCTAAGTACCTGGATATTTCAGATAGAAATAGACCCGGTTGGCTCTGAGAAACTTATAAAGAGCTTTAAACAAAATGATGAGGCAAACATATTTTGAAATAAACAAAATGAGTTGTAATGACTTTTAACCCTTCTGTTTTTTTATATACAGTACACGAGTTAAGATGTATAAACAGTTTTTTGTTTTTGTCAGTAAATATACAAAATAAAAGTCATATTTTAATCATTGATTGACCAAATTTCCTCAAAGTTAAATAGCTTGTTGAATCACATAAACAAACAAAAAAATACACACACACAAAAAAAAAAAAAACTCATTGGTGTCATCTACACAACTTTATCCTGATAACTGGGGAGGAAGGGGGGAAGGAGCCTATTCTAGGAGACTTAGGGCACAAGTCGGGGCCTAGATGGGGTGCTTATTCATCACAGGCGCACACATACACTCAAATATTATGGGCAATTTACATAGGCCTGCATCTTTGGACTGTGGGAGGAAACCAGAGTACACAGGGGAAACCCACCAAGACCGGGAGAACATGCACATGGGAGCAAACACCATGCACACAGACCCAAAGCAGGAATTAAAACTGGACCCCGGAGGTGCAAGGTGACTCACCACTACGCCACTGTGCTGTCAGTGCCAAGTTAGCTTTAAGCTAACTAGTATGATGAATGATATGAACTGAATAAAAAATAAAAATAAAAACTTGTCACAATAAAACAGTTTGATTTTTTTTCTACTTTCCAATTCAAAGCAGACACCTGTCCCATTCCAAAGGTGGCGCTAGATCTTCTGCTTTGTCATTGTGCTTACGTCCCAAATCGCTCGCTATTACCCGTACAAGTGCACTACATATGGTCTTTTTATTATTACTACACCGCCAGGAGTGCAGTATTATAAGTGTGCGTGTCATTTGTTACGCCGCCTCGGTCAAAGTGTTTAACTGGGAGTGTGTGAATCCTGTAGTGAATCTCTACTTGAGTTGCGGTGATGGGGGTAGAGATCAAAGTGGAATATTGGTATGGTTTAGAAATATTTTTATATGGGAAATGAAATAACGTGTTGTTGTAATGGCGTGTTAATCACTTCCGATGCTAGTCGGCTAGCAGCTTGTTAGCGGTGTGTTAGCATAAGTTAACAATAGCTTATAAAACAAGTCAGGGGTATTCGTGGCTTTTATTTAAAGAAGGAGCTGTTTTTGTTTTTCTGGGAGTGAAAAAATCAAGAAATTCAAATGAAGTGGGGAAACGCACTGTCGTTTTTATCTCTCGTTGCTGGCTCGGTTTCCATGTTACTGCGCTTCCGTGTTAGCATGCACCGGCTAGAACAGAAGAGCTCTACTACATACAGCAAACAGTAAATACATATCTGGTGTGCAAACATGGCACTGTTTGTCCAAGCAAATTTTTTTTAAAATATTTTATTCGTGGTTGTTTTACTATCTTTTCACAAATGGATCAAGGTTGTGCAATATAAAGTGACATCCAACCTAGGCAACGTGATGAACTGAATTTCATTTTATTTTAATCAGCAATACAATCATGTCTAAGCAAAAGGTTGCATTTCCAACCTGTTTCCAACTAATGTGATGAAACATGAACTGCTCTGAAAATATATAGTGTTATGTTTGCAGAAAACCAGACCGAATTCATTTGTTTTGTGTAGGCATAATGGTAGCTAGATACTCAAAGCAAGTCAGCATTAAAGTAAAAAAAAAAAAAAGAAAGTGTGTGTATATGTATATATTAACTCTTTTTTTTTTTTTATCTAGCTGTAAAAATGCATAATTTGTAATAGAATAAAACAAAGTAGGAAATGCTAGCACAGTTTGTGTTTCCCAGTTAACTGGTCATGATGTTTTTCATATTGCAGTTTTACCCCAGAGTGTATTAAGGTGTGCGGTTTGGAAATTTAGAAGAAACTGGTATTTATAGTACATATTTGTGTGATAACTGATCTGGTCCCCTGGAATGATCACATTTATTTCAGCATTGTTTTATCATGTGATTATTTTACAATCAATAATACACCTGCCCTCTTAAACCTTTTGTTTTTGTTTCGAGCCCATGTTCACACTTCTGTGTGTGAACCATTTTCCCTGAATAACTGCAATAACACATGTCATGTGTCATGATGACTATGAAGTGTGTTGAAATACTCGTATCAGTTTGTGCATTAGGCACAGACACATTCTTGAGATGTATTCGTATATTATGAAATGCCTTATAAATGCATACAGTACAGTAATGTTTGGAGAAAACATGGCTGAGGTATTATGGAGAGTATATTTTGTGATTTGCCCACACAGAATTGATTAATTGTCTCTTTTCTCTTTCCCAGTGGCGGATGAGGCTACGAACCCCGCTTTCAGGAGCTCAAGCGAGTCGTCCTCGATGAGTTTCCTGAGGCGGAGGTGTCCGGCTTCGTCGGCAGACAAGGTGTGTTGAGCAGAATCTACAAAATGTTGTTAAAAAGCTGAAGGTTTTTCTTTTGTTGTTTTTTGTTTTTGCTAAAACCGCTTTTTTTTACTTTTCAGGGAGCTTTGAGATTGAGATCAACAATCAGCTGGTCTTCTCAAAGCTAGAAACCAGTGGTTTTCCCTATGAAGACGACGTGAGTACTTGTTGATAACTGCTAAAATATCTTACACCAACACAGCTGAAAGAGATGTAGAATGCAATATAATACAGAAGTTATATGGGCCCATAATTATTACAGATATAAACTGTTAAAAGTCGCTTTTATTTGCAGCTATATGTTGCTTGCTATGTGACATTGATAATTTTCTAATATCAGCACATTCTGAAATGCTTTTCACACATGGATTAAATTTTTTAATTGAAGATTATGATCTAATTTTATTTATTTTTAGTTATGTTTAATGCCATTCCATATTAGTCTCTTTAAACAATATAGATTGTCATGTTGCTAAGAAACCTTCAACTCATCCTTCTAAAGACTAATAAAATTTATAGTGTTGTGACATTCCTACAAATGCTAAATAAACATCTGCCATAAAATTATTACAAATACCTTTGTTTACTGTAGAAGGATTAGTATATTAGTGCAAAATCTATACGCTTTGAACCTGCACTAGTGTTAATCCTGCTGTTGTATTCAATTAATCAACTCTTTTTACTCTCTAGATCATGGAGGCTATCCAGAAAGCCCACGATGGCAAACAAGTGGAAAAGATCACCAAGAGCCGGCTACCTTGTGTCATACTCTAACACCTAAGATTTGATTACCTCAGAAACAACAAGGATACTGTATGAGTGAAACCATTGTTACTGTGTGTTAGCTGATCCTTGTATATCTCCTTTCGCCCCTGTTTCTAATGAAGTGTTTTTGGAATTAAATGATTAGTGTAGCTAAAAACTAACGGTTGCACTATGAAGCTCTTAGTCCAGTCATTATCAAACTTGAAGCAAAGACAAACGGGAGATATACAAGTAGGAAAAATATAATTCTCTACACTAGGAAACAAGGCTTGATGATAAGATTTATAACAACTTTAATGTTTGTGTCAGTGTATGTTTACAGTTATGGATTTTAAGCAGCTTGGTTGAGAAACCTCAGTGATGTGTGTCTTAAATGACACCTTAACATACCATAAATATGTACTCAAATCAATTTTTAACTTGCTTTTTGCTGCCTAGTTTCTTCAATTGCAGCTATTTAATAATAATTTAAAATAAGGGCAAACTGAAGAGTAATCATATTTGAAATCAGAAATAATAAAGTAGGACTTTGTATATGGTTAATTCATTTCAAAGTATGTTTATAATTTTAAAAAATCCATTTATTTTGCAGATGCTAGCTATGATTTTGAAATAAGTGTTTTTGTTTATTTTGTAAGACTATTTCCTAGTCAAAGAAAACCACTTTGCTGCTTATGTGACCTTTCTTTTTTTATCTGCCTTGTAACTTCATTACAATTTTATCAGGGACAGAGATAACTCATGAATGTAGTCAGACCTGTTTCACCTGTACGAGCTGTGTAACCTGCCTGCTGTTTTGAGATCCCTATAGCAGCTTTGTTAAACACCCATTAATGGTAATGTTTGCTGTTGCGTTTGACTTATGCATTGTCTTTGTGTTTGATTGCACAACTACAACATCAGAGAGAAATACTAATGTCTAACTTTGAAGCAAGCAACTTAAAAACAGGATGTCAATTTACCTTTATAGTTAATAGTTTCATCCACATTTACGACTCACTGTGGATCAGAGTGGCAGTTTCTCCACATCCCGATTCTCTAAAATGTTGTTTATGCCAGCTGTCATAACATGCTACATGCTTGAATAAACATTTGTTGAAAGTTGGTAGTTTTAGCATTTCCTGGGTTCATGTATTTACTGGGTGGATAAAATGAACTTGCCTGAAAGTAAAGCAGATATATTGTATGGTAAGCTATTATATTGGGCTTGTTTTTCCTAGTTGATTTGTTATAAAGATATTTCTCTTCTAATTATGAACTTCACACACAAAGACCTTAAGTGTTGACCCTGGTCATGTAGTGAAATTAGAGCTTGTCCAAGTTCTCCAGACTCATTTCCACAATCATTCTTATTTAGCTTGAATTGATTGTTTAATGTTTATATAGGATGGGTGTATTACTTATTTGCCAATAATTTAGAAATATTTCAGCTTCCAACAGTTTGCTGTTAAGTATGTCAGTTTGCGACTAATGTGTTGCTGGAAAAAAAAAAATTAATTGTATAAATACAAGACTGCAATCATCTTTTTTTTTTTCGTTCTTTTTCAAATTCCCTATTTAAAACTTCTGTCTCTGGTAAACTACTGTTGCAATCAAAACATTTCACAAGCTTTCCTGCTCCCCGATTTCATGAATCCTAAGATGAAGAAAGCGGAGTTGTGTCAGAACCAAATGTAATTACTTGTCAGTAAGGAGGTAAATACTGTACAGTTGTTGAAATAAATCTATACCGGAAGTGGAATGTTTGAGAAACAACTAACGTTAATATCTCCAAATACACACAATCTGACAATATTTGACCTTACAGTAAATAGCTTAATATTAACTATTATTGTTCTAGAGGATCAATACAAAAAACATGGGAAGATATGGATGGCTTCTAGTTTTATCTCATTAGAATGGTCAGAGAGGGCAATACATTAGCAAGCAAAAAAAAAAAAAAGGAATCCTTTTAGAGGGATCAAATTTGAGATTACTGTAACTGTATATATACTAGGAAATATAATGCTGAACTGTCAACTTTGTGGGAAATAAAGTTGCATGGTAAAAAAAAAAATCAACATTAAAAACCATAGCTTTGTTTACTATGAAAGTAAGACAATTTCCTACACACAATCTGATGAGCACTTACAGGCCAGAAGAGAACAACGTGTTAGGCTTGAATTTGCCTATATTATCTGTTATGAGATATGTATCAGCTTTCACATGGGCTGCATCGTGCCAACCTATCACTGAATATTTTTCCATATTAAAAAACTCCCAAATTGTTTGTTCCTTACTTATTACATGACATTATACACTTTTAATTTTAAGAACATGCACCTTTGAGTAATAGTTAAACAGACCAAAAGTAAAAAAATGAACTATTAAGTGTTAATTCATATATAAGTTTTGGAAAGTTTTGTACTGAAAGTACTATTGATATGTTATTTTATGCAGTTATTCTCTCTCTCTCTCTCTTTCTCTTTCTGTGGGTGTGGTGATGGGTGTGTTCTGTGATTTAGCTGAGTCATGCAATAGGATCAAGAAGTGCAGACAGTAGCGCTGTCATTAGAGACCAGGAAGCAGTTGAGAGCTGAGTGAACCTAAAGTGCAACGCAGCGATGGTGCAAGTAAACATCGAGTACTGGTAAGATAAATCATCTTTTTCATTTACTCATCGTCATATTAAGAAATGTTACTTTGGTTGGGAAAATATTGTTGGCTAAAAAAAATTTTAAATCTCAGCAGATGCAACTCAGCATTAAAAGTTGTCATTGCTTTAAGGTGGTACGTAAAAAGATTAGGGCAACCATAAAAGTCATTTGAGTTCTGACTTGAATCTCTGAAGTCAGAATTCTGAGATTAAAATCAGACGTTAAAGTCAGAATTGTGAGAAAATCTCAGCTTTTAAAATATCTGACAAATCTGAATATATATATATATATATATATATATATATATATATATATATATATATATATATATATATATATATTTTTTTTTTTTTTTTTTTTTTTTTCTTCTTCTTCTTTTTTTTTTTTTTTTTTTTTTGGGTGTGTGTGTCCGGCAGTGGAGGATGAGGCTACGACCGGCGCTTCCTGAGCCTGAAGCGCGCCATCGTAGCCAAAGTTCCAGGTGCAGTGGTGAACGGAGCTGTTGGGAGGAGAAGTGAGCCACCTGTCTCTTATACACCTTCTCTTCATCATTAATGACTATTAATGACTGTCATAAAACAGTGTCAATGTCATACATGTGGGGGGTGCAGTACTCAAGTATCCACATACTGATTTATCATATAGTGTATTTAGGGATTTAAAATAAATATATGAACAAAAATTTTTTTTAAATATTATGTATAGTAGTGTATAGTGATTATCATCAATACCATTTCTTGGTAGTGTATTATATATAGTAGAAAATGTGCGTGAAATTATAAAAAGCAGTTTTACATGTAATATGGTTTATATGGATAACACATGTGTATCTATAATATATAAATTATATAATAACCAAAGCATGTATAATGTAAAGGTTCATAATTCTACATAGATTTGTACTGCAGTGTACAACATTGATTTAACACTGAAAATAGAACTGCTTTGTGATGACAGCGAGCATTACAGTAAGCAGGGAAATGACTGCTTCTTAATTTCAGCACAGCTGTGTTTTCTTTCTCTTCAGCATGTTTCGAGGTTGAGATCAATGGCCATCTTGTGTTCTCCAAGCTAGAGATGGGAGGATTTCCTCGTGAGGAGGATGTAAGTGTAACTGAGAAGCAGATAAAGATTGTTTTAATATTATTTATCTTGTTTAATAGTTATTTTTATGATTTATGCCATTGCTCAAGGTTATGCCATTGCTCATATTTATATTTATTTGTCAAGTGTAAATTTCTTCTCTAAATCTCTCCAGGTGGTGGCTGCTGTTATCCAGGCTCAGGATGGCAAGCCCGAGAAGCTCACCAGAAGCACTAAGGAATGCGTCATTTCCTAGCGTGCTGACTGTTAGCCCCTGCCCACTGCTACGATTACCAAATCTTATAATATTCCATAAGAATTATGCCTCAGTCTGTTTAGATTTTTAGTTCCCCATGTGTCATATTTCTTTCTCTGCTTCTGCACCAAACAATTTGGACTTACATGATTACTATAGCTGAAAATGCAAAAGGTTATGGTATGAAGCCTACATTCCAAAGTGCTCTACTGTAAAGCAGAGAGACAAAAGGACACTATGAGGGACAGGGCAGTGGGATGGGCAGGACTTCATTCCTTAATATTTAAAAAAGCATGCTCTTTCCTTTTATGCAAACATCATGTAAGGTTCCTTCATTTACATAATAAAATGAAATCCTAAACTGCTAATATGAATAAATAAAATTATGGATGGAGCTTTAAACAGAGATTTGTTTTTTGTTATGTGCATGCGTGTATGAGTGTGTGTTTATAGGCTCAGTCCCATTGTTCCATAACAATGGTCTGTAGGGCTTGGTACACAAGGCAACATGATCACAGGGTAAGGGCTCAGAAACGAACGCGTAGATCTCCATATGTGATTATGTGCAACATGATTGCCTCAGATATGACTCTCTATATTACATCATATACTGTACATAGGGGAAAATCTCATGTGTTTTTAGAGATTATAAATGGATCAGACTTTAACAAATGAATAATATAAAGTAGTTATCTACACTATACTATATATCAAAGTATTAGTATTGAGTGAGTCTCAAGAAATAGAAAAGACAAGATGTACACTGTAAGTATATATTATATTTTTATAATTATTATTTTAAAACATGATTTTTGTGAACTTCATCTGTAAACCTTTTTCCATATTAACACACACTGTAAGTGTTTGTGTTTATGTTTTACCCATAACTCGTAATTCAGAAGGACCTAAGGCTTACCATCAGGCAACGATATTGTTTCATGTCATTTTAGTGAAATCTAGTGAGATCTGGTGCATATCTTATGAAAGGAGGTCTGAAGTAAAGTCAGTGTTCCTGTTCATTTTTGAGATGATCACAGTGGTCAAAGCCTATTCTTAGGCTGAGTAAAGAAATTTTTGTAATTTTTTAATTTAAAACTACAGCATATAAAGATATTCTACACAACTGTGTACTTCCAATTTTGTGTGAAAAGTTTTGGAAAAGAAGCAAATGAGTGTGACATTTAGGCGTCCGCATAATTTTGGCTATATTGAGTTGATTGTGTTATTATGATAATACGTAGAAATTAACATTATATTCATATTTTCTTTTTCTAATATGTATGGTAAAATAATAGCAGGAAAAACGAAACAAACAATTTCATATATACAATTCCAAAATATACAGTACTAACACTCGCGCATCTCGAATGTGCATGTGCGTTTGTCGACAGGGCATAGCTCCAGCCACACGAACCCCAAGTAGTGAAAAGGGGATTTGTGTTGTGCAGTTGCTGTTGGAAATGGGTCTCTTGGCGAGGGAAAAAGTTTTCATAGTTGAGTAATATTTGCTCTCATACAGAAGCGGTCGTGAATGGGGACAGAGTATGAAAAAGGTGACAGAACAATTCATTCCCATAGTCGTCTTACACCACCTAGTGCCTACTTGCTATATACTCCAGTCCATATAATGTTAGATGATTTAAAGTGGATTCTACATGGGGCTCTAGTGCAGTGCATAAGGTTTATGGCACAACAATGAAATGAAACTGCTTTGTGTCAGAGATGTGCAAGACTCACTTAAATCACATAAAACTAAGTTAAAGACTTGCAACTTATCCTGTATGACCTCCAACTTGACTTGAATTCATTAACAGTTACCTGTGAATAATATGTCTAGATTGGACCTAAATGTTTCTTTATGTGTGTAAAAATGTGTTATATCTAAAATAATAACTTTTTATGTCTCAAGTAATGTCCCATGCTATTTTTCCACCTTTGCTTCCATTAAAGGAAATTTTATTTTAAAGAATCAAAAAAAATATATAGTTTATAGGTTATCACATTTGGAGATTTCACATGAACATGCTGTCACTGTATTCACAGCTAAAACAGCTAATTTAATTTAATCTTCTTAGCCAGTCATTGTATATAAGTGAGACAATCATGGATAACTCCACATTTCCACCAAAATTAAATTTTTATATCACTAGATTGCTACATTGTAAATCACAGATTTTAAGGAGTTTGTGATTAGAGTTTTTTTTTTATTATTATTCAATTCAATTCAATTTTATTTCTATAGCGCTTTTAACAATGGTCATTGTCTCAAAGCAGCTTCACAGAAATGAAAAGAAAATGAAAAGAAGACTTATGGAAATGTATATCTGTGTAAGAAAAATGTGTCTAGATAATGAGATTGTCCCTGATGAGCAAGCCAAGGGTGACAACGACAGTGGCAAGGAAAAACTCCCTGAGATGGCAATAGGAAGAAACCTTGAGAGGAACCAGACCCAACAGGGAACCCATCCTCATCTGGGTGATGACAGATAACAGAAATTGTATAACATCATGTGTGTCATGCAGATGAAAGTTCGATATAACAGAAGTTATTTAAATTAACACAAAGTCCAGTTCAGCTCAGGGATGAGTCAGCAGGTGCAGAGGGCAGATGAGGGTCTGGATCACTGGGAGCTCAGGAGCAGCATGTGTAGATCCAAACCAACATGAAGGTCCTTCTCTGGATGCCTCAGGAACCTCGCAGGGTTGGCCTCGGTCTACTGAAGCTGGCACAATCTCCAGATGACTCGGGATGGGTGGAAAAATAAAGAGCAGGTGAAAAGAATTAGCATGGTTGCCATTCAGGATAGATGTACTGCAGTATGAGGTAAAGAAATTAATTATGTGTATGCCAGATTAAAGAGATGCTTCTTGAGTCTACTTTTAAATTTGGCTAACTGTGTCTGAGCCCCGAACACTGTCAGGAAGGCTATTCCAAAGCTTTGGAGCTAAATATGAAAAAGCCCTACCTCCTTTTGTAGATTTTGATATTCTGGGAACTACCAGTAGTCCGGAGTTTTCTGATCTTAAGGAGCGTGGTGGATTGTAACGTATCAGAAGACTGGTTAGGTATGTGGGAGCTAGACCGTTTAGAGCCTTGTACGTAAGTAATGCTATTTTGTAATTAATTCTAAACTGAACAGGTAGCCAGTGCAGGGATGATAATATTGGGGTTATATGATCATATTTTCTGGATCTAGTGAGAACCCTGGCGGCTGCATTTTGGACTAACTGTAGCTTGTTAATTGAGGATGCAGGACAGCCACCCAGTAATGCATTACAGTAGTCCAGTCTGGAAGTCATGAATGCATGAACCAGCTTTTCTGGTTTCAGATAAAATGTTCCTAAGCTTGGCAATATTTCTAAGGTGGAAAAAGGCTGTTTTTGTGATGTTGGAGATATGATTTTCAAAGGATAAGTTACTGTCTAATATTACACCCAGGTCTTTCACTGTCGAGCTGGTGGTAACAGTACATCCTTCTAAACGCAGGCTGAATTGTGAGAGCTGTTGTGTACTGGGTTTTGGGCCAATAAGTAATATCTCTGTCTTATCTGAATTTAGTAAAAGAAAATTATCGGTCATCCAATCTTTTATATCTTGAATACACTCAGTTAGTCTAGACAATTTGGGTATTTCGTCTGGTTTTGTGGAGATGTATAACTGAGTATCATCAGCATAACAATGGAAACAAATCCATACATGCGGCATATAACGTCCGGAAAGCGGTGAAAGAGGCGAAGCAGCGCTACGGGAGGAAACTAGAGTCACAACTCCAACAGAGTGACTCTAGGAGCCTGTTGCAGGGACTAAGAACAATAACGGACTATAAAGCTCCAACATCCGGTATGACGAACGCGGACATGACTCTGGCAGACGAGCTGAACACCTTTTATGCTCGCTTCGAGGCTGCAGCTAAAGACGCTAGCGTTGCTAATGCTAGCGGTGCTAACGGCTGCAGACAGGAAGACACTGCCAGCACCGGAAACGCGTTCATCATCTCCGAGCATGACGTGAGGAGAGCCTTCAGGAGACTGAACACCAGGAAAGCAGCAGGACCAGGCGGCATCTCAGGCAGAGTCCTCAGAGCCTGCGCAGACCAGCTAGCACCAGTGTTAACAGATATATTCAACCTCTCTTTATCTCAGTCGGTGATCCCCACATGCTTCAAAGAGTCCATCATTGTTCCTGTTCCGAAGAAACCACATCCTGCTTCCCTCAATGATTATCGACCGGTGGCCCTCACATCAGTGGTGATGAAGTGCCTCGAACGGCTTGTCAGAGACTTCATCATCTCTTCACTACCAGACACACTGGGTCCACTACAGTTCGCGTACCGTTCAAACCGCTCCACAGATGATGCTATCGCTCATCTTCTTCATACATCTTTCACACACCTGGACAATAGAAGGGGGAATTATGTTAAAATGCTCTTCATCGACTACAGCTCAGCATTTAATACTATAATTCCCTCCACACTCACCACCAAGCTGGAGCACCTGGGACTCAGCTCATCCTTGTGTCAGTGGATCTCCAACTTCCTAACTGACAGACCACAGGCTGTAGGGACGGGTGGCCATGTCTCAGCCTCCATCACTCTCAGCACTGGAGCACCACAGGGTTGTGTTCTGAGCCCTCTACTGTACTCTTTGTACACACACGACTGCGTAGCCTCTACTAACTCCACCACCATCATCAAGTTCGCTGATGACACCGTCGTGGTGGGCCTGATCACTGACAATGATGAAACGGCCTACCTGGAGGAGATTGGGAATCTGGAGCACTGGTGCCAGAGGAACAATCTCCTTCGAAACGTCAGCAAGACGAAGGAGTTGGTAGTAGACTTTAGCACAAAGCAGGAGAGGAATTACCAGACCCCTGTCATCAACAACAGCCCAGTGGAGAGAGTAGACAGTTTCAGATACCTCGGTGTTCACATCAAGCAGGACCTGTCATGGTCCTGTCACATCAACACCGTGGTGAAGAAGGCCCGACAGCGTCTCTACCACCTCAGGCGCTTGAGAGACTTTAGACTGCCCTCCAAGGTGCTCAGGAACTTTTACTCCTGCACCATAGAGAGCATCCTGACGGGAAACATCTCGACCTGGTTCGGGAACAGCACGTTGCAGGACAGACGAGCTCTACAGAGGGTTGTGCGATCAGCTGAGCGCATCATCCACACCGAGCTCCCTGACCTGCACTTAATCTACAACAAGCGGTGCTAGACCAAGGCCAGGAAGATCGTGAAGGACCTCAGCCACCCCAGTAATGGACTGTTCTCTCTGTTGAGGTCAGGAAAGCAATTCCGCTCCCTGAAGACCAATACAGAGAGACTGAAGAGGAGCTTCTACCCGCAGGCGATACGGTCTCTCAACCAGCACACCAAACAGTACTGACTGTACACACCCATACTCATGCTTCTTGCACTCTCTCTGGACTCTCGGGACAAAAATTGCACACCCTTCATACTACACTACATTACACTACTGTCTGGACTCTTGGGACAATAATTGCACACCCTTCACACTACATTACTATTTATTCTATAGCACAAGCCACTTTAAGTACAAAACACTTTATAGCATACTAGCACACCCCCTGGACATCTCTATTTATATTCCATATTTTTCCATACTGTACACCTAGGTACACCTAGGCTTTCTTATATTTCTTATATCAGATATATATTTTTCTACATTTGCACCCAGGTTTCTCTTATTCTCTTATATTTTTCTTACATTTTTATTTTCTTATATTTTTCTTATTGTATATTTTTACTGTACATATATTTTATTATAATAAAATAATAAAATATATGTACAGTAAAAATATACAATTTTATTTATATTTATTTCTTAGTTAAATCTATTGCTACGTTCTTTGTTATATTCTTTTCGTGTAAATAGTCTTAAATAGTCTTTTATTCTAAGGTCACGGGCAGTCGCCTAAGCATTTCACTGCATATCGTACTGTGTATGACTGTGTATGTGACAAATAAAATTTGAATTTGAATTTGAAATCCCATGTCTTCTAGTGATGTTACCCAAGGAAAGCATGTATATTGAGAACAGCAGAGGTCCTAAAACTGACCCTTGTGGCACCCCATATTTCACTGGCATTACACCAGACTGTTCTCCATTCAGATCTACAAAATGGAATCGATCAGACAGGTAGGATCTAAACCATTTTAACGCCTGTCCCTGAATACCAATGTGATTTTGTAAGCGATCTATGAGAATATCATGATCTACAGTGTCGAATGCAGCACTAAGATCAAGTAAGACAAGAATTGAGATCCAGCCTTGGTCCGAAGCTAAAAACAAGTCATTTGCAATTTTAACTAGTGCAGTTTCTGTACTATGATGGGACCTGAAACCTGACTGAAATTCCTCGAGGATATCGTTTTCCTGCAAGAATGTGCATATTTGGGCTGATACTATTTTTTCTAATATCTTTGATATAAACGGAAGGTTTGAAATTGGTCTGTAATTTGTTATATCATTTGGATCTAAATTAGATTTTTTAAGAAGAGGCTTAATACCTGCCAACTTGAAAGGTTTAGGGACATGACCTAGATATAATGAAGAGTTGATAATGTTTAGAAGGGGCGCTCCAGCTATATTTATCACTTCTTTTAAAAGTCTAGTTGGGATTGGATCCAACAAGCATGTTGTTGATTTAGCCGAGGTGATAAGTTTATACAGCTCTTCCTGTCCTACACCTGTAAAGCACTGAAAATCTAATTGTGAAGCTTTAGACTGGACTGGATCATGAGATGTTGTTAGAGGTTGAATTTCCATTATTTTCTTCCTGATACTATCAATCTTTTCATTGAAGAAGTTCATGAAGTCTTCTAAGCTGTGATGGGCTACTCCCTGCAGGCATCTTAGGGTTTGTTAGGCTAGCCACTGTACTAAATAGGAAACTGGGATTGTTTTGGTTTCTTGCTATGAGTTGGCTCAGATGCTCGGCCCTAGCCGCTTTTAGAGCCTTTTTATAGCTGCACATACTACCTTTATACGCGATTCTAAAAACTTCTAATTTAGTTTTTCTCCATTTTCGTTCGAGGTTACGGGTTGCTCTCTTTAGGGCGCGAGTATGACTATTGTACCATGGTGCAAGTGTTTTATCTCTGACTTTTTTGAATCTGATGGGAGCAACAGTGTCTAATGTACTGATAAAAATAGTGCCCATGCTGCTAGTCACTTTATCTAGATCGTCTGCACTTAGGGGTCTGATAAGATTTATGAGATGATGTCAAATGTGCTGTTGAATTGTTCACTCTGATTGGTCAGAATGTGATGATTAATTGTCTATGGTATAGCTTTGATATATATGGTATAGCTTTGGGAAAGCTTTGGTGTAATGTAGGAACTTATCAACCGACTTCCCACATCTATGGACAATATTTTGACATGGTAATAGAGATGGTTGCTTTAACGGAAGGAGTCTTCAACAGTGTTCTCCCGGAAGCCAGGCTACACCCAGTTTTTTTCAGACTGTACAGAGTTATTTCAGTAATAAACACCTCTGTGATATTGTTGACTGCTGTCTGAGTATTTTACAGGGCATGAAACAGCGCCACCCCATGTTATGTTGTGAATGTGTGGTGAAACACGGTATTGCATTTACCTTCCTGTCCGAAGGCCAGGCCGAGCGAGCTCTTTCTGAAAAAAAAAAGAAAGAAAAAAAACCAAAAGATTAACCAATCAAAATATGCTATCTTCATAGCGTCGCCAAACTGTGATTGTCAAGAAACATACCATTTTTTAAATACCTGGCTTCCATTGATTTAAAAAGGCGGGTTATCCAGGTGTGGTTACTTTCATACCGCCAACACCATTCTACATCGCCAATAGAAAACATTAGAAAGTGCCGGTATGGAGGGTAGCGATTTTGAAATTTTAGTTAAAAAAAGAGCAAAAAATGTGTTAAACCAAACTACCACTAGAGCAGCAACTAAATATTAAAAACCAGAGATTTAGTCTTTCAGTGAGGAACATGATGTCCAAACTGAGTGTCTCACTATTACTGCTAAACTTAAAAACTGTTGTTCTAATGGCCATGACTCTTATATTGCTTATTGTGCCGTGCTCGTCTGGACTAGGTCCATATTTAAATTTATTAAATCGTGACTGTTTAACAAAGAAATGAGAAGTACGGAGTATCTGTCTGTCAAATTCAATCTGCGGGATTTATAAGTCGTGTTGAATACATGTAGCCCATGTATCCCAATTTAATTTGGAATTAACGGTTTTTTATTTATTGTTGAATCTTTGCTGCACATGAATCACTTAGTTATGCATTTGAGAGGGGAGGTGCATTAACTGCGCACACATGCAAGTTTTGTGTAAAATCATACCGGGGACTTGCTTTTTGTTGTTTTTTAGGTGACAAATTGTGGTATAAGAGACAAGAAGACACTTCTGGATGAACCACCCCATTCACTCTATAGGTTATTTTTCTATATAACAGAAAAATATATTCCCCCCCCCAGTGCCCCAAATGGTCTATTCCTTAATTCTTGCATGCCTTTTAAAGATCGCAAACTTTCCATTATCTACATCTACATCTAGGCATTTGGCAGACGCCCTTATCCAGAGCGACTTAAATTTTTTTTTATCTCATTATACATCTGAGCAGTTGGGGTTAAGGGCCTTGCTCAAGGGCCCAACAGGGACAACTTGGTGGTCGTGGGACTTGAACCTGGGACCTTCCGAACCGTAGTCCAATGCCTTATCCACTGAGCTACCCCTGACCCTAGCTGACCATTATAAAAGTATTTAAACTTTACCCATTATAAAACCCTGACCATTATAAAAGTATTTAAACTTTAGCCATTAAAATAATTTAATAATTAAGTATTAAGTGATGAATATTATAGTATTGGAAAGTTAGTATTGAAAGAAAACTATTGATGCGCTATTTTACATAGCTGCTCTCTTTCTCTCTCTCATTCGCTCTCTTGTGTGGTTGTGGGTGTGCGCTGTTATTCAGATAAGTGATACAGTTACCTGAATATGATCAAAAGTACAGAGAGTAGACCTGTCATCAGAGATCAGGAAGCAGTTACTGTAAGAGCTGAGTGGACCTAAAGACAAGTGAATATAAACGATGGTGAATATAAACATTGAATACTGGTAAGATTAATCTTCTTCAGTCATATTAAGAAATATTGTACTTTTATGTATATGGTCAATCTCAGAAGATGTAATGCTGTGTTTAAATTGTTCATTGCTTCGAGGAGATTGTGGTACATTACAGAATTAGGGCCACTATACAATTATATGAGTTTTTTTTTTTTTTTCAGAAGTCAAAATTCTGAGAGAATGTCAGCATTCTTAGATTTAAAAAACTGCACTTTTTTAAATGGTGGCTGTAATACATTTTTTAAATAATACTTTTTTTTTTTAATGGTGGCTGAAGTTGAGACAAATTTCACTGGAGCAGCAAACATTGTTGGTGTGGCACTAATTTCAGTGGAAATAGGAAGTTGATTTGATATCTGACAGATATGTTTTTTGGTGTGTGTGTGTGTGTGTGTGTGTGTGTGTGTGTGTGTGTGTGTGTGTGTGTGTGTGTGTGTGTGTGTGTGTGTGTGTGTGTGTGTGTGCGTGTGTGTGTGTGTGCGTCTGTGTGTGCGTACGTCTGTGTGTGCCCGGCAGTAAAAAATGAGTCTACAACCGGCGCTTCAAGAGCCTGAAGCGCGCCATCGTAGCCAAAGTTCCAGATGCAGTGGTTAATGGGACTGCGGTGAGGAAAAGTGAGTCACGTCCGTCTCTTATTCACCTTCTCTTCATCAATAATATCTATTAATAACTGTCATACATGTGGGGGTGCAATACTTAAGTGTCTGCAAACTTTATCATATACAATATGACGTTTTTACCAAATAGTGTATTAAATATTTAAATGTAAAACATTTTAATGCATTAAGTATAGTAATCATTTATTTGTTGTGTACTGTGAATATAGTAGATAATCTGCAAGAAATGGCAAGCAGTTTTACATTTAATACAATATACAAATTGTAATAACCCAAGCATGTATTATATAAAGGTGCATTATTTTAATTTAATGCTACATGTAGGTTTACTTTTACTGCAGTGTGTGATCTACATGGAACAACATTGATTTAACACAGTATTTAATAGCTCCGAGTTAAAGCACAGCTCTTTCCTTTCTCTTCAGTATGTTTCGAGGTTGAGATCAATGGCCATCTTGTGTTCTCCAAACTAGAGATGGGAGGATTTCCTCATGAGGAGGATGTAAGTCTGACCATGTAGTTAGAAAGTGATCCCAAAGTTTTATTACCATTTGAGTTAGTTAAATAGCTAAATTAACCATAAGTGGTTCGTTTTGCTATTTTTGTGATTCATGCCATTGCTCAGAGTATTTATTTTCATATTTTATCTATAGTGAGATTTCTTCTTGATTTGTCCCTATTCAGTCTTAACTCCTTAAGTGTTTTTAATTGTAGTTATATAAATATAATTTATTTGCCAAGTGTTCCTTTTCTTCTCTAAATCTCTCCAGGTGGTGGCTGCTGTTATCCAGGCTCAGGGTGGCACACCCGAGAAGCTCACTAGACACACTAAGGAATGCGTCATCTCCTAGCGTGCTGATCTTTAGCCCCAGCCCCCCTGCTACGAATACCACATCTCATAATATTTTTTATAAGAATTATGACACTCAGTCTGTTTAGATTCTTAGTTCCTCATGTGTCATTTTTTTTTCTCTGCTTCTGGACTGAACATTTTGGACTTCATGATTACTATAGCTGAAAATGCGAAAGGTTATGGTATGAAGCCTACATTCCAAAGTGCTCTATTGTAGAAGCAGAGAGACAAAAGGACAGGATGAGGGACAGGACAGTGGGATGGGCAGGACGTAATTCTCATACCTTTTATTCAAACTGAATGCAAACTATGTGCAAATGTTTTACTCTTACCGGCACAGAGTGCAGATTAAATAAGTGATTAGAGATGCATTCATTTCTTTATCTTTCTTTCTTTCTTTTTAAGTTACAATCTTGTTTTACATATTTTGGTTTTAAGTATTTATAAATTAAATTAAATTAAATATTGACCGGTTACACCTTCTCATTTAAATGAATTTAAAAAACTGCAATTTTTTTATGTGCGTGCGTGTGCGAGTGTGTGTTTACTGGCTCAACCCTATTGTTCCATAAGAGTAGCCTGTAGGGTTTGGTACACAAAACAACATGATCATGTGATCGGGGCTCATTTTAGTTTCCATACATTCAGTACACAGAATAATTAAAACCTCACATGCTTTTACAGATTACAAATAAATCAGACTCTAATAAATGAATAACAAAAAGTGGTTGTCAATCAAGAGTGAGTCTCAATGAACAGAAAAGAGTAAAATATTTACACTGGAGTATGACTCAGCATGCTTCTTGTCAGAGATGTTTGTTTGTCTTGACTTGCAACTTGTTGTCTGTGAATCCCAACTTGACTTGAATTCATCAGGAGTAACCTGTGAACAGGTCTCTCACAAGTCAGTTGAAAACCCAGAACCAGAGGACATCACTGAGATCTTACAGTGGTGGCCAACAGTGCCAAATTCAATGTTTAAATGACATTCTAATGTAAATAATAACAACGATCAGCATTTACTATGAAGTCTTTGATTCGTTAAAAACTACTGGATCTGGCTGGGCATAAATCAAATATACATTGAAAGATTATCTACAGAAGTCTGCCACAGAAATTTACAATTCACTTCACAATTCCCTAGTTTGTTTGTTTGTTTGTTTGTTTGTTTGTTTGTGAGCAGAGATGGACACCATGTCTTCACAAAGTAAAAATCCTGCTACATATCTGTTTAGCTGATGCTAATTCACAAATTACGTAGTGAAATCTATGTTTATAATACAGTACATGGCATATGCTGACTTAATACTTTTGGCCACCACTGTCAGAGGTGGGTAGAATAGCCAAAAAATTTTTACTCAAGTAAGAGTAGCTGTACTTCAAAATAGTATTTCTCAAATAGAAGTAAAAAGTAACCCAAAAACTTACTCAAGTAAGAGTGAAAAAGCGGACGAAGGATGTTCTTTAGCAAACCGCAACAGAGCTGGGTGATCTTCAGACTGAAGAAGTGGGCTGTATCTTTTATAAATTAATTTGTTATTAGCATGTTGACCAACTGCTCATTGATTCTAACTTTGTTTAAAATGTTAATTTCCATCTCGCGTACATTTTGCTGTACTGTTTTGAGTACATTTAAACACATTTACTTAATTACTGTACTTTTTTTTGTACAGTAGTTACCTTCCACCTATGGAACTCAATGATGTAAAGCTTCAAAATGCCCCTGTAACTCAATTAGGATGCAGACATTATTGAGTTCACCAGTTCAGATGGGCTGTTACTGTATGTGATTTGTAGACCTGCTGAGGATTGTTGACTGCAGCTGCAGCAACAACAGCTTAGTATTGTAAATCCAAAATAAATGTAGAGCAATTTAGTACAATATAGACAAGGGGCCAAACAAAATGCACGTGCCATATGCCTCTTTCGCTATTCTTGAGTACTTGTATGAGTGGATATTTTTAGATTTTTACTCCACTATACACCACCTTTACAGTTGGTACAGTAAGCTAATACAAGCTCAGTACTTTTGATATGTTCTAATCAATTTGAAGGTAAGTACTTTTGTAATTTTACTCAAGTAGAAATTTAAATGGATGACTTTACCATGCATGATATTTTGTGTGAGGTATGTTTACTTTTACTCAAGTACAGCATTTGTGTACTGTACCCACCACTGATGATTCACCATGATGCAGCTACATGCGTCCCCTGAAATATTGCTGAAATATGAACCTGATTCCAATTCAAACACATGAGAAAAAAAGATTTTTCCTATTCTGGCAAAGCAAACCCCCAAAACTGAAAAAAAAAAAAAAAATTAGAAATATAAAAATATGCATTGCAATTACACAGGCTTATACAATGCCTGGCCAAAAAATAAAACTCAGACTCTAATATTTCCCTGGACTGCCTTTTGTGTCGTGCCATAGTTTTGATAAGCAATGTTGCACCATTTGTTTACATCCAGTGCTGCATTAATTTCTCTCCAAAATCTTGTATTGATGATGGAAGTGTCCGACTGCTGCCTAAAGCCTTCTCCAGCACATCCTAAAGATTCTCAATGGAATTACTGTTTGGACTGTCATGATATGCACTTCTTCTCCAATCCTCTTGATGACATTCTCTGCGAGATGGTTAAATAGAGTTTCCTCCCTTGACCCAAAAGGCCTGATCTGTCCTGATTCTGCCTGATTCTGCAATGCTGAATTTTCCTGTTGTGTTACACCTACCAAGTAAGCCATAATCTCTGAGTTTGGATTAGCTGCAAACTTATTCATTCTGTTGGAAACTGCTTCTCTTGAATCCCCGGAATAATTTAGTGTGTGTGGAGCCGAGTTGTGCTTTCATATCTTAGAAGCTGCCTGACCAACCTTGTTTTCCTGGAATTGTGTGATCTTTTTGGATATGAAAATAACCTGTGTGCTCTCTATGCCTATACTGCCTTGCAAAAATATACATACCCCTTGAATGTTTTCATAGTTCATCATGTTACAACCACAAATGTAAACATTGTAAAAAACACATCATTGTAATGTGGAAGGAAAATAATGAATGGTTTTTATAAATGGTTTATTTTTTTATGAATAAAAATCTGAAAAGTATGGTACGCATTTGTATTCAATGCCCTTTACTCCGATGCGCTAACTAAAATCCAGGGAAACCAATTGCCTCTAATTCTGACCAGCTTCTCCAGAGTTACCATGGACCTCTTGGCTGCTTCTCTGAATAATTCTCTCCTTGCCCGTCCTGTCAGTTTAGGTGACTGGCCATGTCTTGGTAGGTTTTGCAGTTGTACCATACTCGTTCCATTTTTGGGTGAAGGACTGAACAGTGCTCCCTGGTATAAGCCTGGGGTATTTTTTATAACCTAACCCTCATTAAACTTCTCCACAACTTTATCCCTAACCTGTCTGGAGTGTTCATTGGGCTTCATGATGCTGTTTGTTCACTAATGTTCTCTAATAAATCTCTGAGGGCTTCACAGAAAAGCTATATTTATATTAGATTAAAGTACACACAGGTGGACTCTATTTACTAATTAAGTGACGTCCTGAAGGCAATTGGTTTCACTGGATTTTAATTAGGGGAATTGGAGTAAAGGGGGTTGAATCCAAATGCACTCCACACTGTTCACACTTTTCTATTTCACAATTATGAGTCTGGTGGTCTATCATATGAAATCCCAATAACATTCATTTACGTTTGTGGTTGTAACATGAAAAAATGTGGGAACGTTCAAGGAAATGGCCTCAGACGCTTAGCCATTCTGATAAGCGTGCTGCTCACTCGGCTCCAAGTTTCCTGCTTTAGTCAATTACTTCATCTGTAATTATTGCAACTTTTATTAAAATCTCTTAACACAGCATCTGATTCTGTTGTGTCCTGCTAGACATGGAGTCTGTGCTGCTCAGTCCATGTTTGAAAATCCTGTCTCATGCTCCCTGAACCAATCTTTCATGAGCTGAGCCCAATGAATTCTGGCGGTGTCATCTTGGAATATGTCCGTGCCATCAGGGAAGAAAAAAATCCATTGGTGAATAAACCTGGTCATTCAGATCGTAATGTCATAATGTTTCCGAACCTACACAAGCAACCCCAGATCATAACACTGCCCCTGCAGGCTTGTATGGTCGGCGTTAAGAATGATGGGTGGATCACTTAATTTTCTTAAGGCTACACAGATGTTTAGTCCCAATCCCTTGAGTTCTTTTCACATTGTGTTTGTGAAAAGGCTCTTACCTTCACTATTAAACATAGCTGTAAGTTTACTGTTTTATTATTATTATTATTATTATTATTATTATTATTTGGTTTCACTACGCGTTTAAGTGAAATCATGCATCGTGCTAATTCAGGATGTTTTTCCGAGCACATTTCTTCCTCAAAGATGACAGTTCACCACTATCCTTCCCAGCTTAAATAATGCGTTTTACAGTTCTTAATCCAACTTTAATAGTTTAAACAATCTCTTTAGTTGTTTTCTTTATGCAGAATAATACTCCAAGAACCCTGAGGCAACATGTCTACCTGGAACATTTGAGGCAAACAATACAAAGGGATGTATATGGCAAGAATATATGTAAAATACCCAAGGCACATACAACAGATGCCCAATGCAAAAACAAACAAATAGGATGACTATGCCTAGAACCCGGAGCCAAAATACTGACAATGGAATCTCAAAGCAGAAAAAGAAAGCTACTGCAGATTTTCAGAACAGAGGAAAAAATAAAACCACCAGAAGACCACAAAAAATACTTATTTATTCATTTATTAATTTTTTTATTGGAGGGGCGGGGGGGGGGGGGGGTTGGTGGGAACCATGCAGAGGGCTCAGAAAAGATCTGCTTTCCACAGATTATCAAAAAACAATAAAAAATAACTGTGCCAAGAACCCAGAGGCGACATATCCCCAAAAAAGGGTTTTTGGCAGGAAGTGTAATAAAAGAAAGATGACTGCATCGAGATTTAAGAGGCAGTATACCTGCCACTGGATTTTGGTGGGAAGGGAGGAAAAAAAGAGGGCCAGAGCAAGAACACAGGGGTCAACATACCTGCCACAAAAAAAGGAGACTTTGCCAAGAACCCAGAGGTGACTGTAGAGTGTTGGTTAAATGTCTGTACAACAGTACCTTCGAATGAATGGTTTCAGAGTACTGAAGTTTAAGGCTGTTCATGTGCATATGCAAGCGTGTACAGTATCACTTAGAGACTTCAATAAAGGGTTGGGTAAGCTAGTTCCCAGTCTATTAACTATAAAGTTAATGTGAAGCAATTTTAGTGACATAGTTTTCGGGTGAAGGGAAAACAAAGAGAAAGACGAAGTCGATAACAAAGGGCGACAGACCTACCCCTCATCTATATATATTAATTTATTTGTCTTCTATACATGGCGGCATGGTGGCTTAGTGGTTAGCACTGTTGCCTTGCACCTCCAGGTTCCAGGTTTGATTATCGCCTCTGATCTGTGTGCATGGAGTTTACATGTTCTCCTCGTGCTTGATGCGTTTCCTCTAGGTTCTCCAGTTTCCTCCCACAGGCATGTTGGTGTGTGCCCTGCGATGGATTGGCACCCCAACTATATCACTTATCCTTGACAGGATTGTGGGAACCCGGAGTCTCCCAGGAGATTTTGGGCACAAAGCAGAGTTTTGTAAAAACATAATAAAAAATCATCTGATTGTAATGGGTCTTAGTATTAGGCAAATACAACCTCAGCATATAACTTCTTTTCACCATGCCATTATTTATTTAAGACATTTTAAACCAAAAACATGTGCACAATACTTACTGCTTCCACAGGATTTAAGAGCGTACTTTGCAGCAAAGTGTTACTAATCATCAGTCCTTGATTAATTGATCATCAGCAGTTGTACAGACCTCTATAAAAGCAGAAACATTCAGGTTGTGTTGACACAATTCCAAGAGGGAAAGACATAAGCCTTGGTCTTAGGGAAGCAATTGGTGCTGCACATCAATGTGGAAAAGCTTATGAAACCATTTCCAAACCATTTGCAGTGTAACATTCTACAGTGTGAAAGATTATTGGCAAATGGAAAACATTCCAGACAGTTGCCACTCTTCACAGGAGTGGACGTCCCAGCACATTTACCCCCAGATCATAGCACTTAATATTGAGAGAAATACAAAAACACCAAGAGCTACATTTCAGACCTGACAGGCCTCACTGAGCACGGCAAATGTTAAAGTCCATGACAGCACAATTAGAAGAAGACTGAACAAGTACATTTTGTTTGGAAGGGTCGCCTTATGTCTAAAAAGAACAGACTGAGGTTCACAAAGTGGCATTACTTATGCAGAAACGTATGCTTCTGTTTTTTTTTTTTTTTTTGGCTACAGAGTTGATTAGGTGTGATTGAAGTGTATTAATTCATTAAAATTATGTAATTCCTTAAGACATAAAGAAAACTATTAACATTAACTGCTGTGGTATAAGCAGAATGGAGCACTCTGGTGATGTTGTAAATTGTTTTACTCATAACCACACAACCTATCCTTTTTTATTTATTACACAGTATGTTACTTTGTTTAATCTCATACAACATTTTGCTGTAATGTTTAATTTGAATAAAGATGTAAAATAAGTGTACAACATAAAAGTAATTGTGTCATAATTCTGCTTTGATCATGCTGACTGCCAAGCTGAAAGTTTATTAATTTTTTTTACATACTATAGTATGGTGTTTAAGAAATTAGATTAAGGTTTATTCTGATAGATCCGAGGTCATCAAACCATGTCAGTGCTTTTCCTGTTATCTAGGCTAAATCATGACAATCCAGACTCAGTCCTCCCCTGTCTGGTACAGGTGTGTTGCTAGCAAGAATATAGTAAGCTCTCACACAAGCTCATGTGGGCAAACAAAATATGTGGGCTAGACAGCATAAATGGTTTGTCACCTCCCAACACCTCCCTGGAAATCATTGCACCCTAAAAAATGCTGGGTTAAAAACAACCCAAACTGGGTTGTTTTTAACCCAGCTGCTGGATAAATATTGGACCAACTACATGCTGGGTTAATTTAACCCAGCAAGATGGGTAAAATATTCAATCCAAATGCTAGGTCATATTTAACTATAATGCTGTTTTAATACTACCTCACAAATAGGTTATTATTTTTTTATGTCTTACATATCTATGGATAAAACAGTTTAAACAGTTAAATTACTTTGATATACTGGTCTATTACAACAAAAAAAAAAACTAGAAGTTTTGCAAACCATACATATATGCAATAAACACCCAATTAATTGTACAAATCATAGAAAAAAAATGTATCTTTATTTTTCAAAAGCACAAGATCAGATAATACAAAACAAGTCCAACAGCAACATCAGTACGATACTATTACTGAGAAGCACTAATGCCTGAGAGCAGTGCTGGTCATTATCTCCCAACATCAGGATGTAGGGGTTCAGCCTTGACACTTCAGCCTGCTGGAGATATTCCACAGTGTCGGTTCTTAGAAAGAAAGAAATTAAAGAAAGCAAAAGTTTATGGAAAAATTGAGAGGGTTGGCTAGTGTGCATATTTATAAGAAGATTAGTGTTTTGTAACACCTCAGCTTTCATATGCGGTTGCTGACGCTAGCAACCTAGCTAAATGCTAGCGTCATGCTGGCACTACAGTTAACAGTTTAGCTTTCATTCATCACTTCACCATCTTCATACACCCTGCAAGCATTCTACAAAGACATTTTTGCAGTTTCTTTCATACACAGGTGGGGTTTTTTGGTTTGGCTAGCTAGCAGCCATTGTCAGATAAATTAGCATGCTATAGCACAGACCAGGCTGAAAGTTTGAGTGTACCGTTAACACGGTAACAGTAATAAATGTTACATACAGTGAACAAATTCAGTCATAGGTGAGTGAAAGTGTGTATACAGACCTTGTATTTAACGTATACATTTCCTCTTAAATGTATGAGGAGGAAGCACCCTCAACAGCAGCCCTTCGGGGGTGGGGCGGTCTTGTCTGTGATGTTAGCTGTCACTAGCTAACCTAACTCCAATCCAGCAAGCTGGGTTAAACAAAAAGTACCCAATTCCCTGTAAATAACCCAGAAAAATTACCCAACAGAGGCAACCCAGCGTTTGCGTAGTAAAAACAACCCAGCATTTTTTAGTGTGTGTGGTTCCTACAGTCGATATATATACAGTATATATACTGTATATTTGCTTGCTGTCTAGCAATTTTTCCACAAATTATTACAAAAGAAGCGATTTATCAAGCTTATCAGTGCTTCGCAGTATTCTAAATTAAAATATAAAACTGATAGTAATTTAAAAAATGACTCGGTTTCAATAAACTTTGTAAAATATCTCCAGTATGAAAATTAATAAGAACCTAACATGCCAAAAAAGAGTGTTGTGTATTACACAATTCACCACCAAGTTTGGCACGTAGGTACGCCTTATGTGTGAACTCTGGCAGCTGATAATAACTCCTCACAGTGTGCTTGTCCTTGTGTAGATAGAGCCTATCACTTCTTGCTCTGTGGGTGTGTCATGGGCAACGTTTCAACGAACAAAATAGGCTTGAAATTCAAATGCAGCATCAAAGGGCTACCATATTAATTACATGTATGAGTTATTGATTTTGTAATAGCAAAAGATACGAAGCTATTACCAGTTGTACCAGTCACATAATCTGTACTGCATATGGGATATGTCTTATTTTGATAAGAAGGCCAGTGACTATTTACAGACGTTATTTAAAAAAGTGCTTCTCAAATTGATGTGTCCTAGTTATACTTGCACTGCACTTGTTCCCTCCCACTCTAGGTTTAGTTGCTTCCCTTTTATTCCCCTATGTTATGTAATGGTAAAGCCCTTGTCCTTGCTTACTAAAAAAAAAAAAAAAAAAGATTGAAAAAAAATTACACTTATTTGAACTGTGCAGTAATGTCATAAATATTGGCATATTTTAAGTTAATAGACAAACATGCTTGTACTGTATAAAACATTCCTGTATGTCCAATGATTCAGTGTCCATTCAATTACAGTAACTTTTACTTGCTCTAACAAGCAAAAACTAGCGAAAGTTGCATACGAATTATACAATTAATGCAAATAATAATAAAAAACCTTAAACATAGCATGTGTGTGTGTTGTTTTTTTTGTTTTGTTTTTTTGCTTATACAAGGAAAACAAAACTAAATGTATAAAATTTAATATATTAATTTATTTCATATTCTATTTATAAAAAAATACCCCCTCATCTGGGGAAAAAAGCAAAACATGATAAATCATGTCAGATTTTGGTGGAGATCGGTGGAGACATAGCACAAATATCTACACGCTTGTTCTAAAGTGATATGTGACTCTGCTCAGAATTAACCACAATATGTTCAAAAAGAATTATTATACCTCTGTCATCAGTAAAGTGCTTCCGATTAGCCTCAAATAAAAAGATCTTTAATTTCTGTAGAATTTTGGGTTGCTTGGTTTCATCATGCAAAGAATGCCATAGCCGAAGTAAAAGTAGTTGTGGCAGCATTGTGCTGTTTAAGAGATCTGAAGCGTTTTTTGCAAGGATAAAATTAAAAGAAGAAAATTGGCCGATCAAAGTGCACTAATTCGCAAAACTCCAAAATGACGATGAGTGTTTGTATCGCCATGAACAAAAGTTTTGAGAATAACACAACTATTATTTTTCACAAAGTGTTTTTAGTCATCTTTTTGTCAGATGTTACTATGGTGTGGTGAAATATAATAAAAAGCATTTTATAAGTGTCAAAGGCTTTCACTGACAATTACAATAAGTACATTGCAGTATTGACCTTTCTTTTTCAAAACATCTGCACTTTGCCCTGGCATGCTGTCAAACAACTTCTGGGCCAAGTCCTGACTTATGGCGGCCCATTCTTGCATAATTAAACCTGGAGTTTGTCAGAATTTGTGCGTTTTTGTTTGTCCACACAGGATTGATCACCAGTTCCTAATGGGATTAAGGTCTGGGGAGTTTCCTGGCCATGGACCCAAAATTTCAATGCCATTTAGTTAACCCAAGCCATTTAGTTCTCATTTTTGCCTTAATATTAATATATATAATATATAGGAATTTATATATAATAATATAAGTTTGTTAAAAAAAAAACAGTGTGCCTAAGGCTTCCACAGTAGCATCCACATTACACACATACACATTAATGCACAGGTGTTTTAATGTCCCCGCTCAAATCTGAATAAACAGCAATCACGATTTTTCATTTTAGAAAGCTGACACAATAGATTTTAATGTGGGACATGATGCCAAACGTGACAAGCTGTGCATTGCTCAGAAGCATATAGGGTATGTTGATAAATTTATTCATTCTGGTTATACCATTTATTATTACACATTCCCGCAAAAAAAAAAAAGAGAGAGAAAAACTTCAAATGTTTTTACAAGCTTCATGTCAATTTCAGGTGGTTCAGTGTCACATGATAGGGATCACTTTTTTCATAGGCATGTCTATCAAAAATGATTATTGAATGACAAGGTCTAACTTTGGTTTAATTGTACGGTAGAAATTATGGGATACTATATGTAAAACATTTTTATCCTGAGGGGAAGCTTAGCCAAGCCAGACAAACATGAAATGCCGTGGCAAGAAGGACAGCTGACAGGCAACATGATTGACAAGTTAACAGAGATGTCTGCGTGTCCTAAACAGGTAAATGTTGGTGGTTCACATTATTTGTTATTTTCCTATGGCACCACTGATGATATTTCATTGACATCTGCTGTAGGGTTAGGAGAACTCAAGAAATAGCTTGAGCTTGAAAAACTCACTGAGTGCACCTTTAATACCCAAGTGCTAATGGATCAAAACCCATGCGGCTGTCTTTCTTTCTTCGTTCAGTCTTTATCTCACGTTTACCTTTCATCTACCTGCCTCTGTAAAGCAGCGTAAGCATGAATGGTTGCTCTCAAGCGACTCTTGCCAGTGATAAATAAAGTTCAGTCTTCAACTCTCAGAGGTCACGCTATTTTTCTTGCATCATGCAGTAATAAGACAGCAGAGACTAATTAAAGACTGGTGCTCATGACTTAGCATCAGAAAACTGATAACTTATGAAATGCAACAGAATAAAGATGCATCAAGAATGGAGTATGTCCACACTAACACAATGCTATCCTTGGGTCTGAAAAGGGTTTCTCCCACTTTCTAAAAGCATGTCAGTAGGAAAAAAGGCTATGTGAAATGTCCCCTGGGTGTAACTACTATAGTATTCCATTCAAGGTGTGTCCCTACTTCATGCCCAGTGGTTTTGTGATTGAACTTTCAATCCGATGTGAACTTGACCAGACAAAGGAGTAACTATAGATAATTGATTGAATAAATTATTCAAGATGGAAAAGTTGCTTTATGTAATGTTGCATGAATCAAACTGTGTGTAATCTGGTAAAACACAAGGCACAATATGCCTGTTAAACAGTAGGCCAATATGTAGTGTAATATTTTATGTTTTGGCTTTTCATCACCATGAAGTGACTCATCGCTCATTGTATATACCGCTTTATCCTGTATTCAGGATCACAGGGGGGCTGGAGCCTATCCCAGGGGACTTAGGACATGAGGTGGAGTATACCCTGGACATACACACGTGGACAAAATTGTTGGTACCCTTCGGTCAATTAAAGAAAAACTCACAATGGTCACATAAATAACTTTAATCTGACAAAAGTAATAATAAATAAGAATTCTATGAATGTTAACCAATGAAAGTCAGACATTGCTTTTCAACCATGCTTCAACGGAATTATAAATAAAAATGAACTCATGGAACAGGCCTGGACAAAAATGATGGTACCCCTAACTTAATAGTTTGTTGCACAACCTTTTGAGGCAATCACTGCAATCAAACCATTCCTGTAACTGTCAATGAGACTTCTGCACCTCTCTGCAGGTATTTTGGCCCACTCCTCATGAGCAAGCTGCTCCAGTTGTTTCCAGTTTGAAGGGTGCCTTTTCCAGACGGCATGTTTCAGCTCCTTCCAAAGATGCTCAATAGGATTGAGGTCAGGGCTCATAGAAGGCCACTTTAGAATAGTCCAATGTTTTCCTCTTAGCCATTCTTGGGTGTTTTTAGCTGTGTTTTGGGTCATTGTCCTGTTGTAAGACCCAGGACCTGCGACTGAGACCCAACTTTCTGACACTGGCCAGCACATTTCTCTCTAGAATCCCTTGATAGTCTTGAGATTTCATTGTACCCTGCACAGATTCAAGACACCCTGTGCCAGATGCAGCAAAGCAGCCCCAGAACATAACAGAGCCTCCTCCATGTTTCACAGTAGGGACAGTATTCTTTTCTTCATATGCTTCATTTTTCCGTCTGTGAACATAGAGCTGATGTGCCTTGGCAAAAAGTTCCATTTTTGTCTCATCTGTCCATAGGACATTCTCCCAGAAGCTTTGTGGCTTGTCAACATGTAGTTTGGCATATTCCAGTCTGGCTTTTTTATGATTTGTTTTCAACAATGGTGTCCTCCTTGGTCGTCTCCCATGTAGTCCACTTTGGCTCAAACAACGACGGATGGTGCGATCTGACACTGATGTTCCTTGAGCATGAAGTTCACCTTGGATCTCTTTAGAAGTCTTTCTGGGCTCTTTTGTTACCATTCGGATTATCCGTCTCTTTGATTTGTCATCAATTTTCCTCCTGCGGCCACGTCCAGGGAGGTTGGCTACAGTCCCATGGATCTTAAATTTCTGAATAATATGTGCAACTGTAGTCACAGGAACATCTAGCTGCTTGGAAATGGTCTTATAGCCTTTACCTTTAACATGCTTGTCTATAATTTTTTTTCGAATCTCCTGAGACAACTCTTTCCTTCGCTTCCTCTGGTCCATGTTGAGTGTGGTACATACCATGTCACCAAACAACACAGTGACTACCTGGAGCCCTATATATAGGCCCACTGACTGATTATAGATTGTAGACACCTGTGATACTAATTAGTGGACACACCTTGTCCCTTTGGTCACATTATTTTCAGTATTTTCTAGGGGTACCATGATTTTTGTCCAGAGCTGTTGGCGTGTTGAGTTTATCTTTTTAAATAATTCTGTTGAAGCATGGTTGAAAAGCAATGTCTGACTTTCATTGGTTAACATTCATAAAAAAAATTTAAATTATTACTTTTGTCAGATTAAAGTTATTTATGTGACCATTGTGAGTTTTTCTTTCATTGACCGAAGGGTACCAACAATTTTTGTACATGGCACCAATCCATTGCAGGGCACACACACATACACACACTCACACACTCATTTACACTGCGGGCAATTTAGAACTGGACTGTGGGAAGAAACCTGAGTCCCCAGAGAAACCTTGAAACCAACCAAGCACTGGAAGAACATGCAAATTTCATGCACACAGAGACAGGAATCGAACCTGGTAAGAAATCGAACCGGGACCCTGGAGGTGCAAGGCGACCGTGCTAACCAATAAGGTGCTGTGCCGCCCCAATGAAGTGAGCTATTATAGAGAGAATTAAGAATGGGGCCGAGACTGATGTGACTCTCAAAGATTCAAATCTGTCTTGGATGACTTAAATAGATTCAAATCACAGGATCCAGCTATTGTAAAAGCTGTACTTGCAGCTAAAGTACCAGTTAAACATCCTTCACCCTTTACCTTATACAAAATGTGAAAGGAGAAGAAGGGTGGTTAAGACTTTTGCATGGCATGATATTTCTCTAGATTTTGGCTTAAGCGTAAACAATTTATGATATAACATACTGGATTTGGATTTGAATAATTTCACTACAATATACCCATCATGTTTACCTAGATGTATATTTTAGTCAATCGTGGCATGAAGCCCTGCAAGACAACATGAACCCAAGCAGCTCCTTGGCAGCATCATTACTAGTATGCATGACTCAGTGGAAAAAAAAACTACATATCAACCTGATCAGAGGAGGACCATGACAGGGGAAGCCCTCTGAAAAGGGAATCCCCGACAAGTAAACAAGCTGACGTTAAAATACCGAATGCTTTCATGCTGATTGCAAGACCTTACCACCATCATAGTCAACATTCACATCTCATCATGTGTGCCATGTTTTCCTGTTTCACCCCATCTACCTCTTACATTTTCCCACAAACTTGTGTTTGAGTTCTGAACTGACCACTATCCATGGCAGCTTGTCAATAATATTATACTAGCAGGTAAAGGGTATCCCTGCTGTAAACTGGCCCTTTATCAATTAGACATTCTGTGCAGTAGGTGCTTATCACCCTTCTGCCACCCTGGGTGCTCACCAAGAGGTGGGCGTGATGGGGGGTGAGAAGACGTCAGTTTCTGCTTCATCCCTCTTTACGTGACTCTGCTATGGCGTCAAAATGGGTGTTTCCCTTTCTACCATTGCAATCTTTTTGAATCTAACTATCTTTCTTACACCCCCTGCGTGGTTACTGATGTCCTGAAAGACGGCGGGTTTCACAGCACGGCTTCGGATCTCCACGCTCCAAGACAATAAAGAACCTCCAGAAACACCTGGATCCAGGTAAGAGTGTAAACCTGTATATATGCAACATAAATGATAAAGTCATTTATTGCAATGAATGTAAACATTGTGTATATTAAACTGGGAAACTGCTTTGAAAATTTACAGGTCAGCATCCAATGTGGTACGAATTCACATAAGCCAATAAAATAAAATGAAATACATTTGCAAAAAAAAAAAAAAAAATATATATATATATATATATATATATATATATATATATATATATATATATATATATATTTTTTTTTTTTTTTTTTTTTTTTTTTTTTTGCAAATGTATTTCATTTTATTTTATTTAAATAAATGCTCAGCAACGTTATAATTGGTTCAGAATTCATAGTAGTCATGATGTTCATGATGGAAGTCTTACAAAGAGAGAGAGAGAGAGAGAGAGATTCCCTCATTAATGGTTTTTCTATCACGAGCAATGCTTTAAAAAATATTTCATGCCTATGAAATCAACAAGAAGAGTCAATTTAGGAAGCTAGGAACACTTCACTATTTAACATACTATAATTTTTTTCATTATTATTTAGTTTTTTTTTTTTACATTTTTATGATATGCCTGTATCATGGACACATGCATTAAACATGGATTTTATTTACCATGGCTAGATAATTTCATTTGTGCTAGCTTTTAGCTAAATGTCACAATTAAAACCCTGGACTCTTGGGTGCTTGCTGTGGGTTCTTGGTGGATAAGCATAAAATTAAATCAATAAAAGTAGCATCTATTTTAAAAAGCATTAGTATTTCATTCATAAATAGTTAAATAAATGTCTTAACTAAATATTAACCTGATGCAGCATGTCTTTCAAATTAAGGTTACATGTGCACTGCATGCCAGTTTTACCATTTTGGGTGTGCATGGGTGTGCATCATGCTGGTGTGTGTTTGATAATTCCCATATCTGTGAAGGTTTGTCTTACAGACAAGGCTGACACAGGCCATTCTGCTGCTTTAAGCGAAAAACAATTGTGCCTCCCGCTCTAAATTTGCAGAGTCACAACTAACACGCAACGACAGCCAAATTCAATTTTGCAGTCCTGTACTGTTTAGACTCTCTCCACCCATTGTGTGCATTCTAAATGAGTTACTAAATGTCCAAAATAATAGACAAGTTTAAATGAATTATTACAGACGCTATGATATTTACAAAATTACATTACACTGCAGTGCTGTTGAATTCTGATTGGCCAGAAGACATAACTGATAATATGGATTATATGAGATGTTCCAAACAATACGAAGGAATTAACAAATTTTGGTTAATAAAAAAAAGGGGCGGGGGGGGGGGGGGGGGGGGGGTAATCGTTGATACGGTGAAGTATTTTGTAAGGATATGTTTATTTATATAGAAGAAATCGTCTATACTGTATAAGCAGTGGTATGTAATAATCAGAGCAGGCTGGTTTTCTTTTCAGGACATAAGTCATCAGCTTATGTCCTGAAAAGGACATAAGTTGATGACTGGCTGTTATTGTAAGATAAAATAAAATGTGTTCAAGTCTAGTCTTTATTTGAAAAATAAATAAATGCAGAATTTGCTATTTGAATAAAAATGTAATTAAAAGATTGTAAAAAGCCACAAAAGGGGAGGGGCTTGTAAGAAATACAATAACCAACAAAAAAGTTTGGATCGGCTTTAAAATTGTAAATGAAATTAAAATGACAACAACAACAACAAAAAAGTAATGTGGCAATAACTGTTCAATAATTACCTAGCTAATATTTGGTACTTAGCTACGCACAGTTCTAACACCATATCCATGAGGTGCAAAAAATTACTTTTTTAATATGATAAAAAATATTGCAAATGAACCACTCTTATACTATACAATTTAGAGAATGTGTGGACTCCCCTAGGCTCATAAAGCTGACAAATTACTTTGTGATTGAGTAGTGGATTTTTTCCCCCTAAAATGTTGCTCATATGCTCTCTTAAAAAGATATTAAAATATATATACTTAATAGTGCCATTGCTTATGACAAAGGTGGTAACGTTATTTAAAGTACATAATATGACATTGTGTGTCCTGTTTGTGCTTTAAATAAGTCTTGTCCACAATAAAACACCTCTTGCAGATGTGGTACAGTTTAGTGCAGAGGTGTGAAACTCACAGTCCACATGCTAGGATCAGTGAGTAGAAAGTCTAATTTAGCCCAAGAACTGAATTTACAAATTGGAACTGATATTACAAGATGCAAGTTAAAACATACTGTACATGTTAGGCTATTATATAGGCTACTATATAAGTTTTTTTTTTCTTCTTTAGATTTAATTTAATTTAAATGAGCTATATTTGTGAGTATCAAAGTGTTACAGTCTAATGCTTCATTAAGCTCTGTTAAGGTGAGCATATTAAAAGGCAAATTGTATTGCTGACTGTTACGTTCTGATAGCAGGGCTTATCAGACAAGAGCACGTACAGCATTAGAAATCTCACTGTCTCTGTTTGAGCTCATCTCCGCAGAAACACCAGACTAACACAGGACTCCTCAGCAGCTCTGGGCCTGGAGATTCCGTAGCTTACATTGGATCATATTCCGAAAGTTAAAACAAACATTAATTCATTTGCTTATTATCAATCACTTCTAGTCTAGATCAGATGTGCTAGAGTCAATGGGCAGGGACGTGTAATCATTATACATGTTTATACATGTACCGAAACAATAAGCAGTGTTAGTTACCTATTATACAGATCATGCTAATAGGTTATTAAAGCAGCTGTTGTGTGTGTGTGTGTGTGTGTGCATGTGTGTGTGACTACAGGTTCTGTGTAACATTTTCTGCGTTTGGGGAAAGGTAGACAAAAGGCAAAGTACAGCCCCCCTGATGGAAGCTGTCCTAAATTTTGCAGGGGTGAGCAAAGCATGGATATCTAATGCACTACTATATAAAATAATACATGTTTCATTTTAACTGGTGAAACTCACACACTCTGTCTCTCATCTGTCCTATCAGGACAATGACATGTCCTATGAGGATGCTGAGTCACCTCCAGCCTCACCAATCAGCATGTGAGTATCACACATGTGCAGGCGCGCGCGCCCACACACACACACACACACACACACCTCAGATCTTGTCCACTCATGTCCATGGCTGTATATCAAATAAAATAATGCACAAAATAAAGAATCAAAATAAAACACAGAAACAGATAAGTAAGCCGAGAAATGGTTTTGTCATGTCTTTATTTATTTTAGTTATGAATTAACTTACACAAAGAAAGTGAGAACTTTGGGGGAAAAAGTTACAGAAAGTCATTACCAACATTAGTTATATTATTGATAATGTGACTTGTCCTAACAACAGAACAGGAATTAACCATGCTAATAGGAATTAATAATTTTCTTATTACATTCCTTAATTATGTATATATCCCAGTTTTCAAATATCACAACTGTGAAACTGTTTCCTGGGAGAATATAATAAATGTAAGTTCATTAAATCAAGGCCGCTTCAAATTCCACTAATAATAATAATAATAATAATTTATCACAAGGTGTCATTAATCATTAACTGCCCAAGTTTGACAACCACCAGCACACAGAACATGTTCATGCAGCAATATTCAATTAACTGCGCCCTCTGCTGGGGAAACATAGGCAGTGTCTTCAATAATAATAATAATAATAATAATAATAATAATAATAATAATAATAAAAACTCTAAAGCGCGGGTCTAGCATGGCTCTAAACTCACTGATTATAGATTCAACATCACTGTTCATGTTTTAGGATGATAAAAAGAGGACAGAGGGCAGCCTGGCCTGTCATACGTAAGCTCCGGTGAGCCCAAAGTGTAAGACTCGAAGTGTTGTGCAGCGGGACTCAGTCCTGGGTGTCATTTTTTTTCAGTCAAGGCTCTCTGTCGCCCCCTGTAGGAATATTCCTGAACGTACAGGGAGCTATGACTTGGAGCAGAAGAGACAGGAGCAGCAGGAGGGACAACCTCAGGAGAGCTACATTATCAGCAAACACCCAGAGGGTAACACACACACACACACACGTTATTTTGCTTACTTGCATAATGGCTCACATGGTCTTGAAATAAATACACCTCAGAAATTGTTAGATACCAACAGTTTTGTGAAGATCATAGAGCTATTAAAACAAGCTTTGTAAAGTACCAACCAGTTCAATCAGTTTGCACACCAGAACTAATTTGGTGGTTTCACATCAAAAGCTCTGGTGAATACTTATGCAGTAATAATATTTACTTTAGTAAACCTCACTTTAGTATTAGAGGCTTTTGCGTGTAGTGTCCTATAATGTTAAATACATTGAAATCCATTTGATAACACTACAAAGTTCTAGTGGGGGTGAATGATTATGCAGTGACAGTACTCATATTTAAGCATAATTGTAACCTTGCATTTGCACCACATTTGAAGTAAACTTCAAAATCATTATGTCACTATAATAATAATATCCACCTCAGGTGATTAAAAATTTTGTCATGATTATTCCTTATCTTTTATGTCTTGTGATACAGCTTCCTGGAACACCAACACCAATGCCACCACCAGAGGTGATGCTCAGGTAAGCATGTGCCCATTATGCACCACCCCCTTCCCTTCAGACTCCACAACAACACATGCTTCAGACCTATGATTGAATTCCATCCTGTAACTCTGTGTCTGTGTTTGTGCATCAGTCATATGTGGAGCTCAACGAGCTCTTGGGGGACAAATGGCAGGAGACCGGTCGCTGGGTGGGGTATGAAGAAACGTTCAATCCAACCACTGAGAAATGGGGCTCCTCACACATTTCCTGTCTCACCTTCAGAAGCCTTCTTCAGCTCCGCAGGACCATGAGCACAGGTGAGATTTCTGAGGAAAGTTGTGTGGTAAAGATGACGGCACACTAAATACTTCTCTTCGTATACTGTATGTAAGTTTTTAATGCTTCCCAGCTTGACTTTATGACTTTAACAATGGGGTTTCCCCTTTGAGTTGCATTAGTGCAAATATAAATAAAACCTCTTTGGATTGGATGTTTGCAGCGGCAGTGTTGTTGGACCTGGAGGAAAATGACTTCTCTGCCATTGCCGGGAAGATCGTAGAAGAACTTCTTTCAAAGAATGAGATTCAGGTCACAGATCAGGACGTTTTGAAGAAAGCACTCTTAGAAAAGCGCAGGTAAAACACATATACACGTACATGTACACACAAACATCATCCAGGTGGATTAACTCACCTCCGTTGGTCACTAACTTACTTTATTTTTTACACAGCCAAGTTGAGAGCGTTGAGGTTACCTCAGCAGGCATTAAGATGCAGACCTTCTCTGTCACCAAACAGGTAGTGATTCTTTATTTGTTTACCAAATGTCTTCATTTTAGTAGATCTATCCCATACATCAGCTATATTCACCAAAATATTGGACCTCTTCACCTAACTATACTCTTAGAAAAAAGTAGTATAATAGTGTAGAAGAATTATGTGACACTTTACATCAAAAGGTTTTCCTTTACAAAAATGATAGAAGGTTATATTACATTAAGAGCGCACCCATCCATCAATCAAGTAATCTTTAATTCCTAACTACACTGATTTTCTACCCACAGTAAATATGCAACATACCATTTTTTTCCTGAAAAACATTCTTTAGTGTGACCCTCGGGCAAATATTTGAAAGATTTTACATACACAATGGGTTTAACTTTTTTTCAAATAAAAGTTTCTAGTTATAACCCTTTTAAAAACGAAATGTTACTGCTGTTAGCAGCTTTTTTTTTTTGTATGAGTGTAGGTTCTTGCAAAAACTTGTATCAATCGCTTTCACTGATCCTGCTCTTAATCCTTCAAATTTAGAGAGACACGTCTGATAACATAGAGGCATCTATTGTGTTATCAGGTAAGGAGGAAGGATAAGTTACCAAAAATGTTGTAATTTAATGTAATAAAACACAGCTCTGTATGTTGAATTTCTCTTATTTTATGATGTTGTATGTAGGTGTGGTGGACTCCCTGCAGAAGCCAGTCGTGGCATTTGTGCGACTACGCGATTCTGTGGAGATGGAGGGGATTATGGAGGCTTCTGTGCCTGTGCGCTTTATATTCGTCCTTGTGGGCCCTGCTGAGAGTGGTATAGATTTCCATGAGAGTGGAAGAGCAATGGGTACCCTCATGGCCGATTGGGTAAGAAACGTAGTGGCTAAGGAATATTATTACAATAGACAATCTGTAAAACAATAAGTAGGCGGGAATCAGCCACAGTACTAGAAGGTTTTCCAGACCTGATGTGTGGGAAAAGATGATACATTTGTTGATTTGATCAAAATATTTTGGTCAAAATATGTCTCAGTCTTATTATTATCTACTGAGAGCAAGGAATAAAAGAATTTTGAAGGACATGAGCAAAATGGAGAACCATTCAACAATGAGGAAAATTTGAGTTCCATCTGTTCGTATATACGAACAAGTTTTACTTAGTCTTCACTTTCTTCTTCCCATCTGTCTCTGACCAAAAGGTCTTTAGCTTGGAGGCCTATCTTGCTGATAGTGAAAAAGAGTTGACCAATGCCATCGCTGACTTCATGGACTGCAGCGTTGTGATCCCACCCACTGAGATCCAGACTGAGACCATGCTCCAGCCAATCATTCGCTTCCAAAAGAAGATGCTACGTGACCGAGTTCGCCCTTCTGATACCCGAATTCAATTTGGACCAAAAGATGAAGGTCAGGAGGATCGCTATAAATAGGATTACCTATTGGTGTGTTTAGTTTTAGGATAGAAGTTATAGATAAATGGACTGATTCAATATCAAGATTTTATTTTAAAAATAAAATAAATTTTTTTAAAAAGCTAGTATTTTTTTGTGAAAGTTGAAATTTATGTATCAGATAAATAAATGTATCCTTTATATGCACACATGAGCAGAGTATGAACAACCATTGGATGATCCATTGGCTCGAACTGGATATCCATTTGGTGGATTGGTCAAAGACATCAAACGTCGTTATCACCATTGCCTGAGTGACTTCCTCGATGCTATCAATCTCCAGGTGTTTTCTGCCATTATTTTCATCTATTTTGCTGCACTGTCTCCTGCCATCACCTTTGGAGGACTTCTGTGTAAGTATCATTCTACTTAAAAAAAACTCGTCCATCAAGGAAACGTACCTTGATTCTCAAATCCTTTCCGATTTTTTTCTGTTGTTAGCGGAAAAGACAGAAAAATGGATGGGAGTGCCAGAGC
The DNA here is from genome assembly GCA_030347435.1 of Clarias fuscus. Taxonomy (NCBI): domain Eukaryota; kingdom Metazoa; phylum Chordata; class Actinopteri; order Siluriformes; family Clariidae; genus Clarias; species Clarias fuscus. The sequence goes on from CM059222.1 coordinate 20,434,174, forward strand.
TGATGATTTCTACGAGCATACAGGGAGTCCTTTTCTGCCTTTTCTCTGCCCAACCTGTGCTGGTCATTGGCTTTAGTGGACCACTGCTGGTGTTTGAAGAGTCATTCTATAAAGTATGGCTTCTCATTTATCAGCTGTAATACAATTACACATTATAAACAATATAAACTTACTTATTGTATACAGTAGTATATTGTGGAATACCAAGTACAATGAGGTTTTCACCTACGAAAGACAAAAACAGATTTTTATAGTCAGCAGTATATTACTGCCTATTCATGTACCATGGTGTTTGTGACAGCTCATAGACAATTTGAGTTGATAATACGACTAGTGATGTTATTAGAAAAACTGTTAAATCCAGAACCTTTTGATTTGTGGGATTCTGCCGTTGTCAGTTTATTTTCACAATGTGAAAGGGTGACATTTCTTACAAGTCTGTCATGATCATCTTTTGATGTGATTAGTTGGCAGGAAGAAGTGAATCCATAACACCATCTTCTGTTTGTTTGTCTGTCAGTTCTGTACTACGATGAGCATCGAATACATTGTGGGTCGCGTGTGGATTGGAGTATGGTTGATCATCATTGTGTTGATCGTGGTAGCGGCTGAGGCTAGTTTCCTCGTCCGCTTCATCTCTCGTTTTACCCAAGAGATCTTCTCCATCCTCATCTCCCTCATTTTCATCTATGAAACCTTTGTCAATCTTGTCCAGGTAACCACAAGGATTTAAAGGTTGTTAAGTAGGTTTTGTTTTTGAATACTTTTGAGAGATATTTTGCCAAGTTCTGACGTGCTGACAGCTTTGCTAGAAAATGTTTTTCGTCTGTATTGTGGCGCAGGAGAAAAACATTTGGATTATGAACATCCAACCAATCAAGATATGGAGGAGTCAATATACTGTATAGCTTAAGGCTAAATCTACTGTAGAAACCTTTAGGAAAATCTTCGAATATTCTATGTATAATCTTATTTTAGAGAGTTCTAGTCATGACTTGAGCCCATAGAAACCCATTCAAAGAAACCTTGATAAACTGGTTACTAATGAAGTACTTTTTTTCACCACAAACAAATGACATCTTGATCTTTTTGTGATTTCAAAAGTTTAAAAGCTTCAACTAACTACCTGACTATATCTTTATACTATTTCAACTGAAAATAAAGCAGTTTGAAAAGCTGCTTTTCAATCCTTGTTAAAGTAAAGTAAGTAAAGTAAAGCCTTTATTTGTCACATATACATTATAGCACAGTGAAATTCCTTCTTCGCATAACCCAGTGTAACTGGGGTCAGAGCGCAGGGTCAGCCATTGTACAGCGCCCCTGGAGCAGTTAGGGTTAAGGGCCTTGCTCAAGGACCCAACAATGGCAACCTGGCTGAGCTGGGAATCGAACCACCAATCTTCCGAACAGTAACTCAGTGCCTTAGCCCTCTGAGCCACCACTGCCCCATACACTGTTACATATTTTAAAAAGGATAATAGTGAATATTATCACGCAGCTAACAATTAGCATGTCATATGCTGATCGCAACAATGTTTTGCCTAAACATTTCTTTAACCGACCTTCAGTTGTCAGTTCTTATCATACTCCTCTCACTCGTGTCATATTTCTCCGTGTAGGTTTTCAAAGAGAACGCTTTTACTTTGAAAGTCAGTCCAAATGCAACTCTGAATGGCACCTCAAATGCAACTCTGAATGGCACCTCAAGTAACGCAACTACAGTTGCCGGAGTACAGGAATATCGTCCCAACACTGCCCTGCTTTCAATGTGCCTGATGTTCGGCTGCTTCTTCATTGCCTACTTCCTCCGTAAATTCAAAAACAGCATCTTCTTTCCAGGCCCTGTAAGCGCAACCACCAATTTTCCACCAAATTTTCCATTTGAAGTTTATCGCATAGCTTTAAAGTAACTTGCTAGCAGTTACAAGGACAATGTTAATTGTTCACATTTGAAGAAGACTATTTTCCTATTTTCCTGTTTAATTTCAAGACAGTCTGTACTGTCTGTACTCTTTTCCCAGCTTCGCCGCATGATTGGAGATTTCGGCGTGCCCATCGCCCTTTTTATCATGGTTGGAGTTGATGCTCTTATTCAGGATGTCTACACAAAGGTCAGGAACCCTATAGTTTTAATAGATATTCAAATCAGAAAAAGTATGTTTATTTACTGTAATTTTCAAATATCTTTATAACTCAGTTTAGCAGCTGTGCTTAAGTGTTGTGCAAAAATAACATTAATTCTAATTGAAACATTTTGTAGTCAATGTTGATTTTATATCTTCTGGATTATCTGTTTATCAGTAGAAAATGATATAGTAGAAAACTATCTAGATGTTTAAATATATATTTAAATGGAATTGTTCAAGAGTATGTTTATTACTTACTGCTTCCAAGTTTGTCATGTAATTTTACTTGTATGTTGTTGAAGAAGTGGAGTAATAGTGAATATTACTGTCAAGTTTACATACGATTTAAGTTTTAAATCTACAGTTAGATTTGGTAATGTATTTGATATATGATGTTTTATATAAAACCGATCCACACAGGGTTAGGGTCTAAGCAAGACATCTGAAAGTTGGAAAGTGACTAGATTTGTTAGCCTTAGTTCTAATTGTTTTTACATTTCCCTAAGACCTTTCCACAATATTTCACAGTGTCCCATTTTACAGACAATAAATAATCATTACACACAATTGAATTAAAATGGATTTTCAATTATTTATTTTAATCAAAGATGCTTAACAATTCTATCAGTGTGATGTCTGTTCTAATATTTATGCTTTTTTTTTTTTTTCAACCCACTTTAGAAACTGGAGGTCCCAGATGGTCTGAGTGTGACCAGCCCTAACAGAGACTGGATTATCCACCCACTGGGAGCCAAGAGGGATTTTCCCATTTGGTTCATGTTTGCCAGTGCCATTCCAGCTTTACTGGTTTTCATTCTCATCTTCCTTGAGTCCCAGATCACCACGTGAGTAGCTTCTTGAATATAAAATGTTTAGGAGTCCTCGAAAAACATGCGACACAACCATCTGTGTCAGAACATTACAGAACAGAACATTACAATACATTGAGGTCCTGCTATAGAGGAGAATTAGCTAGTTGGAGTGGTAAAGATTCAAGGCAATTGAAAGAGTTAAAATTTAAAAATTAATTAAAAAAAATTTTTTTTTATTAAAATTAAAACAATTACAGGGGGTTTTCTCCCTTAACAAGAAGTTAGCAAAATGTACAGTTTTGTAGTGTAGTGTTAGAGTAGTGTGTATTACATTGTCATAGTCTATGTTCACCATAATTTACATGTTAAGTTGCTCTGCAAAATAATATATTGGAACTGAATGTTTCTTCCCAAACTGCAGGCTGATTATAAGTAAACCAGAGAGGAAGATGGTGAAGGGCTCTGGCTTCCATTTGGATTTGCTTCTCATTGTGGCAATGGGTGGAATTGCCGCATTTTTTGGTTCACCTTGGCTTAGCGCTACAACGGTGCGATCTGTCACCCATGCCAATGCCCTCACCATCATGTCTAAAGGCCCTAAACCAGAGATTAGTAAAGTCCTGGAGCAGAGGATTAGTGGGATTGTAGTGGCTGCTTTAGTTGGTGAGTATTGTGTTGTTGTGTTTTTTTCCTATTTTTTTCTTTTTCCACTCATATATTGGGTTTGTTATATATACAATATATATTTGGGTATTGTTTAATACTATTAGTGCAAATATTATTAACTTAAAAGATTCTTCGATACCAGCATCTGATGGTATCTCCTAAATACAATACAGCCGCATAATACTGTATTATGTGGCATAAGTCTAGTTTATGTTTTAACACTAATAAACAGACAGCATTAAATGACAATAAGTTGTACTACTGATTCTTCTTACAGTAACTAATAAAAAGACCTGATTAAACAGCTTATGGCATTTATACTTATGTAATCCTTGAGTTAGCCAGTGAGGTGAGCATGTAGAGAGATGACATGAGATGATCTACATGAGAGCACGCTTCAGTTTTGTAGCACTTGGCACTTAGACAGGAATGTGTCTTTTTCCTTTACTCTCCAGTGTGTACACTTTGCACCAGAGTCAGGGTGCAGTTACGTCATCATTAATTAGTCATCAATTAGTCGTAATCATTAGGGTAAATGTTCTTGTGATATTTTTTAAACAATTATTTATATTTATACTTTTTAAAACAAATATTCTTTTATATATATATATATATATATTAGATATGATATATAAGTAAAAAAAGTACAAATAATGACTTTTTTTCCAGGTGGATCCATCTTTATGAAGCCCGTCCTGTCATTGATTCCCATGTCAGCTCTGTTCGGCGTATTTCTCTACATGGGTGTCACCTCTCTAAGTGGTGTTCAGCTATGGGAGCGCATACAGCTGATGTTTGTGCCCAAAAAATACCACCCGTCTCATCCCTATGCCACTCAGGTATGTATTTTCTTTGTGCCTGAAAATAATCGCAAACAATGTTATGCTGTAAAATAATAATAATATGTGTAACAGTGGTTTACCTCTGTCCTCTGTCTTTCGTCAGACACCTCTGGTGGAATACTTAAAAGAATGGCTTTACATTGTATTTTAGCTGATTGAAGTTGTATTTTCTAAAATTTTGTGTTCTCCTTACTGAAAGCTTCACCAGGGCGCCTGAGCAAACGGTTTATTGTTAGTTTGGTTGTCTGTCATACAAGCCCCATGTGAATGAGCAGTGATAACATTATATACGTAAATGCAGTGCATTACAATATTCCATTTTCTCTTTCCTTCAACTAATTTGTCATGTAGTAACTACTGTATATACACTGTCCCCGATAATTTTACATTTTGTTAGAAAGAATTGTGATGATAACTCTTCTCTCAAAAACTATAGCATTATGATACAGAAGGAATAACATTTTTTAAACAATTGAATTTGTGTCATTTTTCTAGACAAATATTAGTCCTAGGCTTAAAATACACATGGGGGAAAATGTATTCCATTGTCTGGCATATTATTTCAGGATATTACAAAAAGAGTTTTACTTATTTCGTAGTTTTTTAAACATTGTTTCTTTTCTTGTTTTCTTTTCAGGTAAAAACCTGGCGAATGAATCTCTTCACCTTTATCCAGCTGGTGTGTTTGGGCGTCCTTTGGGGGGTTAAATCGACCCAAGCTTCCCTGGCCCTGCCGTTTATCCTCATTCTTACTGTTCCTCTGCGTATTCTCATGACCGGACGTCTCTTCACTACCAGAGAGATGAAATGCGTAAGTGGCCTGTTGTCATGTGCATGTCATTAGGACTGGCTGAAAGACACTACATATATTACTTTATATTACAATTCATGTGCAATCAGGAAAAGACTGTAGATGTTTACAAAGGCATAGGCTGGACAAGTTATTAGAATATATTTATCATATTCACAAAATAAGATGCAGGACGAAAGGTCCTTTTTACTAATGTATTGAATTTTTTTCCACTATTAACATTCCCTATTTAACCTTTTTCTACTTCTACTTTAGTATAATTCCCTTAATTTAGTCCTAAGTGTACTGTAGTTTGAGATATACTCTGGTCTACATATATAACTTTTTGTCATGGTTACTTGTCTTTTTCTAATTGCAAATATTTGCCTATTATCCTGACAGTTGGATTCAGATGATGCTAAGGTGACATTTGAAGAGGAGCAGGGAGTGGATGTTTATGACGAATGTCCCTTCTCATAAATGACTTGCAGTTTGCTGAACGTGTCAGACCTCAGACATCGTGCCTGAAACTCTGCCCCTCGCCATCTTTAACCAACCACAGGAATTACAGCGTAGAACCACAGAAACAGGAACCACAGTGTCAAAATCATTGCATAGTCAAGCTTTATCAGTCTTTTTTCTGGTTTGCCTACACATTTTAATTATTTCCCACCACCGAGTAGATTTCCTTTTCAAGACTGTTTTGCTTTACTTTTTAGGTTGTTAGAATTTGTAGTTTTTAATATTTAGAAAAGCCTTTAGCTTATAGTGTTTAATAAGGTTTTTATGCAAAAGCTTTGTCCTATGCAGCGTTTGGAATTAAATATAGTATTATGCCTATAATATTTTCTACATTGACAGTAGTTACAATATCAAATTGTGCCAATTTTTTTTTTTTTTTTTTTACTGGTATTTGTTACAAATGTCATATCTGTAAATTTCTTATTCCAGTCCAGTTGCTGAATGATTGTTGATGTAGTTTATAAGATCAGGGAATTTTTGAATTTTAGAGTGGCTTTGAATGGTGATGAATGTACATTCCGTTTAATTGTTATACTTTTTGATATTTAATCTTGTATTGCAATTCATGAAACTATTAAAATTCTATTATAAAAAATTATCATATTTAAAAATGTGTATTTCATACCTACAACCTGGTGGACTAGGTAGCTACAGTAGCATTTAACACTCTCACCGCCATGGCCTGTGTTTAATTCCTGACCTGGGAACCAGCCCCTGGAACTAGGGGTTGCCCAAGTCGGTGTACCCATAGTCTTCCCCGTACCCAGTGTTCAGTCATAGCTTTTTTTGGCACTATGGGTGCACCAGCTTCAAAATGAGCTAAGCTGTTCTGCACATGCGCTGAAACATGCTCCCTGATAAATGTTGCCATAAAAATCTTATTTTCACTCCTGTTTGCACTATCAAACATATACCAATTTGAATGTACATACTGCACAGACCAGAAGTTGGTTGATAATAGCATGCTGAACAATCCTTTTTAAGGTTTTGACTATACAGTACTATGGTAGCATATTTCGACAAAGGAGTACAACTGTAAGAACACCAGCCTCAAACCCAGAGAAATAGGGAAAGCTGCATGAAGGAGGGGCATCTGATGTTAAAACTTTAGATAATTAGATATTATGGTTATTATTTAAATAAATATTAAGGACAACTACAAATGTGAATTTATTAATTAGCTAACAGAATAAATAAAAGTAAAAGAAAAAAAAAAACACTCAAAAAAGCCAGCTACAATAGTGGAGAAATTTTGACCCTTTTTTATAACTATAAATTGTTGTTACTAAGCCTACTACAGGGCCTTGAGAAACCCAAAGAGCAGAGGATTTGTGTTCAAAAGTTTGAACGCCCCTTTTAACGCTATGTTTTTGTGTAAAAAAAAAAAAGAAGAAAAAAAAAGCATAATAAAAATAATCTGATCATAGTGGGTCTTAGTGTTATGTGGGCAATACAAAGTAATCTGTGCTGCTTTCATCGGATTTAAGCCTCGTCAGCCCTGATCATCAGCTGATGAAAAATCAGAGGTTATGGAGGTTATGGTTTGCTCGTCTGGAGCATTCAGGTGTATGTTAACAAAATGGCAATAAGGTTGGCGTGTTACAAGGCTGCACGCATAGTAACAGGGAGCTTGAGGTGTTCTGAGCTGCACATACGCCTTAAGAGCGAAAGAACATCACTGGAAGATGACAAGAGATCAGTAAGATCCTCAAAGAACTCAACCCTGAAAATTTCTAAACCATTCGAGACCAATCAACAATATTTCTGCCATTGTCGGTGTTATACTGAACAGTCCAGCCTTTCAAGTGTCGCTTCCAAGTTCGTCCATAGGCTGCTTACACATTGCGTTGAGGTCTGCCAAGAACTCAGTCAGCATGACCAGTTCTTCATGTTGAGGATCATTACTGGTGACAAAACTTGGGTGTATGAGTACGAACCAGAGACAAAGCAACAGTCTTCACAGTGGAAGAGCCCATCAGCTCCAAGACTGTAAAAGGCGAGGTAGGTCTAGGGTGCTTATCATTTTTTTTTTACATTTGCGGGATTGAGCATCAAGAATTCGTCTCCAGGGGGCCAAACCGTTAATAGCAAATTATTCTACTGCTAGGTTTTAAGGCATCTAAGGGAGGGCATACTGTGAATAAACAGTGTTTGTTAATTAATTTTTGTAAAATAAGTTTTTCTTCTTGAAAAAAAAGTGGAGCTAATTTAGAAACTGCTTGATATCACCTCATATATGGCATCTCATTACAATTGAGGTATGCAGATCAGCATCTCAGAATGCAAAACATGTTGAACCTTGAAGAGGATGAGCTACACCAGCAGCAGTGCTCTCCAAAATTTCACAATAGGTGATAGGAAAAACATCGCCTGGTCTGATGAGTCTCGATTTCTGGTTTTAATGGTTTGTACCAATTAAGTACTGTTTAAATGCCACAGCCTACCTTACCATGTCCATCCCTTTATGTCCAGCAGGATAACATACAGAAAGCTTAATTCATCTCGAACTGGATCCTGAACGATGACAGTGAGTTCACTGAACCTCTGCAGTCACCAGATCTCAATCAAATGGAGCATATTTTGGGATGTGGTGGAACTGGACATTTGTATAATGAAAAAAAAATCTGCAGCAACTGTGTGATGCTGTAATGTCAATATGTGATCAAAATCTCTAAGAAATGTTTCAAACATAATGTTGAATTTGCGCCATGAAGAATTAAGGCAGAGGCAAAATCTGGTCCAACCCAGTACATTGCTAGTAAGGTTTACGTAATGAAGAGTATGCATGTGCATGCATCTTATGTATTAATAATATAGAAAATAATGTAGAAATAGATAAAATGTGGCTGGGGGAGCTGTCCAAAATATACTTAAAAGTAAAGGTTAATGGCAGTTATGATGGACATACAATGTATAAGAATAAAAGGAAATGAATTTAACTAATATTTTTGACTGGCTACATACCTAGAGGAGGTATTTACATGCACACCTCCTCTCTCTGTTATCGAGATAAATATTTAGTCATTTAAGAGTATTAAAACGTCAACCTGGAGGTACAGCTACTCTATATAATAACCAGGCTTCATGCTGTGACAGAGAGATATAGTGCTGCAGCAGTGTGTGCGTGTGTGTTCGTAACACTGATAGTTTAACGATGCTCAACGCTGATTGGTAAATCATTTGTTTTTACAAACTCCGAGAGCGTTGATTGGTCAGAGTGCGTGACGCCCACAAACACGCAAGGTGGAGATGAATTATATTTTACAGGCTGGGAAAAAAATGGAGCTGTCAAACAGACTGTCAAAAAGAGGGACAGACGCGTGAACTAAATGTAAACGTGAACTACTGTTTAAGCTTTTTTCATCTACATAATTTCTCTATTTTCATAAGAATCACACAAAAACCTCGTGGAAATCGAATGCATTTATTTGTTAATGAGGTGATAAAAGCATTGCGAGCAACGTCAAGAAATCAGTTATAAAAGCATTGGGTCTTTTATTTAAAAAAAAGCATTTATTCGCTTTACTCTCCTTTCTGAAGGCGAGATCATGGCTCGTCTCGTGCAAACCAGAGGACAGAAAAAAAAACGATCTCGGTGGTATAGAGGAAAAGAAATGACGGGAAGGAGCAGACAGATCGAAAATGCGGGATGGGTGTCTCTCTATGTCTCGCTCATGGAAAAGAGAAATGGACGGACCGGGCGAGAGGGTCGGAGCGCGCGCGCTGACTGGAAAAGGGGGAGAGAACGAGAAAGAGAGAGCGTGCGCGCGCGAGAGAGAGATGGAGGCGGGGGGGAAAAAAAGTCTCGCGGCTCTGCGGGGACTGGAGGAGCCTCGTGCCCTGGTCCGGCGGCGCGCGGCTGGCCAACGTTCAACCCTCCCCTCGTTCCACACAAGCAGTTTCCAACCACGCGCGCGCTGCGACAGGTCGAACTCGCCGCCGCCTGTTTCTTCTTCTTCTCAACAACCACCGCTGGGTTTAAAAAAAAACAAAAAAAAACTCATTTATCTGAGGTAAACTACAGCACAGTTTATGTTTAAATACGTTTGTTTGCTTTTCCACTTGTACATCAGACTAAACATTTTTTTTATTTGTATCTTTTAACAAACATTGTTTTAAAACGCGCTGCCTGGTGAAGGGAGGATAGAGAACATTCCGAGGTCGGTTAAGCTGAATTTCCTCTCCGCGAGACTAAAAAAATAATACACCATACATTTCACGGGCTTGTTATTTTTTAAATAGTATTATTTTTGATAAATGCGATAGAACTCGACGCGTTTATCTATCTCCACGCCAAGTGAGGATTCCATGAGGCTGTGTGAATGCGAGCAGAAACCGGCCGCCTCCGGTTAGCCATCAGGGAGCTTCGGTTAAATACCTCACCGCACGCGCTCGTCCTGTCTCTCGCTCGCGCGACTTCTCACAACCGAGAAACCCGAGCTCGTGATCATTTGCCTACACCGTCTGTCGACTGCTTTATGTTTCAGAAGTAAAGGGAAAACAGGTAAGTTCTCAAAGCCACGACGGCTTTATTCATTATTTGCCCTTCGCCAGCTCGCCTGATTGAGAGCACCGTGAGCTGGAAGAAGCATGGCGGCTGTAGAACCATCGTCACGCCAGCGAGCTGCTCTCAGTCTCGGCTCTTCGTCTTGTTTTTCTCTTTAGAGGTGCACTTAAAACTTGCATATTTTACTCTTTAAATAAATCGTTTGTCGCGTATTTTTTATCCCAGACATTACTGAAACTCGCCAGGACTCATCGAGCTTGGGGAAATTTGTTTTTCTTTATTCTCGTCCTCAAAGCCATTAAAGGACCAGCTCCCACTCGCCGCCATACGGTCACCAGCACCTCGCGCTTAACGCTACCCCGGTAGTCTCGACGTCAACTGAATGTCGAGTTAACAGAGGGGATTTACGGTAAGTTCGTTTGTGATAACGGTTCTCATAATATTAACTGTACGTTAGCACGACGAAATTGTGTATTTTTGTGCTTTTTCATGAATTAGGGCTCCACTCTCATTTCGGTGCTGGTGCCCGAAGCTAGCTAGCTAGTCAGTCCTAGCCGCCTAGCTAGTGTAGGTCAGTGATAGGTCGCCTAGCACTCGACAAATGCTAGCTTTTTGTTTGTTTTCATGTAATACGTTGTTAAAAGTAACATTAGTATTTACTTTCTATAATAAAGAAATGTGCTTACAGTGTGTATAGATTTGGCATTAACACAATGTTATCGTTTTAGACGTTTTATTTCGCTTACAAGCCTGGTCTCACCATCTGTCGATTTTATTTTACATTTAGTTAAAAAAGAAAAACTGATAGTAAAGGGGAAAAAATAAGGTTAACGCGAGGAATTAACACGCATGTATTTCTGTAAGCGTGCTAAAATGTACAATCATTTAGCAAGTTAGTAGCGTGATTTATCATGTTTTTGGTTTATTTTTGCTTTCCTTCACGTCTGTTCAGAGCTTGGGTCGGTTCATGCTCCGCCATTTTACCGCTGGAGCTTCAGTAATGGGAGCGCCTCGCCCTGGAAAACTGTCGAGTCATTTTGTGGCTAAAGCAGCCCATCTACACAGAAACCCAAACAACGTTGGTGTTTTAAAATGTCGCATGGTGTTTAAGAAAATGACGAGTCAGTCATTTCAACATTGTTTTTCCCCAAAACTGGTCGTGTAAGATTAGCGCGCGAGACTCAGAAACCCCCTCCATGGCGGAAGCGGAGCTCCGCGCGCCCCGTTAGCACTGAGGCGGACTCGAGTCTGTGCACGTTGTAGTCATGTCTCCTCACTGGCCTCCGTTCCCGCCTCGACCGAGAGCGAAAGAAAGCGGATCCATTCCGTGATCAGCTGGTTGCCTCCAGCTGCCCGTCCTTCCTCCTTCCGCCGTAACGTTACCTCCCAGCATCCGCTCCGCTCCGCAACGCGCCATTCCGCGGCGAGAAGCGACCGATAGGCCAAACGGGCGACGCAAAATGTCCGCGGACTTGCAGTCTTCCAAAAGTCTTAAAGCGGGGACACAAAATGGAAGATTGGACGCATTTGGCCGCTGTGTTTCGTATCGAGTGCAGAGTTATTTGAGATTTGAAGCCGTCACAGGCAATGGGCTCTGTCTCCCGATGCAGCGTAAACGGTTAGGGGCGGCGTAATGAACAACTATTATGTGTTGGGCTGGGTTTTAATTCCACTCCACAGAGTAAGCACTCATTCCTTTAGGGTTTTCTTTATAATGGTTTCTTTAACTGCGTCATCTGCATCAAATTATACAATTTACCAAACAATATCAGGAAGTAATTAAATGAAATTAAGTGTTTTCCCCTCACCATGTCAGTAAAAAAAGGGTAATATTTTAGATTTGTTATTTATTTACTGCATTTGTTATTTGACATATGTCCCACAATCACATGAATGTATTTTGTAAAAGATTTAAAAGCCATACTATTTAGAGCTTAAAGCTGTGTTCACACTGCAGGCAAAAGTTCCCAAATCTGGTTTGTTCTGTTTTTGTTGTTGTTGTTTTAAGCTCATGAGAGTTTTTTTTTTATTTTTATTAAACACCTCCATAAACATATGCAGAAAAATCACATCAGATTTGAGCCTTTTAGTTCTGATCTCAATCACTTCATTATGTGCTCCTAAATCACATATCGTCCCTCATCGTCTATACTGTTGAGGGGGCATGGAGCCTATTCCAGGAGACTTGGGACATGGGGTGGGGTACACCCTGGACAGAATGCTAATCCATCGCAAGGCACATACATATTCACACCATGCATACAATTTGGGAACGGAAATTAGCCTAATCTGCACGTCTTTGGACTGTGGAAGGAAGCCCTCTAAGTATGCAAACTACATGTATATAGAGACAGGAATCGAACCTGGCTGGAAATCGAGCGGGATCCTGGAGGTGCAAGGCGACAGTGATAACCACTAAGCCACTGTGCGGCCCCTAAATCAGATAACTGGTCTTATTTTGTTGCTGCGTATCTGTCTAACAGTCACTTCATGAGATTTTTACATCAATTCAACTTGACACTGGGTATAATTGTGTGCTAGAAAAGATGATGGTTAAGTAACAGACCTCATAAACATTTGGGTAGAGGCTGTTGTGGAAACAAAATTGGAAGGTTCAAGTTTCAGCCATGTTGCGTTTGAAATGACTGGACGCAGCCATAGAATAAGGTTTGGATGCAGGGCCAGAGGAAACTGATGTATGGAAAAACAGGTTTTGGATGTTTATCCAAGTGGAAGATGCACTGCACAAAAATCTTTTAAACTAGTTATTTGCATAATTATCTCATCACTTTGTTCTTTGTTTGGATGACTTCTTTATCTGCAGGCCCTCTGTTTATGAATTTTGCACCAATTAATTAAATTAAATTTATTTGTATGGTAATTATCGCAAAGCAACTTTACAAAATAAAATATGGAAATAATTTAGAAAATAGTAATTTTTTTTAATACTATAATAGCATATTTAAAATTTTACATTACACCGTGTATTTATGTAAAATGAAAATATTTTAGAAAACCTTAAGGTAAAATGCATGTAATTCTTCCTAATGTTTCACTTTTTGTGTGTCTAGCAGTGATATTCGAGAATGAATGGAGGCATGGATTCCACAAGTAAAGAGCCAGGTAGGATATTGTTGCCAATTTAGAGGTGTTTAGTTTTACTTTATTAAATGTGCAACTGTTTTGTGTGCAAATAGAAAAATGCCAACCTAATTCCAAACTTAAATGTACACAGTTGTAGTTTGGGCCCAGGATGATTTGCTAAAACTCCTGGATGCCATGAAGGTGAATCTACCAGAGAAAGACCTGACCAAGTACAAAACGACCGAAGCTCATTTGGATTGGGAGAAAGTTGCTTTTAACACATACTCAGCTGAGATGTGCAAAAAGAAATGGCTTGAGGTCTCAAAAGAGGTGAGGATCATAAAATGACTTGTACTGTATAACATGGAATAAAACTAGACATAGTGAAGTCAGTAGTAGGTAGTGTCAAAGATTTTCCTCATTAGGATATTGTAATTTAATTACAATAAGTAGCTTAATGTAACTTAAGTAATTTGGAAGAGATTTAACTAAGATTTAGGTTGAAATGTATTGTTCTTGTAACTTGTGTCCTTTGTACATGTCCTGCTTTTGATGAAGTCAAGTGTGTGAACATGGCGTTTTATTGCAACAGACGTTACAACTTTGAGCTGTTGTTTCTCTTTCAGATCCGTAAATTCCGCACACTGACAGAGTTAATTGTGGATGCTCAAGACTACATCAAGAATCCTTACAAAGGCAAAAAACTGAAGGTAGGTACATGTTTCCCGTCAGCAGAATTCTTTCAAGATCTCTCAACATTGTACTGTTCCAACAGTGGGTTTTAACTTTTAATCCACTTAATAATAATTTTAACCTTTACATAGTACATGTGGTATTTCAAATTTTCTTAAGATTTTTTAGAGTGGACGCTTAATTGTCAGAAAACTGCTTCTTTTTATGGAGCTCCTTAATGTTTTTAACTACTTTTTAGCACATTCTACATTTTATTAGGTCTTGTTAAAAGGCTTTTTTTTTTTTTTTTTTTGTCCTTTCAACAGAAACACCCAGATTTCCCCAAGAAGCCACTGACACCATATTTCCGCTTCTTCATGGAAAAGAGAGCAAAGTATGCTAAACTTCATCCCGAGATGAGCAATCTGGATCTTACAAAGATTCTTTCCAAAAAGTACAAGGAGTTACCTGAACGTAAAAAGGTGCAAAGACATGATGACGTGCATTAATGCTTGGTGGAGACTTCTTAGGCATCCATTTATGGAATACAAATTTAATACTAATTGATTGTGAGAATAATACATTTTCTTTTTGGCATTCACTGACTGACTTGCGAAGTTGAATCTTGCTTATTTTCTCTGCAGGAAAAATATGTGAATGATTTTCTCAAAGAAAAGGAATCTTTTGAGCTTAACATGTTAAAGTTCAAGTAAGTACCAGTGTAATATTCAAAAATTGATAAGGGAGCCATTTCTGCTAGATGTATGACATTTGTATTTCTTTACATCATTGTTCTGTTATTCAGTTTTTAATGTTGTGAGGGATTGTGTATATATTCAGGGAGGATCATCCAGACCTGCTGGAGAATACAAGCAAGAAAGCATCCAATGTACCAGAGAAACCTATGACACCACAGCAGCTGTGGTACAACCACGAGAAAAAAGCTTACCTCAAAATTCACCCTGAGGTAATTTCCTTTGACTTAGCCGTCCACACCGTTGTTACTTCAGCCATTGTACATTGTATGAGCCTGATATGTAATCAGTAATGAAATCTGATTTTAATGTTCAGGCCACCACCAAAGACATTAAAGATAGTCTGGGGAAGAAGTGGACACAGCTCCCTGATAAGAAAAGACTGAAGTGGATCACCAAATCTTTGGAGCAACATAAGCAGTATGAGGTACAAGCAGCATGAGTATCGTACTGATTGAAATACTTCAGATGGATATGTGCTTTCTGTCTTGTCAAGCCTGTAGGCTTTAAATATTTGTGATAGAACACCAACATATTGCTGGTAATCTTTAATGTATAAAGATTGTTTAGTGAAGATTTTTGAGATTTATCTTGTA
Organism: Clarias fuscus; assembly: GCA_030347435.1. Taxonomy (NCBI): domain Eukaryota; kingdom Metazoa; phylum Chordata; class Actinopteri; order Siluriformes; family Clariidae; genus Clarias; species Clarias fuscus. Next base: position 20,449,546 of record CM059222.1, read on the forward strand.
ACCCTGTGAACCCTGACGTGTTGTAGGAGATAATGCGGGAGTTCATTCAACAGCACCCACAATTGAACATGACCGAAGACGATATTGTCAAGAACACTTTGACCAAAGCAGAACGACAGCTGAAGGACAAGTTTGATGGGCGACCAGGCAAACCACCATCGTAAGTATACGGAATGGCATCAAGAATAGAGAATAAATGGCCATAATTATCAGGCATGGACTCCAGGTTGTCTGGATAGTTTGTCATTTGGCATGAGAGTTCGCATTATTATTGTGGGTCTACTGTAGCATGTTTTGGGACTCTTCCATTATCTCTCATGCTGTTTCTCTAGGAACGGTTACTCCATGTTCTGTGCTGAGCTTATGTCTGGCATGAAAGATGTTCCAAGCACTGAGCGCATGGTCATGTGCAGCCAACGCTGGAAGCTGCTCAAGCAGTGCGAGAAAGATGCCTATCAGAAACGCTGTGAGCAGGTCAGAGAACATCTTGCAGATTACTCATGTAGTAAGAATGCATAAATGTGCACAAAACACCCTTGCTGCAAACACTGTACTAGTAGCATGTGCATACCACTGTGTTTTAATTATCTGAATATAAATATAAGGTAAAGCTGCTTTACATTAAAATATGAGCTCAGCTTTTCCACTTACCATCTTTTAATGACATTTATTTCAGAAAAAGAAAGAATATGAAGTTGAGATGAACCGTTTCCTGTGTGTAAGTGGATAAAGCTACTTTATTAATATTATTATTAATGATGGTGATGATGATAATATATTCAGCTTGTAAAATTGGTGTGTTTTAATCTGTTCTGCAGAGCATTTCTGAGGAAGAACAACAGAGAATCTTGGGAGAGCAGAAAATGGTTGGATTTAAAAAATCTACTGGTGGTGTCAGCCCCGGTCCCAAGAAGGCCTCTAAAGCAAAGGTCAGTGGTTTTTTTTTTTTTTTTTTTTTTTTTTTTTGTCCATTCATCCATATATTCACATTAGTCTTTATCTATCAACCCTTTCTTATATTGTCTTCTTACCATTTTTCTCTTCCATGTACAGAGTAGTCCTGTTAAGCCAAAGCGTCCGATCTCTGCCATGTTCATTTTTTCTGAGGAAAAGAGGCAGAAGCTTCAGCAGGAGAGGCCTGACCTGTCTGAAAGTGAACTCACCAGACTTCTGGCCCGCATGTGGAATGAGCTTTCAGACAAGAAAAAGGTAGCATCTTGCACAAAAAAGAATTGGTCATCTATCTTGCTGGTACCTGCAGCAGTGAATTTAACTACTTTTGGCTGTGGGCAAAAGCTTGTGTAGCCATTCTGTTATCCTTGAGGATGCTTGATAAAGAAAAGAGTTTGACCAAAAAGTTGTCCAATTAGTCATAAATCAAGTACACTCAAAGTACAGTACAGTCCAGAAGTCTTGAGCCACTCCATCTTGAGTAATAGTTCACCAGCTCTCATTTTCAGTCTGGTCCCTGTGCCATTTTTTAGAGGAATATTTGTTTGTTAAGCCACACAGTGACCTATGAATCATTCAAGCATGAAAAACATCTACGCTAAGGCATGAACCACTGAGAAACGGGTGCAAATGATGACGGATGATCAGACTGGTAATTAGTATACTAGTGATGCTGAATGGTTATAAGAGATGACCGGGGAGAAAGGACGTTGCTGCTGACATTGTTACCTAAACAGACAGTTTTTAAGTTGTATCTTTTACTGTGACGAGCTGGAAAGTTTTGTAAAAAAAAAAAATCGAATTTCTTTAAGTGATTCTACATAATTTCATTGAATTTAATAAAAATTAGATTTGGCTCAAGATTTTTGCATAGTACAGTATATGAAACAGCATGGCAGCACAAGCTTTTGCCTGTGGCCATTGAAAACTTCACCTATCTTACAGGAAAAATACAAGAACCTAGAGGCAGTGCTGAAGGCAGAGTCAGAGAAACGCGGAAAAGAGGAGCAAAGCAAGCTGCCGGACCCACCCAAGACTGCACAAGACATTTGGCAGCACAGCGTTATTGGTGATTACCTGGCCAGATTTAAGGTAGGAGAAACATGTGAAGGTATTGTATAAGTAGACTTGACGTTACAATGTTAAGAAAACATCTTAAAATTTCACTTTCTTGCAAATTTTTCTTTTTATGTCAGAATGATCGACCAAAGGCACAAAAGGCAATGGAGGCCACTTGGAACACAATGGAGAAGAAGGAGAAAATAATGTGGATCAAAAAGGCTGCAGAGGACCAGAAGAGATATGATGTGAGCAAGGCATTTGCTATAAATTTTCAGTTTGCATACAATAAAAGACTTATGGTTAACTTTAACACCATCATCTGTCAGTGAGCTAAACACCTAAATCTAGAAAAAAAAATGTCTCATAGTAATGTTCCTTAAAACACATCTAATGCACATAAGTAAATTACTTAAATAGTAAATTAATTTAAATAGTGCCAATGAAAACACTCTTTTACTCTACTGAATCTGAAAGTAACAAACTAGCTTTTCTGTCTTTTTCCTGTCAGAGAGATCTGAGTGAGATGCGCTCTCCTGCTGGGGTCGCTGCCTCAGGGAAAAAGATGAAATTTGAAGGAGAGCCTAAAAAGCCACCCTCGTAAGTTCATTTTATGTGGAACATATACAGCTCCAGGGTTGTTTTGAGGGTTGTTTTTGCAAATACAGTTGTTATACAGGGCAGAGTCGGATATTTGCTAAATGACTTGATTCAAGCCTGCTCTTAATGCTGTCTTTGACTTCTGTTCCCTCAGAAATGGCTACCAGAAATTTTCTCAGGAAATGTTGTCTAACGGGGAGCTGAACCATCTGCCCATGAAAGAGCGTATGACTGAAATCGGTAGCCGCTGGCAGAGCCTCCCGCAGAAGGAGAAAGACCGCTACAAGAAAATTGCAGAGGAGAAACAAAAGCAATACAAAGTTCTGCTTGAACAGTGGCTAGCGGTACTTTACTTCTCCTATTAACTCTGTTTTCAGATATAAACATGTGACTGGCATTTATTAAAATTATTAAACGTTGATAAACATTTGGAAGAACAAAGTTCTAGCAGATGTAAATTAAATATTTACTTATGCCTCTGTGGCACATCTGTAAATGACAGGGAAAACCAAACATAAACCAGCTTCTCTTGCAGGAGCATTCATGCATTAGGTATCATGAGTTTTTGTTGTTGTTGTTGTTGTTGCACTGGTGTCTTTGCAGAGACAAAGGCAGGGGCTGCATTCGTTTAAATTTTCATTTTCAAAACCTCTAGCTTCAAGCAACCAAATATTACCTTCATACCTAAAACAATAACGTGTGCGAGGTGGTGGACCATGAATAATCATAGAACTTTACGGGGATGACTTATTGGATATGTTTATTTTTAATTGTATTCTGCAATGAATGATGAAATAATTTCTTTTGCAGAGCTTATCATCTCAAGAGAGAGCTGTGTATAAGGAATACAATTCCTTGGTAAGTTAGGGATGGCCTGCCATTTTGGTGTGGTATATTTGTTTTCTTCAGATACACTTATTTAAAAGTTAATGCAGTTAAAATTGTATTTCATCCTTTTTTTTTTTTCTTCCAGAAAAGGAGAGGCACAAGTAAACCAGGGGGTACCAGTGCTAAACAGAAAGCCAAGCCCAAGACCTCAGTCAGTGCTTTAACATGTCTATTTATAAAGTTTTGTGTAGGATGATGTAGGACCATGATGCATCAGTTGTCTTTATGTTTACTATGTATGATCTCTTGTATAGGATGAAGAAGAAGATGACGAGGAGGAAGAAGAGAAGGAGTCTGAGGATGGATCATCGAGTGGAGAGGAGAGCGAAGAAGGCGATGATGATGAAGATGAAGACGATGATGTGAGCTATCTAGAATTACCCAAAATTATGTATTGGTATTCTGTAACATTTTCGTGTGCAAAAGGATTGAGGTTTGGAAGTAAAACAGATATGGAGTACTGTATTTATATATTTTCTTTTCCACCTGTGAAGGATTGTGAGCTGCTTCTAAAGCAGTCCATTTTAAGTTTAATAGAAGATTATGGATAGAAGTTATTGATTTGGATAAATTAAAGAAATTATCTGTAATAATTTTTATTAGCCATATCTGTTTTTTGACAAGACATCTCTCTCTTTTTTGCATTAAGCCTGGCATAAGGAAAATCAGTCTTTTGTTCGTTTTATTTATTTATTTTCCAGAATGAGGATGAAGAGGACGAAGAGGCAGAGGATAAGGAGAATAAATCAGAGAGCAGCAGCAGTGCATCAAGCTCAGATGATTCTTCTGACTCTGACTCTGAGTGAAGGGGAGCTGGAGCAGAGTGAGCCCACAGACTGCCACAGACCCTGTGAACTGAGCCATGAGGCAGAGCCATGGGCCTGCTGTGCACTCCTCTAGCCACTGCACCACAATGTCCATTCTCTTGCACACCTTCCTTTGCTTTAGCCTCACCCCCAGTTCCTCCTGTCTTGCCCGGCTGAGCTTGCCTGTTGAGTTGATTGAGGTCTGAGGATTCCTAAATTCCCAAGGTGTAACGCCCATCTGTATCTTTAGTAGAGGTGAAATCGTCCCATGAACTATTAATTTTTTTAGTTCTATGGCGAGTAAAAAAAAAAAAAAAAAAACATCACACTTTGTTGGATTGTTCTGAATAAATAGTTTGGGTTCTTTCCAGTCTTTAGGAGAATGAAGTGAGCCAAAGAATCTTGTAGCTTGGTGGGTTTTTTGAGGAGGTGAAGTGAAAGAGAGAATTCTCCCCCTCTTCTCTCTGCTAACCTTCATGTCCAGTTTTTTTTTTTGTTTGTTTGTTTGCTTTTGTTTTTTCCTTCCCCATGTTCTGCTTTAGTGGTATAATTTTGTTCTTTGGTTCATGATGTGGTAACTTCAGGAACAGTAAAGCAAACTTTTTTCTTCTTTCTTTTTTTAAATCTCGGTCCAGGCGTGTAAATAAGCCACCACCATCTTTGCGTGTTTAGGTGTTGGAGCTGCTTTAACCATGTTTTTCCTCCCTCCTTTGTATAAATGCTAGAGATTCCCTCATTTTGTGTTGGATTTTAACAATTCTCAAATGATTGCTTTAAATTCAAAGACATTTTTTAGTCTTTGTAATAAAAATAGCAAAAAGTTATATTTTGAGGTATAATTTTGAGAGGAATCTCCTCCTCCTCCTTCAAACAGTGCATATAACAGGTTTTTTTGTTTTTGTTTTTAATTTAATGTTGCTTTTCAGGGCTATACAATTTTCCTTTTTTAAATGGTTTGTTTTAAATATTGGTTTATTTTAAAGGTCTAGTCTGTATGAATCTTTTCCTTGCACTTATCTTGAACAGCCTCGTCCGCTGAATGTCCTTTCGGTGTTTCTGTTGTCCCGTTCCTTTTAAACCCCTTCATATTTTTTTAATTATCACTGATGCATTCTGATACACACCAGCTCGAGGAATGTAAACAGATGTTTTATTTAACAGATGAGCATTCCTTTGTTATGTATATATGAACAGTTTGGGGTGGCTGTTTTATCCCCAACTCCCCGATCATCTTTCCCCCATATATTGAAAAAGAAACAAAAATAATTGCATAAAAATTTTTTAAGAGTTTGCTAGGTTTTGAGCTGTGCCCGCACCATTTGGATCACGGATGTCTGTATTTTATGCCCTAACACAAGGTTAGAAGACCCAGAGGTGTTGCATCAGTTCCCCTTCATATGAACAAGACATGATGTGTGTGTCTCCTATATATCGAGCTGAATAATCTGCTTATTTATAACGTTTGGTTGAGAGCATAGCAGTTTATGGAACCCACTGTAGATGTGGCAGTAGGACTAGAAGTGAGGAGATCAGTGCAGATGGATCTGGATCACTGCTGTTGTATGGTAATTGTAAATATTACTTTTTTTTTTCTGTTCTTTTTTTGTATTGAGTGACCATTGTTTAATTTGTATTTTTATTTGACCTGAGCTTCCCTAGGCGATGCTTGCAGCGGCCACTGGTCTGGATTAGTTTGTCATTTGGTCTGAGGAGGGAAAATTTTAAATTTATGTTTTAGGTTTTATACCCCTCAGCTATTTGTTTATTTGTAGAAATGGCAAAAAAAAAAAGAAATTTGTACTGCTAATTTGGAACATTTGGATGTTTTCTATAGTCAGAGGTGTTCTATTCCTGGAATATACCATTTGAACAAATAAACCTGTCTTTAGCAACTGCCTGACTCTTTCTTTTTTTTCTTTTCTTTTTTTTAATTACTATATTGTATTTTCTTGTGCTTGTATTAAAAAGCAAATGTTTAATTCTGTAATCTGTGGTTTATCCTTGACTGTAATTCAGGAATCTGTGTGCTGGTGCTCGGTAGGTGATTAGTAATGCCTGGCGTCTGTCAAAATGGCTGCGCTTTATTATTTTCCCATATTTAAATATTCAGCGGCTTTTTCATCCATATATTAGGTGGTTATATTTAATAATCATTAGAAAAACATACTTTTCTTTAACATTGCACTCCGCTGAAGTGTATAAACCCGCTATAAGGATAGTGACGCTGGATCCGATGGTAGGTTTAATGTCAGTTATTTTGTTGCAGATTCGAAAGTAAACCAGTAGCTCTTAACGCCTCAGTAACTGTTGCGTCTTTATAGATACATTGTATCTTATTCACTGTAATGATCGTTAATCTAACACTACTGGACTCGTTTTTATATACTGTACAACGTTACTGTATATGCTAAATGGCTAACAGCTAGCAGTTCCTGTCACCTGTACGCGTGGTAGGAGAGCTGTTTACAAAAACAAGATGGAAATAAATATACGTTATATTTATTTTATCTAATTAATAAAAAACGTTCAGTAAAAATAATGTCATGAACTGCTGTAAGTTGATATCTATCGAGCTAACAATGCCTGTAGGTTCCGGTGTGAGGCTGTTTGTGGCGGTATTTCCTGTTCGAAGTTTGATTAATTACTCAATTTTACAAAGAAATACTTAGCGAATATGTTACAAGGTGTTAAAAGGCAGTCTTGTTTTTCTCGAAGTTTCCTTGGTGGAGGAAGTTAATTCATTTATATGGACAAAAATGTTATTATTCTCTAATTCTTTTATGTTGTGTTCAACTTCTCTGGTGGAAATTTTTTTTTTTTGCTTATTCCGACCAGCTAATAAACCACAGGCCACAAGTGGAAACTGGTGGTATACACTCATCAGCCATAACATTATGACCACCAAGACAGTAATTACCTATGTGTTCTGTCACTTTTCTACAGGGACCAGTATTAACCTTTTCAGCTATTTGGACTACACGGACCAGCCTTCGCTCCTCACGGAAGCCCATGACCCTGTCGCCAGTTCACTGGTTTGCCTTCCTCGTATCACTTTTGGTATGTCTTGACCACTGCCGCCTGGGAACATCCCACAAGACCTGCACCTTTGGAGTTGTTCTGACCCAGTCGTCTAACAATTACAATTCGTCCCTTCTTACAGTAGCTACATTTTTAATCTCTCATTACAATGGTGCCTGGAAGTGGGTGGGGTATGTTAGACGGCAAGTGAACCTTGTTCCTGAGGGTGATGTGTTAGAAGCAGAAAAAAATGGGCAAGCATAAGTATTTGAGTGATTTGTGGGACAAATTTTGATAGCAAGAGAACTGGGTCAGAGCAACTGCAAAACTGCTAACCCTGGTCTGCAGTCGTCATGACCTACTAAAAGTGATCCAAGGAAGCAAAGTCAACCAGGTCGTGGGTGGACTTACTGATGCACATGGGGAGAGAAGGTTGGCCCGTATAGTCCGATCAAATAGAATCGCTAGTGTAGATCAAATTGACGAAAAGGTTAATACTGGTTGTGATAGAAAGGTGTAACGTGTAATATGTGTGTCACCTTCCTTTTCTTCTACAGCCTCCGTCTGCTCTATAACCCATTAACTATGCCGGCTGCCCTACAATAGCTGTTGCAAATGAAAATGGATGATATGTCTCTGTCAGGCCTGGATAACACCAAGCTAGAGGTAAACATGTCCTCATCATTCAAATTCAATTTAGCACCCATCCAAAACAAAGTAAACAAACTAAACCTGGTAATGGGCCAGTATAAACTACTGTAAGCTCTTGTCTCTGTGTGCTTTTTTAAAATTATTATTATTATTATTTAGGCCTTGGCTCATGACATCTATTCAGACTTGGTGGAAGATGCATGTTTGGGGCTTTGTTTTGAAGTGCACCGAGCTGTCAAGCAAGGCTACTTTTTCCTGGATGAGATGGACCAAGAAAGCATGAAAGATTTTGGTGAGTGGAAAAGTGACCATCCATGACATTAGAGGTGTTCCACAATTTCAGGGCTATGTGCAAGGGGTTCTCAATCTGTTTGCAGCTAGGTAGCCTTTAACTGTGAAGAAATTCACAATTAGAAGAAAAAAACCCTCAAAACATTTATTTCATAAACATAATCCTAATGTTCCTATATTTGCCACATAATTTAGTTATTACTTAGTCATATTTCTTGAAGAGGTATTATTTTTATTGACGATTTGAGAGCATCTAGAGTTAAATATATACATTTAAATATTTATCAAAAACTACATTTAAATAATGCTCAGAATATTTACTAGTTCCCCATGATTTTTTTATTTGACGTCAGATTTTGCTTTTCTGTCTTTCTATCCTGTAGAAATTGTGGACCAGCCAGGTTTGGACATATTCGGACAAGTGTACAACCAGTGGAAGAATAAGGAGTGTGTATGCCCCAACTGTAACAGGAGCATAGCAGCCTCACGATTCGCCCCTCATCTGGAGAAATGTTTGGGAATGGGGCGCAATAGCAGTCGCATCGCCAGCCGCAGGTCGCCACATTTCACATCCGCTTCCATTCATGTAGAAGTGTACTAGTTCCAGAAAAGAAATTTGCTTTACAGTCAATATCAAGAACAAGTTAGGGAGCAGAAGGAAGAGTGAATAGAAACCCCTTCTCACTTCAACATTCAAAGCACAGACATCAGTTTAGAAATGATGTATGACTGATGTAACACCATCACACGTGCTGCTACAGGTTCAGGGCTTCTACATTATAGAGTCTACCATTTAAGGTTAATAGTATATATAGAACTGTGCAAAAGTCTGAGGCACAGGCAAATAAATGCTGTAGAGCAAGGCTGCCTTTAAAAAACTATAACGGTAAAAATGTTTGCAGTTTCATAAGGAAATTAGCTTTTACGATTTGCCCTAGCATCATACAGAACCATCCACAGCTCTTTGAACTGTTCTTTTTCTAAGGACTTTGAATGTTGCATCTGCTTCTTTATTGCATGCGAAACCTGAGCAGCTTCCATTTAGTTTTTCTGCCATACAAATATTTTTGTGTAACTTTTAATTTTGCAGTGAAATACTAATGGTTGAAAATCTGAAATGTTTTTGTACTGACTCAATAATACAGTAATAATTAAATAAGAATTATAAAGTAAGACTTTTGCACTTTTTTTTGTGCTGCACGGTCAATTAAATAAAAAATCATATTGTCCATATTATGACACATATTGTGATTTAAAATGCAATATGTAACTATTAAATGTATTAATTAGTATTCAAACATATTCCTCTAGGCTAGCAGCAAATAATGGCACAAATTATTACATTAAAAGGATTTTCCCAATACTAATTTAGCACCTTTATAGTTAGTACAAATACTTAAATTATTAACAAACTCTACATACATCTCCAATTATGTGTACATCACACGAAATAAACCACAACCTTTCGCGATTAGATAAATGCCCATACTGTACCATGATTTAGATTTTTATGATTTTTAATGAATTTAAACTGTGCAGCACACGTATTAAACCTTCTAGTAGTATGTTTTTTTAAATTATTATTTCTACTGCCTTAGGAGACTCAGACACACGTACATATAAACTGATCATTGTACATTAATATTATTATCTGTTTGGTCTAAATGACACTTTTTGTTATTTAACCTTATAGGTTGTGTTTATTGTCTTACATTTGTTTTTTTAAAGTTTTGCGAGACCTGCAATATTTATCTGTGTATATCAAGTTGTTCCATAACTGCTGGTTTGCACAGTATATTGTACTGCTATAATTTATTTAAAAAATGTTTGTAAAGGAATCAATTAATGTGGTAAAGTTACAAGAGCAGCCATCTTGGATCAACTAAATCATTTATTCTCTTAATGCAGTTTGGTAATATTCTTGTCCTGAATGAAATTTTTTAAGCATCAAGGCATTCATTTTAATTGAATTAAAATGAAATGTTTGCATGTACTGTACATTACAATTCAGATGCAACTGTGACAGGGTTCTAGTGTTGCTGCATTGGGCTGGGAGCTCCAGTGCACAATTAATGATGCAACCTTCAGAAATCACATCCTTCTTAACTACATTTTAGGAAAATTGCACCACAATTTTTTTTCTCATTTAGCTGTTCCAATAAAACTATAAACTTTAGTAAAATGTTAAATTATTCATCAAAGCCCATTTCATAATCTTGCTTAGACATAAAGGTCAGCAGAATTTCTCTTTAAAGCATGTTGTATGCATCCTGTGTGTCTTCAGGATAGCCAGCAGCAACAATACAAGCAAGTCAGAAAGTGACCAAGAGGACAACGATGACATCAATGACAACGACTGGTCGTATGGTTCAGAAAAGAAACGTGAGCTGACTCGTTCAGTCATTTATATCAATTATATCTTCGTCATACAGTAAATTACATACATTGAAATTGACTTATGGAGGATTTAAAAGTTTTTAAAGGTTTTTTTGTTGTTGTTTGGTCCCTACAGCCAAGAAGAGAAAGTCAGACAAGGTATTTAAATAATCTAAAAAAAAAATTCTTAAGTTTTGTCAGATTTTTCCATTTTCTGTGAGTTCCATTATGGATGGATGCAGAAATGTTCTTTAGATTTCCAATAGAAAAATTGTTATACTACACACACGTGGTAGTACAAACTGTGTAGCTTTTAAGTCTTACTTACATGTGGCTCCACAGAATCCAAATTCCCCCAGAAGGTCCAAGTCGCTGAAACATAAAAATGGTGAGTTAAAATGTTTCATAAAATGTCCTGGATAAATTATTAAACACTGTCAGGCCAAAGAAAAGTCACACACACTAATATTTCATTAGACCACATTTAGCTTTTAGGGCACACAGTGTGCTGGCCAATTCATGTGTGGAAATGAATCCTCATGCCTTTCTTACCCTGATCATCCATCGCTCTGGAAGAGGGTCAGTCTGAACTGAATCAGACCACATGACATTTTCCCATTGTTTCAAAGTCTAATCTTTATGCTCCCTAACAAACTTAACAATTTCCGGTCATTTTAATGATTTCTTTGGTTGATCAAGTTTTCTATGAAAGGAGCACTGTTAAAAATGCTGATAATAAAAATGCTAATATTTAAGATAAGGTAATATTTGTTTTGTCAGCACTTTTTTTTAACCCACAGTAGTTTGCCTTTTTCCTGTTTTTTAGGAACTTGAAAAGCTGTACCGTTTATATTTTATGGCTGTTAACGTAATAACAGGAACTAACTTGTCTCATGGACTTGTCTCGACTACAATGCCTTCTAAACCCCATATTTTAAAAAAACAGTCACAAAAGCATTTCAGCAAAAAAAAAAACACATCTGATAAATTTGTCTGTTTCAAACAACACCTTTTCTCTACATTCAGCTAGCAGAACTGCAATTGAATGCTTCGGGCTGTGCCTCGTACAACCACATTACAGCCGTGCTGATATCCAGCACAACAGCACTCATCTTGTGTCATATTGCTTCTTATATTATCTTATATCATCTTCCAGTTCACGATGTGTAGTTATAGGACAATTCTCACCATCATTAATGATTATTTTCCTAAAACAGCACACTCTCTCATGTGTTATTTTATATGAGAAAATTATTTCTCTATTATCCTCTCCACAGGTGAGCTCAGCAGCAGCGTAAATCCCGATCTGTACAAGGTATTTGCTGGACCACATTAGTGTTGTTCTTACAGTACCTAACCTTTATTGACACACTGTGGGTTTGACTGCGATGATCGTTTCTGCTCTCTCCTCTATAGTACAACTACAGTTCTGGGATCAGCTACGAGACTCTGGGGCCAGAGGAGCTCAGATTTCTCCTGACCACGGTAGCTCTTCGTTCTGTCCATTCAGATAAAAATGCACCTAATCAGTCTGTATATAGTATTTCTCCTTTTAACTGAAGTGCTTGTGGTTTTGTAATGTATTGTGATTGTAATTATACAGTTACTACTGTGTCATCATATTAATCACAACGTTCCATCAACTAATTTCAGTAGTTCTACAATGTGAAACATATTGAGAGTATGTTTCAAAGCTTGATGTATATATATCATATATACATATATACATATATGATTCAAAGCTTGTTTAAGTTGACTAAAGGCGCCACTAACAGAAGCCTTTCTCTTCTCAGCAATGCGGGGTCGTATCAGAGCACACTAAAAAGATGTGCACACGGTAAGTGAGACCCTCCTCAAACAACTTCCTCTAAGCGAAAGAGCCTTATGGTGTAGGTTTGAGGGAAAAAAAAATCAGTTAAATAAATATATAATATCTCATTTTCCTCATAATTCTAGCTATAATAAGTCCACTGAACAGGAAGCAAGATAATAGAAATCCCTTTTTCACAGAAATACCACTTAAGTCTGAATAGGCAATTTTTGCATGAGGAAGGCTTAAAGAAATAACTGCGTATCATCAGTCATACTGTACAACCCTTTCATTTTAGCATAAAAGTTGTCCATTACATTTTAGTACTTAATTAATAATAATAAAAAAAAAAAAGATTTATTGCCGTGTTTGGTTATTCATGAAAAAAGCCCAAATCAGTATCATATAAATAGTTAATATGTAGAAAAACTTTAATGAAAACACTCTAGGGCTAAAGGTTTTCTAAGACTCAAGTCCGTAGGGTCCCAGTCCACTGCAGAGCACAAACACATACACACACTACGGCCAATTTGGGCACGCCAATTAGCCTAACCTACATGTCTTTGGACTGTGGGAGGAAACCGGAGTACCCGGAGGAAACCCACCAAGCACGGGGAGAACATGCAAACTCCATGCACACAGAGACGGGAATCGAGCCTGGTCGGAAATCGAACCTGGACCCTGAAGATGCAAGGCGACGGTGCTAACCACTACACCGCCGTGCCGCCCAACTTAAATTACTTAAAGAAAAACTGAACATTGAAAGTCCAGGATTCATTTATCTGAGTAGTTTTTTAGATTTTCACTCTCATTTCCAGTCCAGTCCGTGTACCTGACCAGTTTCCAAGGAATGTTTGTGTATTTGTTTGTTACGCCACACAGTGAACTATAAATCATTCAAGGATAAAACCATCTACCTTAAGGCATGAACCAGTGAGAAACGGGTGCAGATGATGACAGATGCTCAGGCTGGTGATTAGTATACTGGTGATGCTGAGCGTTGTGTTCGTTCTATATTGTATCTTTACGTACGGTACTATGAAGCTTGTCTCAGTAAAACATTTGTTCCAATGTCCATAATTTAATCTACAAGATACAAAATATTATGACGTTCATAATATTTTTTTATGAATAAAGAGTGGGGGACAAAGATGCATATAAGTTGTGTGTGGATTCTGTCTGTAGGTGTGCTCGTGTGTACAGACCTAGGGTTGTATGTGATTTTGCACGGGTCTTGTAATGACATGATCTTTTTCATTTGTGTAAATGGAAACGATCGTGTCCATTTTGCGACTGGTTTTATGGAACACAAGTGGCAACTTAATACAAATATTAATTGAGTAAAAATATGAATTTAAAATACAAAATATCTTTTTATTCGGCTCATTTTTTCTCTTCCAACGTTCAACCAAACTGATGCACTTCCATTCTGATTGGAGGATAATTCCTTTTCAATTGGACAGGTCACGGTTGTTTAAAGCACTGCCTGTTGTTTATAAGATGGGACTCATTAGACTTCTGCCAGCACCCAAGGCTAGTCCTAACTGCTAATAGCTAACCTCTCGCACCCTGTTGGTTGCTGGCAAAGTCCGTGTCTCCAGACAGTGTGTGTGATGCAGTGCATAATGCCACATTGTGTCCTGACAGGTCCCAGCGCTGTCCCCAGCACACGGACGAGCAGAGGAGGGCAGTCAGAGTTTTCCTCCTGGGGCCGTCCGCGTGAGTTTCACCCTCCCTCCCTGACTTAATGGCCTTCAGTCTGAAAAGTCCAGTTACAATTTGGAAAGCTTCTCACTTCCTCGTTTTATTTTCACACGCTTTTACAGTTAAACAGCAGAAAATATAAACGTTTAGGTCAGATATGTGTCGCCTTGTTTAAACGTAGACTATTTTAAATAACCTTTATTCAGCCTCGGTGTCATCAGCCACTGATGCCCTTCGGTGAGGTCGTACTTTTATAGCTCAATGTTTTTAACAGTTGCATCCAATTTCCCCTGTAGTCTAAGATGAACTGATCTGCTTCACTAATGTTTATGTAGCCTGGAATCCACTTACCATAAAGATTGAAGGCCTGCCTGAAGAGCTTCCATGTAAACACAGACTATTAGTGCTTCTATCACCAACACCTGAATGTTTGCTTATTCAGCAGTATTGTATTTTGAATTTATGCTTTATAACGGAAGTCATATGCACTATAATGAGAATAAAGCACGACTGGGAGTGCTGTCAAAGAAAAATAATCAAGGAAAAGGATTATTTTTTACAAATATCGACACAACCTAAAGTGTTTTATTCCACCTCTACCACAACAGGTCACCAGTGAATCATTTTTTTTTAGTTATTAAGAAACTTAGTTCCTGCTTTATCTATTACAAGATGCTCCAGACTGGAGACTCCTTCCATGAACATTTATTAAACATCTCTTACAGAAAGTTTCACCGTATCAGTGATTATGCTTTTTCTTCGCTTTTCCCTGCCCAGTTCAGATGATGAAGGTAGATGTTGTCGTGAGTCAGAGGGGTTCCGACTCAATCACACTGGATGGTTTTTATCTTATTGTTTATCTTTTCCTCACTTCAGTATCGCAGCGCGCGCTATGTGCTGCACGAGCCGCAGTTTGTTTAACTCCGCACGTCATTGCTCAGTGCTGCTGTACGCGCGCGAGTCTAAATACTTACGGATAGTTCCGTAAATATCGGAGTTTTTATGTGTAGTGTCCGATTATCTCCGGGGATTTTCGTCTGTCTAAACTTCTAGCAAATGCTATACTTCGGCATTACTTCACAGAGATTCTTCAGTAGACACGTTTGTTTGTGTACGGAGTCGAACTGGAATTACGTCACTTCCTCTTTTGAGCACGAGCGCGTACTTATGTCCCGCCTTCCGTGCTCGGGAAGGTGTGAATCGTTCCCGAAACCACCTCTGCAATCGGTCCAGGGATTCGTTCCCGAGCGCGGAACGATTACATTCTCACAGACAAAAATCAACTGGTCCCGGGGCCAAGTGTACTCGGAAACGGATCCGGGACCCCAGTGTGAAAACGCCCTTATTCTGGTAATTTTTTTGCCCTAGATTATAGAGCACATCTGTCATACAACTACCCCTAAATTAGCTGCTACCATAGACACAGTAACATATTGGAACAATTGACATGCAAGTCTAGATGTGACAATAAGAGAAACGATATTTGTATTTTCTGAGGGATTTTTTTCCTTTTGTTTTATTTATGTCTGTACTGACCTTGGCTTGTCGATTGACAGGTCAACACTGCCCGACCCCGAGTCAGTGCTGGATAATGACGGGTATGACACTCCTGATGGACAGCTAATCATGTCCCGCCTCCAGTGGGATGGCTCATCTGACATCTCACCTTCAGACTCGGCGTCCTCCAAAGCCAGTGAGTAATGCCCCATGATGCACAATAAAATGATTAGGAGATTTGGATGTACATGTACAGTACCAGTCAAAGGTTTGGACACAAGGATTTATTTTCTACATTCTAGGACAATACTCTTTTTTTTTTTTTAATAGTTTTTGCAAGAACAGTATTGTCAAGTGCATTTGCAAAACCCATCATGCACCATGATGAAACTGGCTCTCATGAAGACCATCGCAGGAAGGCAAGACCAAAACTTAGCTCTGCTGCAGAGGTTAATTTAGAGTTACCAGCTTCAGAAATCACCAATTAACAAACAGCACGCCAGATTAGAGGCTTTACAGAGCATTATAGACACATCTCAATATCAACGGATAAGAAATAATCTTTCTAAAGAAATAAAAATCAGGGAAAACTATGTAGTTAGAGGGTGTGTCCAAATTTTGGACTGGTAGTGTATTTATTCAAGGAACGAAATCTACATTTAAAGTCTCATGTTTAAATGTTTCCATTGCCGTATTTCTTTTTTAGCAGATTGACCTATTGTCACGTAATTTAGGAAAATACACTTAAAATGTCTGTCCTTTTTTTATTATTATTGGTGCCTATGTAGCAAAGCATCACTGGTATTTTCTTGCAGGTTTTTTTTTTTCATACAAACTTTGGCATGTAACTAGTCCCGCACCGTTTGTCGTATACCCATGAAAGAGGTGTCAATTCATGCGGCTTATTCAGGAATGGTGTGCTATGACTTAGCTCCTAAGGGGTGAGGGGTAAATCACCCAAAAATCCCATAGACTTAACTTTGAGACCATCAAGAGGCTTGCAAGCTGTGTCAGAACTTACCCTGCAAGAGGGTATAAGTTGTACTCCTGGGGTGCAAGAGGTGCCCAAATTTGACATATAATGGTGAAGGTACTCCCCGTTGAAACAGGAAGTGCTCAAGGTTGCATTCCCTGCTATGGTAACTTCCATAGGATCTTTGAAATTGACCCGAACTGTGAATCCCTTTGTCATAGAGACATGGAGGGTGGGCTCATTTTACTCAGGCAACCAATCAGTCTCTCAGGATCATTGTGAACTGTCAAGCCACGCCCTAGCAACCACTTTAGAGCACCTTAGCAACTGATCCTGTAGCCAAGTATTATAAAAGGCCCAGAGGCCACTCACATTTTCTTCAGAAAATAAATAAAATAATTATTATATTTATAATAATAATACTGTCTATAATATTATTATTATTATTATTATTATTATTATTAAGTTTTCTTCAGAACATGTACCTGTCTAGTTATTATTATAATTTTATTTATAAAATTGCCAGGGGATTACATAGTGTACATAAATGTAATCCTGTGGTACTGTAATGTGCATATATTACAATTTATTAGGAACATGTACAGTCGAGGCCAAAAGTTTTGAGAATGACACAAATATTAGTTTTCACAACGTTTGCTGCTAAACTGCTTTTAGATCTTTGTTTCAGTTGTTTCTGTGATGTACTGAAATATAATTACAAGCACTTCATACGTTTCAAAGGCTTTTATCGAGAATTACATGACATTTATGCAAAGAGTCAGTATTTGCAGTGTTGGCCCTTCTTTTTCAGGACCTCTGCAGTTCGACTGGGCTGCTCTCAATCAACTTCTGGGCCAAATCCTGACTGATAGCAGCCCATTCTTTCATAATCACTTCTTGGATTTTGTCGGAATTAGTGGGTTTTTGTTTGTCCACCCGCCTCTTGAGGATTGACCACAAGTTCTCAATGGGATTAAGATCTGGGGAGTTTCCAGGCCATGGACCCAAAATTTCAACGTTTTGGTTCCCGAGTCACTTAGTTCTCACTTTTGCCTTATGGCACGGTGCTCCATCGTGCTGGAAAATGCATTGTTCTTCACCAAACTGTTGTTGGATTGTTAGAAGAAGTTGCTGTTGGAGGGTGTTTTGGTACCATTCTTTATTCATGGCTGTGTTTTTGGGCAAAATTGTGAGTGAGCCCACTCCCTTGGATGAGAAGCAACCCCACACATGAATGGTCTCAGGATGCTTTACTGTTGGCATAACACAGGACTGATGGTAGCGCTCACCTTTTCTTCTCCGGACAAGCCTTTTTCCAGATGCCCCAAACAATCGGAAAGAGGATTCATCCGAGAATATGACTTTGCCCCAGTCCTCAGCAGTCCATTCGCCATACATTTTGCAGAAGATCAATCTGTCCCTGATGGTTTTTTTGGAGAGAAGTGGCTTCTTTGCTGCCCTTCTTGACACCAGGCCATCTTCCAAAAGTCTTCGCCTCACTGTGCGTGCAGATGCGCTCACACCTGCCTGCTGCCATTCCTGAGCAAGCTCTGCACTGGTGGCACTCCGATCCCGCAGCTGAATCCTCTTTAGGAGACGATCCTGGCGCTTGCTGGACTTTCTTGGACAATTATGTGGATAATTAGAATAAATCATGCTGATCGAGGCTAGTCGAGTTTCGGTTAATGTTCACATCAACCATCAGAACTGGAAAAATGTGATCTCAGTCATTTTGACCCTGTTGACTCATGACTGTTAATTCCAGTCAGTCAGGCTTGTTTGAGCATTTCCATAACTGGTGATCTCCAGACACTCCAGGCACTAGAGTTTACTCAGAATGGTGCAGTAAAGAGAAAGGATACAGATAACTCGGATAACCACTGTGTACAATTGTGTTGAGCAGAAAAGCATCGCAGAATGCTTCCCAAGGCAGATGGGCCACGTTGGGTTTCACGACTGTCAGCTAAGAGAAGGCTGAGTATTGCTGACCATATGACCATGTGCTGACCATGTGCATTGTTTCAAAGCTGCAGTTCACTATTTTCTAATGCCTATTTCCAGCATAATTATGCACCATGTCAGAGAAAAGGCCATCTCAAACTGGTTTCATAAACACAAACAATGAGTCATGGCCTTTGAATCCAACAGAACGCCTTTGGGATGTTGGGATGTTTGGCAGTGTGACATTTACAGGATCAAAGTGCACCTGAAAAACCTGCGGAGTTTTCGTCATGCGGTCATGCCAACGTGGATTGCAACCTCAAAGAGAAACCCATGCCTCGAAGAAGAGAGAGCAAAGGGCCCTACCCAGTATAAATGTACTGTAGTGTATCAGAAACAGTGTTTGGTGAGTTTAGTGTTAATGATGTTAAATGAAAAAAAAAATAAATGTAAGTGTGAAAAGAAGAACATGTTTTTTTGCGCAAAATAGAAAGGTAGCTAAAAATACATTTCAATTAATTAAAAAATTTAACACACACACCAACATCCTGTATTACCCTAACACTCAGTATGAACACAGTACCCCACCATGCAACAAAAAAAAAAGGATTTGCCTCCTTCCTGATTTTTAATTCTATTTGCATATTTATCACACTTAAATGATTGAGATCATCAAACAAATTTTAATATTGCACAAAGATAACCCAAGTAAACACAAGATACAGTTTTTAACTGATGGTATCATTTATTAAGGCGGGAAAAAGCTGTCCAAAACTTCCTGGCCATATGTGGAAACCCCGCTTGTTAAAATCATTAATCATGATATTTGGAAAGCTGAGTTAAATACCAGTTGGTCGATTATTGCCAAACCTGTCAAGAAATCACTTAAATGGAATCTGTCTGACAAAATGAAGCATGCTAAAAGAAATAAAAAAAAATTTAAAAAGGAAATCTAAAAACCGTATTTGTGTTTACTCTGGTTATCTTTGTGTAGTATTAAAACATCTTTGATGATCTCAATCAGTGAAAAAAAGAGTGACCAATATGCAAAAAAAAAAAAAATTCAGAAGGGGTATACTTTTTCACAGCACTGTATTCCTTATCTATCCTCATGTAATAAATTCTTTTTGTTCTCCTTCTCACAGGTACCAATAACTCAGACTCTAAGAGACCTAAGAAAAAGAAGAAGCCTAGCTCTCTACTGAGTAGTGCTGGAATGTGTGAGAGGGAAAAAACAGGAGAGCGAGGAGAACGAGAGAGAGGAGGAGGAGGAGGAGGAAGCAGCAGTGTGACTGGACTGGGTGCGGCAGGCACTAGCAGCAGCGGCAACTCCCAGAATGCACTTGCTCTGTCAAATCGTAAGAAGAGACCCAGACCTCCACCTCCACCAGCCCCTAATATTTATGATGACCTGAACTAAAAACATAACACGCCATTAAATGCCATCATGATCGCTACACTGAATTTTATTTTATTTTTTTTGCTTTGCTTTTTCAAATCAGGATTTGTGTTGGCATATGTGTCATGTGCACTTGAATATCGGGGTTACGTCGACTTGTGGTTGGTAGAAATGTGCTGTAGTATGTCTGGACTAAAGTGAGGCAATATGCGTGAGTGTGACGGGTCCTTTTAAATCATCCTATTAACGGTCTGGCTTCAAAAACTACAAAAAGAATGTCGCTGCCTCTTAATCGACGTCGCTGTTTCAGAACAGTCCTACTGCGTCTTACTAAATAAAGCTTCTTTGATAATCACTGTTGTAGCTTCAGGCCAAATTATTCTCCTTCAATCAACATGTTGTTATTATTCAGTACACATTGCACTATTTATTTACAGTGTAAAATTTAGTGTTAGTGATCCTCATGCGGTCTGGAAATGTGCACGTTTATCTTTCTTTGGTCTTGAGAGCACTTATTTCATCTTGTTTTACACTGAAGCACTAAAAAATAGCACGTTTTCTGAGTAATGTAAATGCACTTCGTTTGGGGTAAATACAAAAGCCTTATTGTTGTTGTTTTTTTTCCCAGCTTTTGTTTTTGTAATTTGTGGATTCAGATTTAAAGTGTGTATAAACGTTTGTGTGATGGCGGGAGAGAAGATTCCACTATTGCTTATCTGTACATAGGAAGTTGTGCTGTGTGTATGGATGTGTTGTAATTTTTTCAATGCTGGCGTTGGTTCTGTCACACCTTCCTGAACATCCTGTGGTATTGTAAATAAAGCCTGGTGTATCTCAGGACCACGTCTCACCTGGAATGTGTCTTTCGTATCATATCTACAGACCCAGAGATTTTATTTCTACAAAAAGAAAAAAAAATGAGGGGAGAGCAGCAGAGATTATTGGTGCTTTGAGGCAAAATGTAAAGATTTATTGAATATATATATATATATATATATTATATATACGCACACACACACACAATACTGTGCAAAATTTTTAGGCATTTTTTAGATGTGAAAAAATGCTGTAAGCAAAGAATGCTTTCAGTAATATAAATAATGGTTGTTTAATTACAAAATGCAAAGTGAGTGAACAAAAGAAAAATCAAATCAATATTTGGTATTACTACCTTTTGCCTTCAAACCAGCATCAATTCTTATAGGTACACTTGCACAAAGTCAGGGATTTTGTAGGATTATAGTTAGATGTATGATCAACCAATTATACCAAACAGGTGATAATGTCACACGTAGGTTGAAACCCAGTCATGAACTGAAACGGAAACAGCTGTGTAGGAGGCTTAAAAAGGAAACGGGCAACATTGAGGATCGCTGACGCAGTGGTCAGCCAAGGAAACTTAGTGCAGCAGATGAAAGACACATCAAATTTATTACCCATCGGAAATTGGAAGATGTCCAGCAGTGCCATCAGCTCAGAACTGGCAGAAACCAGTGGGACCCAGGTACACCCATCTACTGTCTGGAGAAGTCTGTCCAGAAGTGGTCTTCATGAAAGAGCTGCAGCCAAAAAGGCTGTGCGAACAAAGCCAAGCAATGTGGGTGAGGTGGGGCCAAGCGCCCTGATCTCAACATCATCGAGTGTGTCTGGGATTATATGAGGAGACAGAAGGATGTGAGAACACCTACATCCACAGAAGATCTGTAGTTAGTTCTACAAGATGTTTGAAACAACCTATCAGCCGAGTTCCTTCAAAAACTGTGTGCAAGTGCACCTAGAAGAATTGAAAAGGGTGGTGACACCAAATATTGATTCGATTTAGATTTCTCTTTTGTTCATTCACTGCATTTTGTTCATTGATAAAAATAAATGATTAACATTTTAATTTTTGAAAGCATTCTTTATTCACAGCATTTTTTCACACCTGCCTAAAACTTTTGCACTGTACTGTATATACTGTATACATGTTTATTATATTTGCAAAACATTTAGTTTGAGTAGTAACAACATTTTAAATCTTCTTTAAGATAAATTATATGTAATTATTATTTTAAATATATATATATATACACTGTATATACTCAGGTCCATAAGCATTTGGTCATTGGATTGGAGCAGTGTTGGTGTTTGCGCTTCAGTACTTCGCAGTGTATACACACATGGACAAAATTGTTGGTAGCCTTCGGTCAATGGAAGAAAAACTCACAATGGTCACATAACTTTAATCTGACAAAAGTAATAATTTTACAAAATTCTAGGAATGTTAACCAATGAAAGTCAGACATTGCTTTTCAACCATGCTTCAACAGAATTATTTTAAAAAATAAACTCATGGAACAGGCCTTTTTTCCTTTTTGGTTTAAAAATTGATATTTTGCATCAGCATACAAACCGAACCGAACTGTATCCAACCAAACTTGTAAGTTGTACGTGTGTCCAAGAGCTGTTCAAAACCCATTAGTGTCAATGTTAAGCCAAGCAAGGTGATGTGTGTGTGTGTGTGTATATATATATATACATATTATATATATATATATATATATATATATTATTTATTTATTTATTTAGGCATTTTGAGAAAGATTTAGTGAAGAAATAACACCATGGATCCCAAGTAAGTTAGTAAGAAAAAAGGGAGGCACTTAGTGTAAATATATATATATTTTTTAATTAATCGCTTAAAAAGCAGCTGGTGCCAAGAAGAATCGTAGGTTTAATGTGGTTTTTATTTTTTACTTCATTTACTTGACTATTCTACATGTTTTGTTTTTATTTGAGAAAATATGTTAAAAATTTGTAATACAAGAAAAAAAAAGTATGGGAAAATTCATATTGCACTACAAATTTTCACCTTAAGAACTCCCCTCAGATGAGGGGAATTAAACATGTATATACTGCTGTAATTCTTAAGTTGTACATACCTCAAATCCCAGTTTCATCCCATGTCAGGTCCTGCCAAAATGCACCGAAATGTTCGAACACACTATTGTTATACGACAAAGTGATCTCACCCATCGATGTCAAATGAGATTTAATTTTCACTTTTTTATATTATGTACAGAATACACTTTTTATTTACAGAACTTAATCATTTTTTTTTCTCTGTTTTTTTAATAACTCGATTCATGTGTGCACAAAGCACAATGTGTATTGCTAAAGAACAAATCATTCCAAGTATTGAAACTAAAAAAAATGTTTGTTTTTTTCCAACTCAAAGGTAATACTGTTGAACAAAACTTAAACATGAACAGAAACAAAGGAGCTGGTATGCTATGCACACTCGTTAATCATACAAAACATACTCAGAAAATAAATATGCTAAATGATTAGCATAACACAAAACTGCGCTTCGTTATTATGAAATTAAGATTATTTGTTAAAGTTTGTTTACAAGTATGACCCTCTGGGTTTACTGGTTCGTGCATCGCATGGTCAGTTGAACTGTACAGTTGAAGTGATGCATGTATAGAAACAAAACAGTCATTAGTGGAATCCCAACCTAATGTCCATCTATCACATCTTGTGTCTACTG
The DNA here is from genome assembly GCA_030347435.1 of Clarias fuscus. Taxonomy (NCBI): domain Eukaryota; kingdom Metazoa; phylum Chordata; class Actinopteri; order Siluriformes; family Clariidae; genus Clarias; species Clarias fuscus. Next base: position 20,473,042 of record CM059222.1, read on the forward strand.
GAAAGGGTGCAGGAAGTTAAAGTGCTCAGCAACGTAACTCAACTTCCTTTTACATTGATTGCGATGGCAGGAAGAAAGACATTATAAGGAGTAAGGGTTCAATAAACATAATTTTACATGTAACAGTTTTGTGGAATGCTTTCTTAAATTACCAACAAAACAAAAAAAAACTCTTGTTGCATGGATAGACAAAACCTGATCTTCATCCATGAGTTCTGACTAAACAGGCTTGCAGCTCTTTTCTCAGTGCAGAGAATCAGGCTGAATGCTGCAGATATGATAGATTAGAGACTAGGTTGGATGTTTTTCTTTTAAACAATGACAAGAAAAACTAGCATAGAAGTTAATCCATGACAAAGAGCTGAAACAGTGACTTGAGGGGAAAAAAATCATCCTCGTGTTTAGATGAAATTACTATAAAGATTACATGAATCTAAAGCATAATTACAGCATAATAGCTCCCTAATCACCCAAGAGGAAATCCGTAGACACACACACACATTTTATCTCTCTCTCTCTCACACACCCAGACACACCACACATCTAAATGGCACCAGAAGCCAAAAGGCTCCCTGAGTACTTTGTCTGCTACCATTCCTTCTCCTCATCACGCAGCATCTGCTTTTTCACATTATAATAATTCCATTAAATGCATTTCAACTCACAGAGACATCTTCCACCCTGATTTCTTTTCTTCTTTTTTTTTTTAACAACCTGCCTCCTTTTGTCATTCCTTTTTCTGTCTTTATTATACTCAGCGGCTGTGCATGCCGAAGATGAGGAAACTGAAGAAGACGGTGACTCCCACCAGAGAGACGGTGGCCGGCGCCGTGAATAGCTGCCGGTAGTTGAAACGGAAATACCAGACCACGGCTAGCAGCACGACAAACACCGGGACCACCAGGCTGCCCGTGCTGAACGTGAGAGCAGCTGAACGCAGGCCCCCACTGATACCCGACCCGGCTTGAGCACCCTGCCTGTCGTCTGGCTCGGCCTGGGCCAAGGCTGGACTCTGGGCCTGGCAGATGTGGCAGTGCAGCACGCTGTTGTGGGTGATGTTGAGTGAGAGCAGTGTGCGTCGTGGGTCCTGAAGCAGTTGCCCTTGATAGATCAGCTTAATCTGACGCTCACGCCCGGAGAAGTATTTACTGAGGACAGAGAGTGATTTTGAAGTTTTGATGTAATGCATACAAGCCCTGGAAATGTACATCAGACTGAACGGAGTTTCCACCCAAAAGTAAAAGTAATGTACACAGGACGCTATGCAGTAAATCATCAGAACTCACAAGTATAGTGTATGCCTACAAAATACAGTACAAAATAGTGGTCCTCAATTTTTTTCTATAGGAACCCACTTTTATTTTTAAATAAATGGTGGAAATCTCAACCCCCTGTTATTTATTTATTTGATTCCTGAGTGTTTACAGTTATCAGTAGAGATGAAAGAAAATTATTCACAGTATGGCAATTCATATATCGCCACACAGATGCCAAAACATTTTTTTTTTTTTTTTACAATTTTTTTATTTATATGTATGTTTGCATTTGAAGTGGTAAAATGTTGCTGTTCCTCTATAGTCCTACAGATGTCATGCTATAAACTATTCACACATTGGCAGGAAGAACAGAACCTTATGTGGTAAGAGCAAATTATCTTCCGAGTTTGTTTAGAATTGTAAGAAAAAAAAATTATATATAGAATTAGGATATTCAAAATTTGTGATACTAACAATCGAAACAATCGAATCATCACCTTGGTATTGTAATATTATCGTATCGACTGATCTCTGGTGATTCAAATCCCTAGTTATTAGGCACGGGTACAGCTGACCATTTGAATTAAATGGGTTTAATCAAAACTTCAAGTACTTCACAAACTGCAGACTTTGTATTCAGCTAAACAACAACCTGTCATCTGCAGAAGTTCTCTGATGACTCTGCCATCGTCGGCCTGATCAAAGAGGATGATGACAGGGAGTACTGAGGACTGATCCAGAACTTTGCAAGGAAGACCAAAGAACTGGTGGTGGATTTTCACAGGCACAAACACACTTTACTATCACCAGTGAACATTCAGGGAATGGACATTTTTCAGAGTGAACTTATACTTATAAATACCTTGGTGTTCATCAGAACAGCAAAGAGGACTGCACAGATGCAATTTATAGGAAAGGACAGAGCAAACTCTTTCTGCTGAGGAGGTCTTTTGGAGTGCAGGGAGCACTACTGAAGACCTTTTTGACTTTGTGATAGCACATTTTTTTAATCTGCAGATAGGAAGAGACTGGACAAGCTGATAGGGAAGGCCAGCTCAGTCCTGGGGATTTCCCTGGACACTGTACAGGAGGTGTGAGAAAGGAGGATGGCAGCTAAGCCATCATCATTGCTGAAGAACTCTCTGACTCTCACTCCAGTTCCTTCACTAACAGACTGATACATCCAGTGTCTAAAAGGAGCGATAATGAAGATCTTTTCTTCCTGCTGCTAATCAGAACTGCTACCAGTGAACCAGTCAACATAATGCCTACTGTTATTAGTTTTCTTTTGTGCGATAGAAACTCTGCAAAAACACCATTTAAAACTGTGCAATATTACCTAGTGCAATTCGTCTGAAAGTATAACTATTCTATTGTTTGTTTCTTTCCTTTTGTATACACTGTACTGTACCTAGTTTATATTTGCACATAACACTATACCTTTATTTGTCACTGTGTGAGAAATAAAGGTATATCGTATCTTATCTTAACATATAGGATTATAAATAATGTACCACTTTGTGACAAGCGTGTTGTTGCTGTGTCGTTCGGAAATTAAACTTTCAAATTTAATTAAAAAAATTCAGTGATAAATGAACGTACGTCTCTGATCCTCACCTTTTCAGCACCCCAACTGTATCCTGAGGCTTCAGCACAGCCAGCTCCTCTGTATCGTTCAGAAACTTCAGTCGCACCGTGATACATGTACCCTCGTCCTCGTCATCTTCCGTGCCCTCGTTCTCTCCTTCACGCTCCCGGCTCATTTTCTTCCTGCCTCCTTGGATATCCAGCAGCTCCTCTCCTGTTTCTCCTTCCTCCTCATCGTCCTCCTGTTTGTCCTCATCTGTTGTATCGTCGCTCTGCTGCTCAGCTGAATCTGAGCTGGATGGAGCTACCGCATAGCCGTCATGGCCCCCTAGGCCGATGAGTGAGGCGTGGGCCCCCACGGTGAGGATCGTGCCCAGGATGTGATCGCCACGATCTGCCACGTGGGTGGAGAGCCAGGCCAGGACCAGTGCCAGGAGCAAGATGAGCACACCTCCCAGCGCTGTGGCCTCATCGCCCAGGCCATCCAACATGGACAGAGCACACACCGCCATCTCACTGCCTCTGTTCAGGAATACATTTAATGGTGGCATGTTTTAGAGACATTTTTTTATTTAGTACAATATTTAAAAGTAGGTGTTACATATGACACTGGATGACATATCCTTAATACATTCTTGGTAAAATTACCTATGTGACAGCTTCTGAATATCATATTACACAATATAGATTCTCTAACAATAGACCTGTGATTAAAGAACATTACAATAGTATGTTCTAATTTAAGTATGTTCATCATAATCATTCAAGTTTGAGGTAATAAGGATGTGTTTAGTTTAGGAATCCACATTGCCACTACTGAATTTGTAAGCTGAGTTGCATGCAATCCATTGCAGCAGTCACATTAGGAGGTTTTAATCAAAATTGTCAGCTGCAACTGTGTTTGGTCACAATACCATTAAATCGGCCACATCTGTGTGTGTCACAATTTGCGTTTGTTATGACCACAGAATCATTTTACAACAGTGAACGCTCATTCATCGTCTATACCACATCATCCTCTATACAGGGCTGCGGGGGCCCATGAGCCTATCCCAGGAGCCTTAGGGCACGAGGCAGGGTACATCCTTGACGGGGCGCCAATCTATCACCAATCTATCTCACTCACACACACACACACACACACACACACACACACACACACACTCATACATCCTACAGGCAATTTGGAAACCCCACTTTACCTAACTTGTATCCCTTTGGACCGTGGGAGGAAACCGGAGCAACCACAGGAAACCCAACAAGCACAGGGAGAATATTTTTCTTCTTTTTCAAAAATAATTTTTAACAATTGAGATTGTTGCATTGAACAGCAGATCATCAATATTAAAGCAGATACACTTTATGGCCCAAAGCATGCAGACAGCTAGTTATCACACCCTTTCCGAAACTGTTGTCACCAGATTGTAAGCACACTGTCTTTGCATGCTGCAACGCAACACAATTTCCCCATCATTGGAGCTAACAGAACGCTAGGTAAGCACAAAACTGAATGTCTTTAAATTTCAGTCAAAGCACAACAGCTATAAAACCCCAAAAATGCTTTTCTAGCAATGATGCTTATTACGCCATAGCCCAGATAAGTTCTTTATGTTTTGTGAAATTTCACAAAAGGTTTGCGTTATCACACCAAAATAGGATTTTACTTTCCCTTCTACTCATTTCTCTGCTCCTCTCGCAGGTCCCTTTTACAAGCTTGGTGAACCTTTAACTAAAAAGCTTGATGTTTTTTTAGTTAGATGTTCCTAACTGCAACGTGTTTGAGAGCTTAGCCTTGTAGTTTATAAGACTTCAGGTTAATCTGTTATGCTGCCTCCAGAGAGTAAGAAGGAGGAAACCATGATATTTTTAGAAGTTGTGTGCAAGTCTGTTTTTTTTTTTAAAGAACATTAAGGTGTGACACACTGCCACAAAAGTTAATTCATTTATTCATTCATCTACTATACCGCTTATCCTGTCCCTGGTCGTGATGAGGGGCTGAGGCGGGGTACATCCTGGTGAAAGTCCATCGCAGGGCATGCCCACACACCCACACATACACACTACAGGTAATTTGAGAATGCCACTTAACCCAATTTGCATGTCTTCAGAGTGTGGGAGAAAACCAGTGTACTCAGGGAGAACATGCAAACTCCATACAAACACCTGAGGCGGGAATCAAACCCTCGACCCTGGAGGGCACAGATCTAACCAATCCTCCACAGCGCCACCTTTAGGACAGATTTACATCTGATATTTGTAATACAAAAAAAACCCCACACACGTACAGACCATTACACTGATCTCAGAACATGTTAGTTATGAACACTGCACATGAGTCATATGCAGTATAACCTGTAACTTACCCTGATGTTTATTTATCCTGTGGGTTAGTGACACTGCTACATCACTCAGGTTTAACTTAATACATGATTAGCTTATTGGAATCATCACCATTACAGTGCAGCCAGCTTTCCTCAGCTGCTATAGTGTTACCATGACAGCGTTGTTCCTGACATCTTCAGTAACTCTAAGTTCAGCTAACTTGCAGCTAATATTAGCTAATTAGCACAGCGGTTAGCTCTAACAGCACTGCCAATGTAGGGCAGGAAATAAACTCTCAAAATAGCATTAAAGTTTACACAAATGTGTGTCTGTAACTCGCTCCTGCATGAGACACATACACATATACACACAGAGAGACACTTTAGCGCACGGAGCTAAGCTACATGGCTAACTAGCCGCAGAGCGGTTAAGGACGACCTTCGGACCTTGCCTCAGCGCTCGTCTCATTCTCAAACCGTGCTCTTTAATACAACCGACACTCTACCTGGCGTGTTTATATAAGTGTCAGAAAAAGAAATAACGCCATTTACCGTCATTAAATCATTCTTGAAAGTTTAGTAATGATGCTATTTTAGCGCCAAAGCCGCCACGACACCTTACGTGGAATAAACAAACACGGACAGCTGACGCTGCGTCACCACCGGGCGACAGCCTCGGGTTGCCAGATCCACGAAATGCAAAAGAAGAGTTGCCAGCCGCGTCCTTTTAACAGATTTTACACAGAGCCAGCCAACAAAAAATAAGTATGCACACTTCAGGAACAGAACATTGTTTATAAATATTTTAATACGAAATGTATTGCTATATGTATGATAATACTATGATAATACTATGACACTATGATAATCCTAATACTATTAATATTATATTAATATAATATACATCATACTATTTTCATACTATTTCCTAATTTGTATTACATTTTTTGGGCCCCTCTATATAAGAGGGGGTATCAAAAGGTTTTGAAATGAATGAGTTTGAGATATGTTCTATCTCAGACACATTAAAACCCGGCAGTAGAATTTACTATTGATGATCTAGCCCATGGGGACAAATTCTTGATGCGCACTGTCGAAAAAGATGATGAGCATTCACTTGGTCGAACTGCAAACCTGTATCGCTCTTTTAGGTATAGAGATGATGAGCTCGTCCACTATGAAGACTGTTGCTTTGTCTCGTGGTCGTACCCATACACCCAAGTTTTGTTACTGGTAATGATCCTCGACATGAAGGACGGGTCATCCACTATTTTTCAGTTCTTGCCAGCCTGGGAACGAACTTGTTCAAATCACAAGTGATGATTTCTATTTTCGGGTGTTGAGCTTGTTGAAGGTCTTTCTGAATTCTCCTTGTCTCATGATGTTCTTCTGCTCTTAAAGCATGCATGCCACTCAAAACACCTTGAACGACTCATTGCAACATTGCCATGAACTTGCTGAATCATGTCAAATGTCTCTGTGGCAGATTTGCCCGGTTTCACACAGAATTTCATGTTTGCTCTTGGTTCTAACTTGCTGTCCATGATGAAATAGCAGACGTGGTAATGCACATGGTCAGAATATCACCTGCTGCACAGCTACTGATGTAAACAGGATGATGTCTTTTTGCACACTGACTTATGAAGGTCAGGGCTCACTGTAACCTTGCCTTGTGCTGCCATCTGATTCTGTGTTAAAAATGTATACACACTTCAACAGTTATCGATACTGTTTTCTAAAACTTTGATTTAATTATGTCAGCAATGTGTTGTTTTATGCTTCCTCTAAAGATGTCAGCGGTCGCACCGTTTTTGATGCTATTATGTGACAGTCAGAAGAAAGGCATATGTTTTTTGGGTAACTAGGTATATACAGTACATATATAATGTAGGATTAAGTAATGGTAAGAAATCCAATTGGGATAAATCAAGGATTCATTTTCTTCAAACACACTGTGATGTTATTTACAACAGCTAGACAGAACTGCTTAAGAAAAATTTACATTTACCCTAGAAAAAGGAGAAACATCTTAAACTCTTAAAATATACAACTGAACAAAGGCAAAAATAATAATATGTCCTAAGAAATATATTTTTAAAAAGGTCATACAAAATAGTGTAATGCATGCAACAAGTTGCATTGATGTAAGTGCATTGTCATGACCATGAGATAAAATAAACAGGGTCCTGGGCCTTGTTTATGATGACAGCAGCCCTTGGAAACTGTTCTTGCAAACAGGACGAGGACGTCCTGTTCTTGAAAATTGTAAATAGGACAGGGAGTATCCAAGGACCAAGGTTAGGAGGCTGTGGTGTAAGACTTACACACAAGTGTAATGTGGCTATGGGAAACTAAAAATCATTCAGAAAATTGCAATTCTTGCACAAGCTTGACATACTTTTGAACCTATCAAATGAAATTGAGCTCAAATTTTTGTTTTTAAAATTGTTCTGAAATTGTGCTTAACCATAGAAACCATGTTTTAACAAACTAATCATAAGTAGTCACTTATTCAGTCGGTTCATAAGAGGTGAATATTGAAAACACACAAAGTATGTGTGTAAAGTATGTAACAGTCCTCATGCACCGATACTGTGAGTAGAGACAGTAATTTAACTCTCCAGTAATTCTTTAATTAAAGTGTTTATCAATAGTAGAAAAGATTTATGATCTATCTGTATGTATATCAAGCTATGCATGTTTTTAAGCTCATAATAGCAATACTTAACCCTGATTTACTAATTGTTATATTTTAAAACATATACAATAATATAATATATATCTTATATATTATAACATTATTTAGTGTTACATACATATATATGACAGATACATTTAAATTGACACAATTGTTATCTTTTCAGTAAAGATCAATCATTGGGGAATTTGTATAATAAACAGATTCTAAAAAATAATTTTTGTTTAAAAATGTCATGTTCTTAGTGAAATTTTTGTACAAGTCCTTTATTTATCCATTTGGAAAGAGTCTCCAGCGTCAGTGATTTATAATTGTTTGCCTAACGTGACAGAATTTTCAGGACAGAAGACAGGGTGCTTTCTAATTTCTCAGAAAAAAATATTATATTAGTTATTATTTATTTATTCTGCTTTTTTTCTTATCATCAAGGGACATAACTGATAATGTCACAGGTAAGAGGGATAAGCTTGTATTGCAGATGCTCCACATTCAATATTTGTTATTGTGTAAAATAACAATAAAATGATATCTGTGAATCAGTGATCTTAATAAAAACAATCGTATTACTAGCAAATTTGAAAAAAAAAATGCAAAAACATTTAAAGGCATTAATAAAATTGTGCTGTATTCCATTAAGTGTGCTTATGGTCATTTGCCTGCCACCCTCATTTGGTTAAAAAATTAAAAGATTACCCGCACAAAGCATTCCATGGTTATATGGTAGAGTTTATTATTTGCACCAGAGTTCATGTTTTTGTCTGTGTTCTCCGCTCCATGTTTTATTGGATCTCTCCTTTAATCATCAGCAGGAGGTACTCTTTTAATGCACATGGGATGTTTAGTTTATCAATGGCCGAGTGGCATCGCGCACCCAAACTGTGTCTCAGGGAACATCGACAGAGGTGCTGGAGTGTACGGGGCTGCCCATTCATCTGGCGAACCGAGTCAAAGAAGCACTTGTGTTTCTGGGGATGAGGAGGAAATGCATATTTGGATGAAATCAGAAATCCAGTAACAAAGTGTAAAAATAGATTTTTAAAAACTGAACTACCTTCAGTAGTTCATCTGGGACTTCCTGCAGCCAGTCCTGGCAGTCTGGCACCACTGGATAGCAGTTCAGCATTACTTCCAGAGTGGCAGGGGAGAGGAGGCACAACTTCAACATCTAAGAACACACACATATACACACACACTAAATAGGAATGTATATAGTAACAAAGTGTACCCAAATGAAAAACTAATCAAAATATAATTATAATTAAGATCAGGTGGAAATTATTTCCTGTGTCATTTGATATTTTCAGTGTTCACTTACTCTGCTAGAAGGAGGCTTCGCTCCATGGTTCAGAAGAGAACGAGCAATTACTTCAGGGTGTTGCTCTGGATAATCCTCTACCACCTTTAAAAAAAAAAAAAAAAAAAGTGGTCACTCATGGCCTGCAACATCAGAAGACCACGCCAAGTTTCACAACTGTCAGCAAAGAGCAGGAATCTCAGACTTCAATGTGCGCAGGTTCACTGAAACTGAACCATCCATAGCTTTGTCAGCTTGTTTAACACTGGTTGAACTGTAGTTTATAAACTCAAGTTTGCCAGACAATATATAATTATTAGTAGTAATAAACAATCCTAGAAAACTGTACAAATCAATTATCCAGCTGATGGTTGACTTTTGAACTTTTCCTCTGTCGTCGATTGAGGATGTTTCCATTCCATACTCTCGGGCTGATAGTGTTACAGTATGTAGTGTGGATTGGAGAGCCGCACCATGAGATGTTTATGTTTATTAGAGCCCTAACACAGGGCTTTAGAGGGGGTCAACGGAATAGAAGTTTGTGAGAGTGCTTATGATACGCATGGGAAGACCTTTCCGTTTGGAGATAGCGTCGGATTATTAACTAAGGAACTTAAAAGCAGTCGCAGCTGGTGCAAAAAAACATTTTTGTGTGGGGGGGAGGCAAACAAAATTAAAATTAAACTTTCAATAATTGCCTGTAAATAGGCATTTATCAGGTGATTAAGCATCATTACTGCTAGTATGAAATAAATCGTGCAATAAATGTACTTTAAAACAGTGAATTGAAGTTTAAAGTGACTTTATTGTCAGTAATGAAAAACACACAAATGACTGACAAAAGCAGCATAAACACAGGCCAGTGGCTCTATTTGAAAAGATTATTTTTTCTCTGCTTTCTTCGTTGAGAATGTTCCAATCACATGAGCCCAAATATTTAAAAACAATATCGATTCGCTAAGAACAAAAGTAGGAGGGTTTGGGGCGCACAGTGCTGCGCCCCAAGGATGATTTGAAGAAATCCAATTAGATTTTTTCAAAAATGTACTTGCCTACATAGACACTCGTTTGTCAGGTGTTCTAATTTAATTTAAAATTATTTTTTGGGGGGGGATTTTTCCCCGATTTTCTCCCTAATTTAGTCGTGTCCAATTCCTCCCCGCCACTAGGGGGCTCCCACATTAAGGCTATTACTACCACTCAGCCGGGAGGGCCGAAGACTATCACGTGTTTCCTCCGAACCACGTGACGCCAGCCGACCGCATCTTTTCGAACTGCTCGCTCGCACACCGTTGGGGGCGGCGTAACACACTCGGAGGACAACGCTATCCGCTCCCTCCGTTGCGCGAGCTCACAGACGCCCCTGACTGGCTGTAGAGCCGTGATTAATGTGGGAGCACTAAGTACCTCTCATCCCTCCCCTCTGAGAGAGCTCGGCCAATCAGCTCTCTCTAGACCTCCGGCTGCGAGAGGTTACAGCACCACCCGGGATTCGAACTAGCGATCTCCGCAGGTGTTCTATCAATTCATCCTACTCATCATTATTTCCTACCCAGGCTTTCTGCGCATGCGCATTAAAAACCGTCACGCTTTGCTATCTTAGCCTCCCGGCCATAAATTCATTCATTAGCGAATTTACTGAGGTATTTATTTGATTCACATGCCTATATTTAATTGAAGGTTAGTAGTGAATTTATTTAATCGTTTGTACCCATGTTAAAACTATAGGAATTACATTCTGATGAAGTACCGTCATGTGTCAGATGACGATTTTGATAATGTAGGACAGACCGGTATAACTGTTTTTTCTATCGGTAGGAAATTTTTGACAAGTAGGAAAACACCTGTTCTGGCCGCCACTGCTTAAAAGGAACCAAACGAAAACTGAAAACAAAATCAACAGAGCTCCGCCGTCTCCGCGAGAACGGACGGGGCTCTGGAAGCTAAAAATAAAACCTATAAGATCCTCTTAGGACATATGCCCTTACCGAGGATTTATTTGAGAGAGGGGTTTGTGTTTTTTTTTTTTTGTATAAACTTTATACTTAACCTGAGAACGCGCGCTTAAAGGACAGTGCGCCGTGCGCGCGCTCTCTCTCTCTCTCTCGGCGTTTTAGAGCGACAGAGTATGGGTCTTTGCCTCTGTCTTTTTCTTTCGGTCTTTCTTTCTCTTTGACTTTTCTTTGTCCCCGCTACCTAAATGATCGCACGAAGTGCCGCGGTATCAGGACCCTTATATAGACACGCCGCCAGGTGCGGCGCGTTCACGCTGATTGCGGCGTTGCCAGGCAACCGTGTCTATAAATGGTCGCGCCTTTGCCGGGCCATAGCTCCGCGTGGCAGCAGCCTGCGGATCTACCCAGTCTGAAGAATTTATGCGCGGTTCTGCCCCTCGCGCGACCCGCGTCGTTACACATAGTGATAAACCCATATCTCATCACCAGCAATGCTTCTCTTTAAGAAACTTTCACCCTCCTTACAGTATTGGTCCAAATTTGGTTTGCACATATTGAAACGCTTCTGCTCTTCCGTGAGCTGTTTTGACACCAGGTACACCCTCAGACCAGAAAAAAAAAATAAATAAACGAACTGCTGCTTGCTGCTCTTCTTTCGTGCAAACCACAAGTGGGCGTCCATTTTTGCCTGCACCGTAGTTACTAATGAACTGATGCAACACATTCACACCTGCACAGCAGTGACTGAAGAGAGACCGTAACCTTGAGTGGAAAGCAATGATAAGGCACACTGGCCAACAGAAGTTTAAATATAACTGAATGAGGATAATCTTTCTCTTACACTGTTGATATAAGATCATAGGGTCTAGAAAATTGCACTACCTCACCTGCAGCAGGCAGTCCATGGGTGTGTATCCTGCGCAGTTGGCTGCATCCGCCTGAGCTCCGTGCTGCAGAAGAATATCGACGATTTGAGAGCAGCAGTTACTGCAGGCATTGTGCAGGGCAGTGTGCTGCTTCCTGCCTGCGGTGTGTGCTTTTGCTCCTGCCTGTAGCAGTCTCTGCACCACACCGAGGTATCTTGCAGCCTCAGCTGGCCTCTCTGCTCCAGCGCATGCAGCATTCAGCGGCGTCTCACCCTCACGGTTCTGCACAGTCACATCAGCACGATGGGCAAGCAGCAGTTCCACATGTTCCTCCAGACCCCTTCGACATGCCAAGTGTAGTGGAGTGAGATACGAGTCGCCCTGGGCCACATTCACATCTGCACCCATGCTGACAAGCAGCTCTGTACAGCTGAGAGAGTAGAGGGAATGCAAAAAAAAAAAAAAAAAACAGGGCCATGAATCAAAGTTCCAAAGTTAAAATTGCCTATATATTATGTAGCCCCAAATGATCCCTAAGTGTTCAGTAGCATAACTATAGATTCATTACTTTACAAAGATTCAGTACTATTGCTTCTTATCCCCCCCTGCAATAATTGTTATCCTCTTTTTTTCAACCACACTTATCTTGCATCAGCGAAGCTGTCAAGAGATACGCAAATTTTTCACCTGTGGAAATCTTAAATGAATTTCCAAGCCTAACATAGCATGCACATAATGGAAACATAAGTACCATTGCATGAACTCCAGGTCTAACTAACCATACCTTTGTCACTGACCGTGTTGAACTGCTTATATTAGACATTTCAACTACATTACCTCTGATAATTTGTTCAAACCTTATTGTGCATTAAAAGACTATCATTAGATTTGGTGTTTTAGAAATGCTATGATGACTATATATAGTATATTTACCTCTTTATTAGAATATAACTACAAAATATAGGAAACATGTACACAGTATTAAAAACACACAAAAAATCCAAAAAATAATTTACTGCATGTGTGTTCCCCCAATGTTTAATTGAAGACATGTAGAAAAAAAAAAAACATTATTGGTTGTTTGAGTTACTTTTAGGTATTAATCCTCGTTTTCTATGTTAAGCATTACATGCACATTTTGTATTATGTGCATTAGATTGTAACATTCTTTGAAAACTTCCTGATATACAAGGTTCGATCACAACATTCAATTACAAATGGAAAAGATTACCATATTTAACAGGTAACTTTGCATCAGCAAGGCCACTCTCAAAGAGAGATCAGCAAAAAAACGTAATCTTCAAGATGTGTTGTTCAAGCTCTAAGAAATATGATGAATTTGGACAGGTCAAGGACAGAAATAGGAGTGGAAGGCGAAGAAAATTGTCAAGATACGCTGAGAAAATTCTCAGGGTTTCTTCTTTGCAAGAAGAAGAAGTATAGCAAGGACCTAGCATCTGGCAGCTTCATCTGGATTCCAAGTTTATCTGTGCACAGCCCGAAGGAGCTTGTTTTAAGAATAGCGTTTGTGGAGCAGGGAAGAACAGGGGAACAGGGAAAAAAGGCTGAATTATGCAAAGGCTCACAAAGATTGAATTGAAGATCAGTGAAAATGAGTATTACGGAGGGATAAATTCAAGTTCCACAATTTTTGTGTGTGAGAAGAAAGAATAATTGCTAATTGGTAGCTTAGGTGGCGAAGGCTCTAGCCCCCCCGTCGGTGGGTTGCCACACCCCATATGACCCAGCCACTGCATGCAGTGATCAAATGGGAGGCTTGCATCAGGAAGGGCATCCGGCCAAGTGCCAAATTGTTGTGTGGATTGATGGTCAGCAGTGCCGATCCCTTGACGGGAGCAGCCGAAAGACTATCAACATTCTGAATGATGCAAAATTTTTGTGTTTGAACATTTAATTGAATCATTAACCTGGTATTCTCTTTTAGAGTTTAGACGAGCACTTTCCCCTGATTATATCAGCCGTGCTCACTCACGCATAGGACTCAGCAGTGTTGCACAGGTGAAGGGGTGCGTTCCCATCCGCTGTCAGCAGATCGGGGTCAGCTCCATGCTCCAGCAGCAGCTTTACACACCCAGGGTGACTTCCAGAACAGGCATCATGGAGTGCTGTTCGACCTCCAGGGTCAGCATCCACCTCGGCTCCACGGAATAACAGCTCCTCCACACATCCGTAGTGCCCTCTGCTGGCAGCCAGGCGCAGGGCAGACGTCTGCCTCACTTTGGAGGACAGTGTCCACATGCCTGGGGTTTGAAAAATGGAGAGAATTATAATAAGAGTAAAGAACTACTATGTTTCTGCTGGCACTGGCAAACAAATATTATCATATAACATCAGGTATTTTAAAAGACAAGGATTCTCATATGATTAAAATAAATTCAATTTTAGTTGTGTATATATAACGGTGTGTATATATAATGGTGTATACAGTTTATGTCCAAGCTTGGCCTCCTGCTCACTAGCTTCTGTATCCATGTTACACTTATTTTAGCCATATACACATTTAGTACTGAATTACAGTATACATTGTACTTGTTTTGGTTGTTCTTCGTATATAACTCTGTTCGCCTGTGCATCAACTCCTCAAGGGGTAATTCAGTATGATGTTTGGAAAATCCTATACATACACTTAAATCCCAACCACCACAGATATTCCCACTTTCTTAATTTGTGTGTATTTAAGTGTAAGTATTTCTACCCATTTCTGGAGTCCACACCATCTCCTCATGGACGATTTCCATTACTGCATTCACCATGCCAGGTTCCTTAAGTACAGCGTACACACTCCTCATATCTCCACACATGAACGTGTTGTGGACAGCCGAGTCTCTGCAGTGGATCTGAGGTGGAGGGGCCCGTACCGTCTGGATCTTCTCTGTCCCGTGTCTGAGCCTGGGTGCGGCTGGCAGTGGATGCCTACTCATTACCCTCCTGTGAGCCAGTGCCCTTCGTGCTTCCTCCCAGTCCTGTAGCTCCTGTTCCACCCGCAGAGAGCGGAGCGTGGCTGACGTGAAGGCAAACGTGTTCTGAGACATGGAACTGAATGATAGATCTAACTTTGATGACATAAAATGGTTTAGAGGGGAAAACTCCTAAAAAAAAAACACAAAAAAAAACACACAGGGAGAGAGAGAATATTGTTCAACAAAAATTCATCAGCCTACTGTCTAAGAGCTGCAATGATAACACAAAAATGACATCCATTCTCTCTAAATCAGCCACAAAAAAAAAACAAAAAAAAAAACATACTCAGATCCTTAGATCTTTAAACCTGAGCTCACCAATGATAAAATAAAAAAAGCTCTCTTGTGAGTCTCCATACTGTACTCTGTCAACACTGAGGTCAATCGCAGCTAGTTTTACTTCGGGTATGAGGATGAATTATTTAAACATAGACATGTAGTATAGTTTGTGTGTTTTTTTTTTTATCTAAAAAATATGCCTACTCACCTTCAAAGTCTGAGAAAAGGTCTTCTTTTACCTTTTGTCCGAAGAAAGTTGCCTACATTTTTGGTTAAAATGATCCACTATTGAGTTCAGCTTTTATTTACTATGTGTCTCTGATCTTTTCATATTTGTATTGAAAAATAAAAGCGATTAACCCAGCTAATGTCCTTTCTGAGAGTTTGCACACAGTCACCAGATACTGTTGACCCCCAGTCAAAGCTGAGGGTATTAATAGAAGAAAATGTCAGCCGATACACCACCATTGAAATATCAGCAAACCGCCGGTAGAGGTCGTAAAAGAGTCATTCCTATAGATACATACAGTAGACGTGTACATTACAATTGTAACTCTAAATTAAGTAACTGTAAATATAAACGTATGTAACTGTAAATTAAGGTCCTCCAACAATATATAGATATGTTTAAATATTAATAAAGGAGATGAGTAAGAAGTGCATAATCATGTTAGTGCAGTGAATAATCTGAAACAATTCATGTGCAATCGGTTAATGTGCAATCAAGGGATCTACAGAATAGAACAGAATGTGCACTACCATGTGCATAGTGAAGATCTTAGAGAGGGTGATCTTACCCCTAACACAGAGACGAGTGCAACAAAGTGCAACTGCAGTCACAGAAGACTTCCTGTGGTGTGTGTGTGTGTGTTTTTGTCACAGCAGGTACTCTATTACTGAGCGTGCTCCACTGTCATGGATGGGATGCAAATTGTTTTCCACAATGTTCATTAGTTTGTGCAGCATCCTCTCTCTCTAATATGTGTGTATATATTCATCCAATAAAACAAATGTTTTTAAATAAGTATAATACTGTAAATGTAAGCTACTGCCCATAAGATAGTGTGGCAAAAAATTATGTGGGCACCTGACCACAACATCCACTTTTTTCCCATTTCAGGTTTAGTTCCCTCTTTTGTTTTTCTTATAACCTCCAGTTTTCTTTTTTCATTATTTCCACTAGATTGTAGAGCATGGCTGTAGTGATTGGCCTGTTCACCAGGAGCATCAGTTAGATCAGGTGCTGATATATAATGAGTGCTGTCAGCATTGCAGTTTATCCCAAAGGTGTGTAGTGGGGAGGAGGTCAGGGCGTGCAGGTCACTCAAAGGACCCTTTTCCACTCCAACCTTGGCAAATCATCTTTTTATGTACCTTAATTGTGCACAGGAGCAGTGCTCTACTTGAACAGGTTTGTAGGTCTTAATTCCAATGAAAGAAAATTGTATTCCTATAATATACAAAGACATTCTATACAACTGTATGCTTCCAACTTTGTGGCAACAAAATGGTATTGAACTACGTAAAAACTGTGGTGTCAAAAATTATCTGAAGTAAGTACATTTTTAAACAGTGAACAAGTTGTATTGAATAGAATTAGTGTCCTTTATGAAATATCATGCGCTGTATGATAGGGTCCAGGTCTACATGATATGTGGTATAGAAGACTAATGAATGATTGATTTGGCAGTGGTGGCTCAGGGGCTTAAGGATCTGGATTGCTGATCATAGGTATGGGGTTTTGAGCCCCACCACTGCTGAGTCACCACTGTTGGTCCTTGGGCAAAACCCTTAACACTGCACTCTGTACAACCAAGCTACTACATGAAGTTCTGGTATCTGACATAAAACATGTACTAGACTGTGCAGAACAAATGAAGTCACGACCCCTAGAATAAAAGAGTCCAAGCCCAAGAAAAAAAAATGTGTATGACTTCATTGGCATACTGAAGTATTGGTGGTTTAGTGGTAGGTTTCTCGTCTGCCATGCAGAGGGCCCGGGTTCAATTCCCAATCCAATGCCCAAACCCCAGACACTGGATGGAGTGTTGATCCAAAGCCTGGATAAAATGGGAGGGTTTCTTCCGAAAGGGCATCCAGTGTAAAACCTGTGCCAAATTTTGTGTGGATCAGATGGTCCGCTGTGGCAACCACTCGATGGGAGCAGCCCACAACAAACTGTTACAAACTGTACTATCTTAATATATCTTAAAACAGTAGGGTGTTGGCCAGTTGTACTCTATACAACTTGTTAAAAAAATACAGTATGCTTGATTGGAAACTGAATTTGAAACATACATTGATCAGCCATAACATTATGACCACCCATCTAATATTGAGTAGGTCCCCTTTTCTGCAACCAAAATAGTAATAACTAGTGTGTTTTGGCATCTTTCTTTGGTAACCAGCAATAACCTTGTCAGCAATTTAAATTATAGTAGATTTTCTATTAAATCAGACTACACAGGCCAGCCTTCATCTCCATATGCATCAATGAGTCTTGGTTGGCCACGACTCTTTAACCGGTTCACCAGTTTTATATCTAGGACTACTTCTGGTAGGTCCTAACCAATGAAGACCGGAAACCTCTCTTAAGAGCTTCGGTTGGAGTTGCTGTGATCGAGTCGTCAAGCTATCACAGTTTGGCCCTTGTCAAAGTCGAACAAATCCTGAAGCTTGCCAATTATTTCTGCTTCCAACACATCAACTTCAGGGACAAAATGTTGACTGTTACTTCCAGGCGCCATTTTAATGAGATATTGTAACTGTGGCTATTGTGAGAAGAGCCACATTGTGATAGCTAGATGACTGGGTCAGAGCAACTCGAAAACAGCAGGTTCATTGCCTACAGTGGTCAGTGACCTATCAATATCTGCCCAAGGAAGGAAAAAAGATTAACATGGGTTGCTAAGGCTCACTGATGCATGTATCTAGCGAAGACTAGACAGTTTAGTTTGATCCGATAAATGAACAACTGCAGCTCAAATTGTTGGTTCCCTTGGAAAGTGAATCAACATTAGGTTGGTGGTCATAATGTTGTGGCTTATTGGTGTATATATACTTTCAAAGTGCCCTCTTCAGCTTTCATACTTGAATACCCCATTATGAAGATTATTCTGGGATGTTCATTTTTGTTAACTCCCTTTCTACTCCAGCAGTGTGGTTGGGGCTATTTCTTTAAATCTCCATAACTACGACACTCTTTCACTTTCCTTTCTGCACCACACACTCTCTCACACACACACACGCAGAGAGAGAGAGAGAGAGAGAGAGAGAGAGAATACAGTGTTTGAATGGGTGAGGGATAAACAAAATGCAAACAATGCGGCACAGTGGTCGAATAAAGAAACAGAGGACATCTGATTGACCTGTGTTTACCTCAGGAACCGGTTAATAATATCATTTAAATCAGACACGAAGGTAAACTTCCTGTTGCGTTTGCGAAATGTCTTCCTGATTTTTGAGGGAGAATATATATTGTGTTTTAGGTTAATTTGTTGAGCCTATGGCTTATTAATATCTCTGCGCACAATACTATTAAATAAATAAACTAGTCTATGTTCAAATAATTGTAATAGTAACGATTAAGTCCCCCCCCCCCTTTTTTTTTTTGTCCATATCTCGTTTGTCCAGCAGATGGCGGAAATGAGACATACGGTATGCGTACGAGGGCTTCCCGCCGATATGGAGCGCGAGCGGCTAGAAGATAAGCTAATGATCCATTTTCTGCGCGAGCGGAACGGAGGAGGAGAGATCTCATCCATCAGCATTAAAGCAGCAGATCCATATGCCGTCATCACGTTTGAAGATAGCCGAGGTCACTTTCTCTTCCGTTCTAAATAATGCGTACATGTGATAAAGTGATCAAAACAATTGGCCAACATAATATTTCATTATTCATTATGAATAAAGTAATAAAGACTAGAACATGGGCCATTGGTGGCTCAGTGGTAGGTATCGCTCCTGCAAAGCGGAAGGCCCGGTTTCAATTCCTAGCCAAAGCCCAAACCCGGTTGCGCCAGGAAGGGCATCTATGCCAAATTTTTTTGCCAAATTGTTGTGCGGTCTGCTGTGGCGACAGTTGAAAGACTAACAACAATTAAAACATACTGGCACTAACCACTGTGGCTTAGTGGTTAGCCTGTTTTCCTTGTGCTTTCTTCCTACAGGATACTTGTGTAACCTGTGTGTCCTGCAGTGGGTTGTGCAGGGTGTATCCTGCAGCCTGTGCTAAGTTCCCTGAGAGAGACTCCAAGTCACCCGTAACCCTACACAGGATGTCTGGTGTAAATAATGGATGGATGAACATAAAATAATACCCCTGATATTCTAGACAGGGTTTCCATCCATCCATCCATCCATCAATCTAGGAACCTCTGTAGTCCAACTAGGGACCATGGAGGCCAATGGTGACCATTGTGTTTATTCCCATTTTTACGGCTATTGTAGGACCCCCGGTCAACATTCGCACATGCATTCACAGACTACACGCAATTCGGAAACACCAATTAGCCTAATCTGCATGTCTTTGGACTGTAGGTGTAGGAAACTTGAGTACGTGGAGGAAACCCACCAAGCATTGGGAGAACGGGGATGGGGTGGGGCTCGGCCCTGCACCCTGGAAGCAAGGCAAACAGTGTGTTACCACCGTAACGTATTTTCCAGTAATAGCACAAAGTGAGGTGCTTTATTTCTCAGAAATCTCTTTAAACCTCAGAATTTGCCAAAGATTAATTGAATGATTAATTGTACTATTTACCTGTTTAAATGTTGTAAACCTTCTGAAAACAAGTTTTCTGCATTTACCTGCGTTCTAAGAATTTAGATTTCCCCCTCTCTTCCCTTGTTGAAAATATGAAAGGCACAGGCTTACCTCTCCGATTGAAACTAGAGACTACTTCACCACTGACAAGGTCACCATAACGGTTAGACATGTTTTTAATGTAATTTTCAAGGATCCGCCTTACACGTCCTTGTACAAGGTGTTACAATAGAAATGGCGAGAAGTTTTCTATATGGTGTGCACAAGTACAATGTACAATATTCAGTGAAATACTTTTACTTTGAATGTTTTCCCATAGCACCTATAGGCACAAGCATACATCATTGACAAAACTGTGTAAGTGATGAGACAGGAAATGGAATGATATTGATAACCAGAGATGATTTTATAAAAATAAAAAAATAACACTGAAACATCATAAGACACACATCACATCTGAACTACAGTCTGTCCAGTCTTATTAAAAAAATCAATAAAATATTTGCAGCATACTTACCATTACAGCACTTCTGATTTAAAAAAAATTTCTGGAATGATTAATTTATATTTTATTGTATGTATATCATATGTCTCCATGACTGTAAAAGAATAATATATATACATATTATTTTTCCTCGGTGATTATGTAATCATTTTCTTATTTTGTCCTTTTCTGACTTCCTACAGTTGCTCTCAATGTGTGCAGTCATAGTCCACACGTTTTAGAGGTAGATGGAAAGCTGCATGAACTTTCTTTGAGTTTTCCTGGGCAGGAGTCAATGCACCTAAACAAGGTATGGTAGAAGGACACGAATCAATTGAATATTTATCTTCTTAAGCCTAGAAATATAAATGCAGTCCTGTAATGTTTTTCATGTTTCTTTTTTTCTGACATCTCTCTGCAGTGCATACTTGATATGTCTGTGACGATAGATTGCAAGCGCTTGCCACTGGGTGAAGAAACTATAAAAACTATCACTGAACAATTTCCAGATCTCACTGTTAATTACATTAAGCCTCAGAGGCACTGCACCTTAAAAGGATGCTATACGGAGGTTAAAGATGTGGTATCATACTTGACAGAGCTTCTTGTAGACTTTGAACCTCCACATGAGGAAAGTGATAGAGTCCATTTACATCATAAAGGCCAAGATGACCCTTCAGACCAATCACTTGGACCTCACTTGGGTGGGGATGTTTCTTTGCATCACGAATGTTTTAATGTAAACGGTTTAAAAGAATCACAGGCACAAACACACTCTGATGAGAAGTTAAAAGACTGGGTAGATGCAGTAAGTGTGGAGGCGCTTTCCTTAATCATGGAGGCAGATGTATTCGCATATCTATGCAACAGAAGTGAGAAGTACCAGAGTATATTGCAAAACCATGGCGTCCATGTGGTTGATGTTACATCTGCAGGAGTCACCACACTCTATTTGCAATCCAATGCAAATGGTAAAACTGGGTCCAAAGCAGAAAAACACCTACACCATGCCCGCAAAGAGCTAAGTCAACTTTACCAGCAGGTGGAGGGTAATTTGAGAAGAACTCAGATTCCAAGAAGTGCTCTTAAACTGGATGGAGAACAAACTGCAGCATTTAAGGACGTCGAGTCATTACTGCCCAAAGTGCTCATCAGCTATGATCAGACTCATGTTTATATTGTAGGTGAGAGCAGTGAAGTCTCTCAGGCCAAACAGATCCTGCAGTTTGGTTCACCTAATGAGAATTTAAGAGCGAAGCAAGAAATCGCATTTCCATCATCTCCTTCTGGCTCCTACACCCCAATTGCTGAATCGGAGACTATGCAGATGGCCATAGCGAATAGCGAAGGCAGTACAATTACTCCTAAAATGAGAATTTCTGATGCTGAGAGAGGAGTAAGGACTGGGGAAGAATACAGACTGGCTGCTCGATTTAAGAACTCTGACATGGGCTTACTAGGGTTTGGCCATATAGAAAGAGGAAGAACTAAAGAGAGCCAAGATTTAACCAAAGCCTTTCAAACATTACCACTGGGATCAAATTCCGGACCAAATCTATCCACAAATTCCTCACTTGGTAATGCAGTTACAGTCAATAGTGACCAAAACAGGACTTCTCAGTTTGATGCTTTCAAATTCACTGGTGTAAATAATGTTGAAGATGATATCCCGTTTCAGACAATGGAGCCACCATCCATTACAGGCACACTGAAAAACAGAGGTCAGGTCTCAAACAAAAACAAAACCAATTCTGTAATTGGTATCCCCCGAGTGGCACCTGCATTCATAGCTCCACTTAAGACACCTGTGAATGACCTTACACGGCTTGAGAAACCGCCTACAGGACCTACAATAGACTCTACAACCACCTCCACTTCTTCCTTACGAAGGGCAAATAGTTTTTCAGGCCAGCAATTACAAAAACAGATGATACCGAAGACCGTAACTGACGAGAAGTCATGTCTTGCAACACATTCTTTTAGGAGACCCAGATCCAGTAGCCTAAATAGGATGTCTGCACAGACACTTAAAAGCAGCACTGTATCAAAGGACATCATTGTACCTACACTGAGATGGAGTTATATAAAAGAGGCTTATCAGTCTGATCTAAAGTCTCTTCTTTCTGATCTCCAAGTGTCAGAGAACCAGATAGACAAGTCTAAGACCATGGTTATTCTAAAGGGATCAGCATCATCCAAGGTTGAAGAATGTCAGCATGAGCTTCAGAAGCTAGTTGATGGGATAGGTTTAGACTTTTGTGTCCAAAATCTTAAACTGGCAGATCTTGGTGTGACTGAAGGCAATGATATGTTGAAGGAATGTTGGTGGAACATACGTTCACACTTCAGCAAAATTGTACTGCAGCATGTAAAGGATGCCGTTTTTCTGATGGGACCTAAATCTCAATGTTTTCAAGCCATTGAAATGTTAAAAGAACTGTTTCCTAATGGATTATCTCATTCTGGATCTTTGGTCGATACCTATGCCGATCACGGAAGTATAGATCCAAGTCAAGCAAATGCATTAGCTAACCAGACACTAATTAAAAGCAGTAGTCAGATTAGACCATATCAGACCAAGGCTAATAGTGAGAGTGCTGCAAAAGACAGACTAAAAGGATGCAAATTTGAGTCCATGATTGCAAGTTATGTGCAATCACCAAAGCCAGTCTCCAAAGATATTCTTAAGAAAGCTTCAGATTTGGAAATAAGCAAGACTAGCCTATTACCTGGCAAATTTTCTGAGGTAAGCGGAGTGCCGCTGGGATCGAGGGATGACTGGCAGAAGGCTTCATCCCTCACAATGCAGAAAAGCCAAAAAGCAACTACGCTGCCTTTGAAACAGACCAACTTTCCAGTCTGTAAACAGTTGGGAACTTGTGTGTGTGGAGAGAATGGTACACCAACAAGCTGTGGTGTTGTTCTCTGCTCCGAGTGTATTCTACTTCATACTCATTGTACAGAATGCACTAGAGTGAATGAAGCCAGAAAAGCTGCAAAGGAAACGCAAGTTCTTCCACTCAAAGAGGATCAGAATACAGAAGAGCTCAAAGGAAAAGAGGCTGGCACAAGACCAAAACAGGAACAAGGCATTCAGGGCACAATGATGTGTACGGAGTTGTCAGTGAAGCTGCCAGGCTTCGAGCAATACAGAACAGTCAAGATTACCTACTCCATACCGGACGGCATTCAGGGAGTACGATTGCTTTCCACCCATTTTATATTTCATATGAGAAATTCAGTTTTTATTATTTTATTTATTATTCTTATTGTGTCTCTCACAGGAGGAACATCCCAACCCTGGACTACCATTTCAAGGAGGTGTATTTGATGCCTATCTGCCACTCATTTCAAAGGGGCAGGGCCTATTGAAATGCCTTGAGAAGGCATTTAAGCAAGGGTTTACCTTTACCGTTTGCCCAAGTAGAGCTAAAATAGCATGGAGCAGAATCCCACACAAGACCAAAATCACAGGAGGCAGGAGTGGGTGAGTTTAATTACACAAATGAACACAAAATAACAAGACAAGTAAGGAACAATTAAAGGTATGACCAGAAGGAAACATGGTAGTGCTCTCATTTGTAAAGGATACATTTAAGTTTTATTGATAATGAAAAGACAAAGCAGTTGAGTTCTTCACATTTGGCTGAGAAACTGAAAATATAATATGAGGGAAAGTCAAACATTTCCGCACTCTGGCTCTAGAATTTATTTTAATGAACTTTTGGACAAGACATAATCTCCTTGCTTTTCATTACACGTTGTCCATCTGTCGACAAGCTTTCATATTCCCTCATCTAAAAAAAATGTTTTAGGCTGAGCCGACGGAATGCACGAATCTTCACTTCTTCACCTTCGCTTCCAAGACATACAGTAGGAAGGATGCTTTAACAGCTCAAAACAAAGTTTAGCAGAGTGGACAATGTGGCATTGTCATGCAAGATCACAGCGCCCTTGGATATTCCTTTTTTTCTCCCGATACTGGCCCTTGAGAATCCCAGAAAACTAGAAGGATCAACTTTTCAGCTAATGGTTGACTTTTGGGCGTTTTCTTAGATTGAGGATGTTTCCTTTCCGTCCTCTGCCATTCACGCTCAGGCTCATAGTGATAAATCCATGCCTCATCATCAATCATGATTCTCTTTAAAAACTTTAACAGATATTTTGAAGATATTCATAAAATATATCACAGCATGCTGCTTTTCTTCCATGAAACTCATAAGTGGGGCATCCATTTTTGCTCACACCGCAATGCACGCAATGCAAAGAAACACGTTCACACCTGCACAGCAGTGACTTGAGGAGACAGTAGGATTGAACGGAAAGTGCTGATCAGACCAGCAGAAGTTTTAATATAATCGCAGTGGGGATCATTTTTGACCCGTATCACTTATATAAATCAAATTTGGAATGAATTAAATTGTAATAAAGATAATAAAGTAATAAGGTTGTAAAAAGTAATAAAGTTGTTTTTTTCTTTACGTGTCCCCCCCACAGGAATGGATATCCTGACTCAACATATCTTAAAGACTTGTCTGAGGCATTGAGGACATACGGGATCGAGGGGGTTTAACTGACATTAAAGTGAAAGTTGGATATCTCGCAACCCGAGGCCTATGTGTTTATAATTAAGTTTATTTCAAAACAAAAATGTTCCAAAGAATGTATGGTCAAGCCATAATCACTAATGTATACAGGAGGTAGTTCAGTATTAAGAGAAAATGGTTAAGCACCTGTGATTTTTTTTTCATTCTTAATGATTTTCTCGTAGTAATATTTGGTTAATATTTCTCATAGCCTTATTTGTTTATTGACCAGTAAGTAATTATTTTTGTATTATATTGTATTATTTGAATGACTATATTATATAAACATATACATAATAAACCCATTTTTATAACTGAAATCACGTTTTTTAAGAACTGTTTACATGATATGCACAAAGAACAGAGAGCTGCAGTTCTTCTAATCAACTCGTAGTCTGTCTACCAGTTTTTTTCTCCATACAGACAAATAAAACCTTGAATATCAACACCATAATCACTCAGACGGTAATAAAAAAAAAAAAAAGTCAGCTGCTTTTATGATTTCATTTAGATCATAGAAAGAAAGCTTTACTTTTCACTATCTTTCAAGCTTTTTTTTTTTTTTTCCTATTTAACTCGTCGTTCAAGCTGTTTTGGTCATCAGCTCAGTTTATATCCCCTCTGCTCCGAGTGTTCTTTCGTTTTCTCGTCATAGCACAAATATGCATTGTATTTCCTTCTGCTAAAGCGCTTCTTTTCTTTTTGGGTGTAGCTTAAAAAGTGTTGCAAGGGACACAGCCGTGTAAGAAAGGCAGACTTCAGATTTCCAGTTCCACAGTAAAACTTTTATGCAGTCCTCTTCTTTTATATTTGCAAATGATTACCTCGCTTATGTTTCAAAGACCTGTAAAACCGGTGACACCACCTGTTCTTTACACCACACCTCCCTGCTTATTTTCTGCATATCTACCGTCATACTCCCACACCCATTTACACAAAATATAACCAGGAGGCTTTCTTCATTTGTTGTTCGACAGAAGCTTGTACTGAGACACAGCACATTCTGAGGACATTTCCTCAAATTAAATGTGAAATGGCAAAGGGGGCTCCTTTGAAGAACCAGGACCCTTTCAGCTGTCCCATCTGTTTGGACTCGCTCGAGGATCCGGTAACGATTCCATGTGGACATAACTACTGCATGGCTTGCATTGAGGATTACTGGAACGAGGACAAGCGCTCTGCGTCCTACAGCTGTCCCGAGTGCAAGGAGACCTTCACACCGAGGCCTGCTCTTAACAAGAACATCATGTTTGCCGAGGTGGTAGAGCAATTAAAAAATGCAAGACTGCAAGACAGCTCGCCTCGCAACCCCGGACCTGCAAGCGCGCATTGTAGCATGTGCACTGGACCAAAAAGGCAAGCTGTCAAATTCTGCCCGGATTGTGTCGAGTCAGACTCCGGGGCTCATAAGGAAGCTAACGTTGGAGAGAAGCACACTATAGTGATCATAAACAGAGAGCCTCGGATGGATATCTGTCTCCTACACAAACTCGCCCTGGATATCTATTGCCGAACCGACCGGCAACTGATCTGTTCGCTTTGCTTCACCGAAAGCCACAGAAATCATGATGCGGTTTCTCTCGCACCAATAAGTACAAAAGGACAGGAGAGTAAAAGTTCGCATAAGGACACACAGCATGGAAACAAGCACGGAAGGAGGAAATGCCAAAGAAGCAGGCATGAGAGTGGGCATGGGAGTAGACACCGAAGCAGCTCCAGGAACACCCTGCATTTAAACAGCAGTCATGAAGTGACGCAAGGGAGTAACGTGACGAGGCACGGACAAGTTGTAGGCGGTGGACATATCACGAGCGCACACAGGAGTAGACATGGGAGCTGGCACATGAGCAGCAGGCATGAGAGACAGCAACACTAATGTGGAAAATTGTGTGGAGTAGTTCATGTCAGAGGAAGGTCAAATATGAGGAATCAAGGAAGTGTGTAATAGTGCATTTCCTTATTTAACCTGCAGATACTTAACATTTTCAACCAGTTACGTTGCATTGTTTTTGACTTTCTATTTCAACATAAACACAATTGCAATATTTAATGTTTTGTATGTCAAGTATGAATTGTTCGTAAGTATTGAGGATTTCTCAAAAAAAAAAAAAAAAAAAAAAAAACACACATTTCATTTCATATGCATGTGAGCTTATCTTCATATGACTTTCAAACCATAACCAGTGATTAACTTACAACCTAGAAAGTTTTAAATCCTTTTCACTCTATCCACAACATTAAACTACTGCTTTAGCAGCAGGCCTGATTACCTAAACATCAAAGAAAAATTAATACTGCTTTCTAGATAAACTATTAGTTATGAACAAACAGGTCAACGTAGAATACAGTGTGTAACTATTAAAAAGCTGAATATAAACATTTCACTATCACTGTGGATGTTTGCTTACATGACAAATAAGAATTTTGATGTGTGCAAACAAGTTCCACACCCTTACTGCTAAAGCACAAAACCACAATGTATACAGAAATTACTGACACCATCAAGAACAAAACATTTATTAATAGTGAGCCAATCAAAATTCTATTAGTTAAACTTTCTTCAACATGCCGTCTGGAAACCTGGGTCAAAAGTTTCTTCTAACTATTTCATTGTTTTTAACAGTGCCTCTGAAGACGGATCATTTTAGACCCTTGTGCAACTTCAATAAAAAGGACATTCTTTTCTGCAGCAAGGCTTGTGAATTCTGTTTTTCTAATTCCACCGACTTTGATCCAGACTTATTGAACATGTATTACATGTTTTCATTTATTAGACACAATGACACCCTAAACAGATGACTGGACTCAAAATGGTGTCTGTTGACACTCAGGGTTTCATACGGCGTATAGCCATGGGTTCCTTAGAAACCATGGCTGCACAATATTGACCAGGTTGAAGCAGTTATTCAAGTTGTACGCTTGGCACTCTTGATAAGCTGTTTATGTAATCAGATCTACAGCTGGATTGTTGTAATGTCCGTAACAGCAAGATTGCCAATGGTAATAAAAAATAACTGCTGACAACACTGCTGTAATGGTTATGTTTTAAGATGAAGCTACAAAATATTCGTGTGATTCCTGAAAGTAAATGCCCTGGGTTTAATAGATTCAATTTGCATTCAAGTGCCAAAATACAGTATATATGCTTATATTATGTAGGTGCATAAGGAAGGAAAAAAACAAAAAAAACACCTTTTTTTTATTTTTATTATGCTCTTTTATTAGTCCTGGAAAACATGTAAGGCATAATGGTAACATCACACACAGAAGCATTAAATGAGCTCTACGGTCCTCCTGACCACTTGTGTGAGTCACACACGATCCAAACCCAGAGTCAAGCACAGAAGCAGCGGCCCTTCACAGGGTCTCAAATACATTGGAGAGAACACTGATGGAGGGAGTTGGAGGGGAAAAAAAAAATACAAAAAACAAAACAAAAAACAAACAAACAAACAAAAAAAAACAGTGTCGCATCTCTGACGTGTGTGGAAGAAAGGGTGATCAATACAAGTACGGCTCGAGAGGAGAATGATTGAAGCTATTTCGCAACTGCTGTGTTGAGTCATGTCATGACAATCACTGGGGTCCTGATATACAAATGTCTAACAAGTCTATATAGAAATCTTGGTTCTTACAAATATCTCGCTGTAATTATAGGCACTACTACTAAAATGGAGAGGGGAAAAAAGGTTGTACGGTTTTACGAGACCAAATCCTAACTTTACATCTTAACTATCATTTGGTACGTACCCTGTTAACCAGCACGTCTAGTCGTATCTAAAAATGCTAAATTACTCGCTTATAGGAAAAATGCACAAGCTCAAGCGGCTCGATTCACAACACTGATCTGAAAGGCTGAAAGCAGTCCTGATGGGAGTTTCCTGTTCTGGGAAATGTTGCACAGAGGAAGCAGTGCGGCTTTGACGGAACCTCGACCGCTCTGGCTACCGTCCATGCAGCTAGATCCATTTCCACCAGAGACACGCACACCTGCAGCTAAGCTCATCTCAGGGCCCCCTGAACCCGACAATTTTTTTTAGCCTAAAATGCAAACTGTGTGCTAATGTACAAACCTCATGCCAGTGAATGCATGCAGTCATAAAACAGATGTTTATACTACTGGGACTAGAGACTTGGATGTGAACTGGGGAATAACGGATTTTCTTTTTGCTGTACAGCAAGACGAAACCACGACGAAATAAGGAAATAATGGAACCTATGGCTCCTATGTTACCCAGCTGAACGTTCTAGAGCCAGAACAACCCTGTAGAGAATGAGATGGAAGAACCGGGGATGGAATCTGGGTTCTGCAACTAGAATCCAGTCCAAACAGTGCAGTTTTACGGAAAAAATAAAAATCAAACAAAAAAAAAAAGCCCACTGACGACTTTACAGAAGGGCGACATTTTCTGCTGTATCGTTATCTGATCTTTCTTGAGTTGTAAACAGGAGCAGATTTTAGCATTAACTGATTGGCAGATCAGCCCTTCACGAGCAGAACTGGTGTGTCAGAGAGGGCGATGCGAGCGTGCTTTTGTGGAGGTATTTCAGTGTTCGTGAACAATCGATCGGCACAGTGAGACCTAACCAGCGTTTGCATGGATTAACGAAAAAAAGCCAGGAGTTCGTAAGCACCAGTAAATTTCAGCGATGCGATCAACCACACACGACAGGTACGACATCGGTTTAAGACTTTTTTTCTTTTAAACATTTTTCTTTTAAACTGCCAGTCGTGTTAAAAGCGACCAGCAATGATTCACATCGTTCCTGCTCTTTTGTCGGTCATTGTAGTAAGGATAAGCTGGAGTGAAGGCAAGAACCTTAAGCACAGTTTGGCACACTTAATCAGGATGAACAGAACATCATTCCTCACATTTTCAATGGAAGTGCAGCAAAGCCTGTTCAACTTAGAACCGCACAAACTGAATAGTAGGACTACACAGTAACAGGAAAAAAAAAGCAAAAACAACAAAAAGGTAATAGAATGAGGACGGACACCCTTCTCTCGAGTGTTAGTCGGGGTCACGTGGTGCTTCAGAATTGAAGTACTTTTTCACAACATAGGGAGAAAAGCACAGATACACACCCCCACATACAAAAAAGAAGAAAAAAGACTTGATTGATCCCGAAACTGAACTCGCATCAGAATTCAGTCACCGGTCTCATGTCAGAACACTGTCACTCTTTAGGCAAGGATGGCATTGCTACACCCGTCCCAGTGCATTCTGGGTAACCGCCTCCATGCATGTATGCACAAGTTTTCAATGATGAACAAACTGGTTGAAATGAAGTTCTGTTACCTGTAACTATTTGCAGCTCTCCTCTATACGTATGGAACATCATAGGTTTTATGCGGAGCACTGGAGGGGACTCTTGAGGGACAGTGGGGCTGGGTGTGGGACTGCCATCCCTATAAGTGCATTAAGATCCACAAGCAGAGTGCAAATAATACCAAACCAAACACAGGCCATTCACCAGAAAGGGGGGGAGAGAGAGAGAGAGAGAGAGAGAGAGAGAAGGGGGGGGGACTTACAAGTTATGTTTGTTAGAGATAAAACTGCAAGGAGAGGGGAACAAAGGAGCTAGATCTTACATGCTAGCTCATAGCATAAGGGAGGTAGAGACAGGGAAAAAGAAAAAAAAAAAAAACTCACTTAAATCTGACAACTGACCTGAGGACAGAGACGTACATCCATATAAACTTTCAACCACATCTGTACACAAGACACACTGCAGTTCTCACACTCACAAAAAACACAAAAACCAGACTCACTGACGGATCGACGGAAACCACGTCACACTGCAGTGCATCTATATCGCCATGAGAGGCAGAACACCAATACAGATGCATAAATTTAGCCGGGGGAAGAGTCAGTGTGTTTGATCAACTGGTTTCAGTGCTGGAAGGCTGCCAGGTAACGCCCTTGTGACTCAACTCTGACACCGCAGCCTGAACGGGTGTCAAATCAGCACCGAGGGATTCTGAACAATATTTTAATTGAATAAAAGTTTAGGGGGGACAAAAAGTGTGTAAATAAGTGTGGGAGAGATTGGAATTGGTGGGTGGGTAGATGAGTAGGGGCAACCATGTCATCACTTGCTGGCCGAATGCCTGTTGCTATGCCAACTGGTGACGGTGAAACGCAAGAGCTCGAGGAAGAGAATCAGAGAATCAGAAAGACAATGATTATTCTGGAGACAGGCCAGCGGTCATAAGGGTCCAAGAGGAATGCTCCAGATAATACGGAATCCTGGAGGTGGCTCGGGAATAACGCGCTATTCAGGAATGTTTCAGCATCTCGGCTTTAATACAATAATGTGAGAATATGTCTGCATGTGTGTGTTGGGAAATGTTTCGCTAAAAGTGCTGCTCTGCAGCGGAGCTCATTAAGGTCAGCGTGTTCAGGCGCAGAATAATGATTTAATTAGTGTACAGCGTGATGGATATTGTGACTGTACGCATGTCACTAAAAATCAAAGAATCAGTTTTCACTCTGTCAAAATATAAAAGTCACTTGATATCCATTAATTTCATGTTTTTTTTTAATGTTTCTTTTGCATTTTAGACAGTGGCCAGTAATTTATTTCTGTTTTCTTTTTGTGCCTGGATTCTTCTTAAAAATCTTCAATGATCACTACTTCTGGGGGGGGAATTAAAAATTCTTAATTTGCACCATAGTTTCCAGCTTGATCATAACACCTTCAAAGACTTTAGAATAATTAGGACATTTTATTTTACGCTATAGTGGGTGTACATGAAATGGTGAGCAAATCAAACCACACCGACTCTTCCGGACTTATTGCCTTGGTGAATAATGTGGGTGGGGCTCAGCGATGAACTTTTCCGTCAAAGAGTCTGGTCCAATAAGCAGATCGGGATCACTAACCGGAAAAGATGTGATAGAGGAGACAAGTAGGGGTTTGGGATCAGGGGGAAAGGGACATGTATGAAACACTGTAGTCATGACAACAGGACTCATGCTCAACCCTGGCATTTACCCATATTCCTTTGTGGGGACACCAGTATTACGCAAGCACAAAAAAAAAGCCACACTTGGAAAGAAAACTTGAGATAGTAGTAGTAGTAGTGCATTGTAGAGGGGAATGAAAGGGACAGGAATTAAAGCAGTGGATTTGGCAGTGTAATACTGATCCAGCATACCTCAAAAGGCACGCGGTAGAAGATTAGTAAAGGACAGAGTTATATATATAAAAAAAAAAAAATGTAAAAAGAAAAAGTGCATGAATACAGGAAAATTAAGAGAAATATAGTGGCATGATAGAGTGGTATATCCCTGGCACATGAGGCGTGGGAGTGTGTATGTGGGGGTGTGTGCGTGTGTGTGTGGGGTGTGAGTTAGTTAGTGAGCAGCTTTTGAGTTAAACTTGAATAAGGCTGGATAAACAGTTACAGATATCAGTGCAAGATAAATGATTTAAGGCCAGAGTAATTGCCTGGGGTTGAGCTGAGGGCTGGACTACACTGTACTTCCAAAACCACACACACACACACACACACACACACACAGACACACTCAACACAGACTCAAATAATCCCCTACTCCCAAGACAAACAATTCACAGCCACCAATTTCCTGCCTAGCTTCTGCCCAACTCTCAATTCTCCTCTTTCTTGGCTTCTTCTTTCTTCTCCTCGGCTTTCTTTTCTTCCACCTTCTTCTCCTCCACTTTCTTCTCGTCCTTCTTGGCCTCCTCCTTCTTCTTTTCCTCCTTCTTGCCCTCATCCTTCTTCTTGTCTTCCTTCTTCTTGTCGTCTTTCTTCTTGTCATCCTTCTTTTCTTTTTCATCCTTCTTGACCTCCTCTTTCTTGGGTTCCTCCTTCATGGGCTCGGTAGTGAGGATGATTTTGCCGATGTTGCCCCGTTCCTGCATCCTACGCATGGCATCGCCAACCTGCTCAGAGTGAGGGAGAGGCAGAGAGAAAGAGTTGGAGAAAAAGAACAGCTTGTAGATCCATCTGCTGGGGTAAAAACGTTGAGCAAGTCGTCAGGCTTTTTTTTTTTAATACTCAATTCCACATGCTCACAACACACACAAAAAAAAAAAATCAAGGTAAAATATAAAAAAGAAAGAAGAGAGACAAATGGAAAGAGTGACCTCCTATTACGGTTTAAAGGCAACAAAAAGCAATAAGAACGCTGAATGAATAACCAATCGACGCAAAGCTCCATGCGGACTCCCTTCCCCTCCACTCCTGTCTCCAGCTCTTGCCTCTGTTCTTCTCTTCTTCTCCAGCCAGTCACCTCTCCCACACCATGCCGCCCAGCAACGGACACCATGGCAACAGAGAGGCATCTCCTAGCAACTGAAAAAGACCTGACCCTGATGACTAAATACTACTACACGCTGGTGAGAAAAAGGGAGGCGCTTTTTTTTTTTTTTTTAAAGCAGAACATCAGAGGGGAAAAAAACAAGAAATAAATAGTAAGAAAAATTCTCTTTGATTATAAAAACGTATTTCATGACGCATTTCATTCACGTGCAATTTTATCCAGTAACCCCATATTATTCTATAGATAGAGGCTCTTGATGTACAGATCCTAACTATAGCCCGCTGGTTGCTATGCAGCCCCCTCTGTACCATCTATTAGAAAAAATGTCTGATCATAAAACCAAGGCGGGCCAGAGCGCCTGTGTGTTGCTGTGTAATGTTCCACTAATGGTAGCATTACTGAAAGTTTCTGAACTACAAGGTCATGGTAGAAAGCATCCACCAAACCATAAATGCCTTGGCGTCAACATCATCCTCCTCCAGTGGTCAGGAAGTGACACTGAACAATTTGTTCAAAAGGAGGAGCTGAGCTGTAGTCATATTACACGGTGCATAAAGCATCTTTAGTCTTTTACGTGACAAAACTACATATCCTTCTTATCAGTTGTATTAGTTACTGAATCTTCATAGCAGTTACTAAATAGTATTTTTTTTTTAAACTGTCTAAATAAATAGTACGCACATTACCAGTATGTACGTGCGCTACCAAACCAAGTCCCTCATGAACTGCATTTGAGCAGATTGCAAACAAGCCCATCCTTAAATCTCTGCAGATTGCTTAGATTTACTGCAACCAAACTCGTGTCTGACCATCTTCTTTCCAAACACAGAGCAAGGTCTCCATAGCAACAGGAGGAAGGAACGCAGACTGACTAAGTAGAGGATGAAGAGTGTGACGGATGGAGTATGAGAGGTAAGATGAGAGAGATTCCTTCTGTCCTCAAAGGAAAGATGAAACGTTTGAAAGACAAAAAGTACATCATTGACTGCACAAAACACCCCCACACACACACACACTCTCATCATTATGTACTTAACATTTCTAACCCACAACGATGTTGATTATTTTCTAGTAACAGCATGTCACAATGTATTCCCCCACACCACAATATGCCAATTAATACAATTACTATTAATAACTGAAATTTAATGCTCTATAACCCCTAGAAAAACATAAAAAAACATAAAAGAAAATCTCTGTCCCTTTTGTGGAAAAACTGACGGTTAAAGTGCAAACACCAAAGACGCTAAGAATCTGAAAGCTTTAACCAAACCAACAATTATTTGCTATGTAATTCAGACGCCTAATAATTATTAGTCCTAAATTATGTGCATCATATCCAAGTTTCTGTCAAGGAGCTAAGAGATGCATTCGGGCAGTGATTCTCAACCTTATTCCTGCAGGACCATATTTTAGCCGTTTCCCTGCTACACAAACATCAAATAAAAATTTGACTAATTAGTTAAATAATTAAATTAAAATATGCAAGGCTGTGGTCCTCAAGGACTTGAGTTGAGATTCACTATTTTAGAAAACGTACATTAACATTAATCCCATTGATTTGTCTTGCAGTGGGCACTACTGTCAGACCTGCAGTTACACTAAATGCATCAACAACTTTTTTTTTTTTTAATAATAAAAAAAAAATGCTGTGGAAATAATCTGGTGCAATAAAACCAGTGAAGTGAATATATACATTAAGTCTACGTTTAATATAACGAACGCTATAATGCGTCATGACACCCGAGCACACTCACCTGTTCAAGGTGGTAGGTGGAGTCAATGCGGGGTTTGATCTTGCCCTGCTGATACAGCTCCAGCAAGCCATTCATGACATCTGTAACGAGCTCGGAGTCCAGGTAACCCAGGTGAAAGCCACAGACGGCGCGGTTGTTCTGGCACAGACTCAGGGTGTGAACGGAGAACTGCTGGTACCAGGTTTTGGCCACGGCGAACAGGTTCTTCTTCTGACCAGACAGCATGTTGGCGGCACCTGTGGAAAGGAGGACATTGAGAGGCTTAATACAACACACACACACACACACAAGCCATAAACAGGAGTACATAATTACATCATAATGCATCGTTTTGTGACCTTGATTAATGATCCAGAGTGATCAAAGCAAGCAGGTCAACTATTCCCACACATTTCAAAATCAGGTCGCCTTGACCACAGGGAGCAACCTACGGTTCTGGAAAATGCATTCAACATGGAAATGCCAAAGCTGCAGGCCGGCTCCAAAAGTGAGTCAATTCCCATAGACCTCTCCATGTTAAAATGCACAGTTTTACAGTAGAAATAAACATGTTCACAGACTGGTTGAAAAAAAAAAAAAAAAAAAGGTTTTGGTCTTTATAGCTAGAATTCCCATTCAAGAAAAATGTATGGAGTGAATTTCTTTTGTTATGTAACTCAGTTAAAGATGCAGTACATTTAAGCATAAATACATAATGGGTGTTGCTGAATTGACCGAAGGGTGCAGGTGTCAAACCACTAGCTGAAAACAGAACCAGAAGCAAACTTGCATATGTTCAACAATGAACTGTCTGAATAAATGCAGAGTGGAATGTTTAAGACATTCTATAGATTAAGAAGAATGTTTTAACATAAGTAATTTTTGTGACTTAAGAGATTAGATTTAATTGAAATAGGTGTTACGTCTCTGTACTAGTAGTAGGTAGCAGTGTCACCAAGCTAGCAAATTCTAAACAAGACTTAATAAAGAGCTATGTCCGAGAAATTCTTAAAATGTTTGCTACTGAATCATCCACCTAATTTTGGATTGAATGTTCTATTGTAAAATTCAGTTTATTAGCAGGCTAGTAAAAAAGAAAGAAAAGAATCCAGGACAATCTGTTAAGAATCTAGCTTACATTAGGATGTTAAACCTTCCAACTTTAGTTAGCAAGATTTGTTTAGCAAATACGACAGTTCATTTACACAATCTAAATGAATAACCATATGTTTGGCAACTAATTTGATTGCAAACAATTAAATTTTAACTTGGCCACAAAACAGACCTCAAGTCCAACATTATACTTAAACTATTTAGCAGGACTTCATTTAAGCATGCAGGGTCCATTTTAATCTAGTGTCAGGAAAGCATGGCAAAACAAAGTGATGTACGGTTTTCATAATTGTGTTGCTCTTGCGCTTAATTTGGAAAGTGAATTATTAGGATGAATGGGTTCCACTGTGGCCTGTGTGCGCGTGTGTGTTCCGTGGGCGAGTGTATTACTAAAGGAATTTTGGGGTCTGAATTCTAAGCATGTTCTCGATGTATGGTGAATAAGAGCTTGTGTGTGTCGGGTTTCTGTATGACTGACCAGCCACTGTTCCGTGGATCTACTGCGAATCCTTTTCATTTAGTGACGCATTACATGCCTTTTTTTTCTTCCTCTGTGTCTCAGCATTGTCTATTTGCATCACTGCACCCTGTAACCTCGACTTTCTTGCCATCCTCACGTCTCCCGACACTCTGTTCTCTCGTCTGTCAGCACTGTGCCACTCATCGTCTCGTTTCCATTTCATTTCCTTGGACATGCTTCTTTTTAGCTAACTTTAGGCAAAAAAATAAATAAATTTAAAAAAATGTTTTTTGTATTTCGGGTGCTTTAAATCTGCCTTCTCACCCACCCCGTTTCTGCTCCTTACACTTTGACAAACACTAAGCGGGCTGTGATTCAGCCTGAGATTTGGACAGGTCCCAGTCTGCTACATTCGGACACAGGCCGGGTTCTGGGGCAAATAGAAGCTCCATTGTTCCACTTGGCTGCCATGATGCTGATAAGCCTGAGCAGGAGGGGGAATGAAGAGATTGAGGGGAAAGAGTGCGAGAGAGATAGACACAGAAAAGAGAGAAGGAGGGGAGCAGAGACACAAGAGTGCTGTGTTGTTTAGTAAACTTGTCATGGGCATTAGGTTGCTAAACATGTGGAGAAAGTGATGTGCTGAGCGCTGACTGCATGCTGATCGTGCACGCTTAATCCTACATCATCAGCTGAGGCCTACACTTTCTTTGCATTAAAGTATTAGCTTCAAATAAAGTGGTTCAGTGAAGTGCAGCACTTTGTGGTCTCTGAGAATGTCCAACCGCAAGCATTAACTAATAAAGTTGTAGCCAGCAACGCAGATGTAAGCTAGCCTTCACAAGACTGTACAGATGTGTAGACGATACACATTCAACTAGAGGTGGGGGGAGATTGATTCGATTATGAATCACAGTTCTTGTGTGCCGATTCACGCATCACCACATTGATTCCAAAATCGAATTTTAAATAATTTATTACATTTATAGTAGAGATGCACAAGTCGATCAGAAAGTGACTGGAACGTTGCTATTTTTGGAACGGATTCTGTGCCGATGCACAAACTTCTGAGTAGTGCAACAGAAAGATTTTTATGGTGTCACGTTATCAAAATTTGCACACGTTAAAAAGCCTTAGATGAGCCATTTTCCTCCAAACAATGTAACGCATGGGTCTTGAGACTAATTCGCTTGCACACTCTTACATTAGCCTCAATACACCACAAGCTCCAAATATTCTTGGAATATGCATTAAGCCTCATGTTAGATGCTCATGCAAGAACCCGTATGCGGCCATGCGTGCACAATTGCTGAACAACCACTCAAGACATGAGGCATTTTAGCTGATAAAATGTTGCCGTTTCTTTACAATCCTGCAGGTGGTGCTCTACACAACTGGCACACTGGCATCCCGTTAGATTGGAGCGAATTATTTGGCAAGTTTGTTTAGAAATATTATGGCGGATGGCCGATTCTGCTCAATAAAAATAAAGCTTTTTGTTCAAACTCTTTGAATTTTGTTTGTTTTGTTTATACGCTGCCCTTCGTTTTTAAGTAAGAAAACTAATGTTATAACGAGCATATTCTGGCTCAGATTTTTTTGCCTCTCCCACACACGTTCACAGCTGAACAGCAACGCTACAATTCAAGGCTACACATAATTACTTGATAAATTCAGTTGTGAAGCTG
Source organism: Clarias fuscus (assembly GCA_030347435.1). Taxonomy (NCBI): domain Eukaryota; kingdom Metazoa; phylum Chordata; class Actinopteri; order Siluriformes; family Clariidae; genus Clarias; species Clarias fuscus. The sequence goes on from CM059222.1 coordinate 20,511,402, forward strand.
GTGAATAAAGTTAAGGTATAAAGTTAAAAGGAAAGAATATATTGAATTTAAAGATTTATAAAATCGTGAGATTTATAAAATCATGATACTTACAGAAATGCAATATTGTTCGAATTGACTTATGCCTACTGGTGATTTGCATCCCTGCATTCTATATTTATTCTGGGCTTGTCATAATTGCACAATTACATAAGACTATGACACTTATCCGAGTCGATCATGGTTCCATGTAATCATATAGAGAATTTCGATATGTGGGGTCATTTTATTTGTTAGACCACAAACCTACTGATAACCGGCAGGATGCTCACACACACACAAGGGTGAAAGAAATATTGACCTGATATAAATGCAATGAAGATGCATGTAATTTAAACAGCAGATTAATTACAGTTACGGATGTGGTTTGATTTTTTTATTTTTATTTACTTAGCATTTTAATTAAACTGTATTCACAGTGGTTCCAGCTAGGTTTCTTGTGTGTTCATTTAGTTTTGTTGTTCTTTGCACTGCTCAAATAACATTTGTGTCCCGGAACATTGACCAGTTGAGTCAGGGTAACAAAAAAGGTGGAAGTAATGAGCTAAACAATGGACAAGCCAGACCAATGCTTGTCAAAAAATGATAGCTGAAGTTGGCTGCATCTTTTAGTGCTTCCCCATTCCCAAGCCACACAAACACACTCTTCATGCCTAGGCTAGCACAAGCGGAAGCTTTCTTGAAATTGATCAGTTAAATGTTTGTGGTTTCAAATTATTAGGGGTTTATTCAATATGGATCTGCCACAAAAAGATTTCGTGACCGCAGACTATAAACTGCGCATGTCCTCAGACTCACCGTAGCTGATGAGTTTGCCCATAGGTTTCAAAAGGTTGTAGCCCTTATGGGTGTCGGAACCACCCAGGGGATCCAGGACGATGTCCACCCCTGAAAGAGAAGCACACACACACACACACACACACACACACACACACACACACACACACACACACACTTTCAATTGGTGAAGAACATTCCCATTATTCTTCTACATGTTCATCTAATTTACACTCATAACCAAACAGACTCGAGAATCCTTTCTTTCCCTGACAGGATTTATTAAAAAAAAAAAAACATTTATATAAATAAACCTCCTGCAGGTTTAAAAATACACACATTCTGGCTCAGATTTTTTTTTTGCCTCTCCCACACACGTCCACAGCTGAACAGCAACGCTACAACTCAAGGTTAAAATAACACCAGACAAGTTATCACAATGCAAACTACAAAAGCCTGTTTTAACTGACTTCATGAGGTCGAGTAATCACAGTGAAATACTCCTTCCGTACATTTGAGATTTTTCTTAAATTCTGATTAATTATATATTAAAAAAAAAAAAAACTTTTTTTACAAACAGTAAGGCCACAGGCATGTATGTGTATAGCCTTTATTACTCCCTAAAGTCTGGGTAAACTAGGTCATGTCAGTGCTTACTTGTCATTGAATACGTCTAGCAGTCTAATCTCGGCTATGTAGAATTCAGTCAGCAAGCTCAAGGCAGGCAAACGCGGTTTGTTTCACAAGTCCTGAAATAACCCTGACATACAAGATCTGCTTCTGAATAGGCTGATTTCAGTCATGAGAATAAAATGTATGAATTAAATCATATACACACATGTACTCTAATGTGCCCGGAGCAAAATACATAAATAAAAAATATATATATACATTTTAATCATCAGCACCTAGGTATCACACCATTATATTGTACGGCCCATGGAGATTTCCATCCCTACTTCAAAGTGATCCAAACTAGCTTATAGTAACTTGAACACAAAGCTCAATCCTCATCCTTCTGTTGCTTGTAATTCAGAATAGATATTTGATGGTCTACATATCCAAGCTGCTAAAGTTACCATCTTTGGATTAAACCATATTTTTAGCTTGTTTGCTGAAATTTATATGAGCTTAACTTTGCTTTAAGCCGGCACATTGCGAGTAATTAATGCTAACTAGTATAACAACTTTAACCACTAGCCTTGAAACCTTTTGCATTCAAATTGTACGTTTGTTTAAAAGTTTTCGATCAGTGTTCACCTTTGGGGCTGATCTTGCGGACCTCCTCTACGTAGTCCCGTGTACGGTAGTCGATGGGGTGTGTGACTCCTCCCTCGCTGATGACGTCATGCTTAGTGGCTGAAGCAGTTCCAAAGATAGTGACATCGTTCACCGTCTTACAGAGCTGAGTAGCAGCGATCCCTACACCTCCTGTGATAACATAAGCAAAACACAATATTCAGGTTACACAAGAGCAAGCATGCACCAAGAAGTTACAAAGAATAGCAGAATTGTACCCCTATGGACCAGTTTAATCTGCAATCTCAAATAACACACAGATAGTCCAGATAATAGAACGGAGGCTAATGTAAAGTCTAGCTGTGTTTCTTTTCAAGCCAATGTGCATATGAACAGTTGGGGCTCAGTGAACGATGGATTTGAAGGTTGTAGAATCCTGGTACGGCAAAATCCGTCACTGTTGGACCTTTATCTTCCAAGCTTAACTGTTAAAGAAAATTACAGTCATACCGTACATTCTGTACCCATGTGAAAGTTCCATACGAGCAGGTGGCAACAGTCCATGTTCATAACATTTTGGGTTTGCGTTTCGCCAAGCAATTTCTACTAGCTACTACTAGACTTTTGGACCACCTTTCTGGATTTCAAATGCATTTGTATACATAGATGGTCTACCTCCTACCCTAAAAGAAACTGTTTTATGGGGGAAAAAAAACCCACACACACTAATTAGTACCTTTGAGAAACCTTTGTTTCTAATAGTATGAAAAATTATTTTAGGTAGAACCATTTTGGAAAGCCAAGCCCAAGAACCTTGGTCCGTATTGTTTTTATGCTTTCTTCCCATTAGTTTCATAGCTCCTGATGATTTACAGATTTGACCAACTAACCACAGGACTTGTTCTGTCAATGGCCTCCAACGTCAAGTCAACTGAGCATCAGTTACTGCTGAAGTGTGCCGACAGGGTCCAACTACCACCAGTGCTGCGTGAGCTGACACTTTGTGAAAAATGGAGGTGCCAGTTGACTGTACATGTACACTACTGTGCATAGATTCCTCACCACCACTATGTCATACCCCACATAGTGAGCATACATGAATATAAAACCACTTGGAATTCAGTCTGTGCTCACTACTGGGTTTAAAATATATTTAAGTAAATATCAGCTACCAGAAAGCATTTACACTTCAATATTATTAAAAGAATATTTGTTTATTTTATAGTCAAGATGTATTATATATACAGTATTTACATTTTTTTTTTAATGAGCCACGACTTGTAGGCAGACTTGATTAGATTCAATTATAGGTAGTGAGATTTGATTCACGATACCTACAATAGTCAGCATTTTAAACGTCTGATTTGTCTCAGGCATGTTTATTCCTTACAGGATTTAAAGTATTTAAAACTTCTAAACATATCCAATAAAATAAATTTAACGCCGCACAAATCGTGTTAATTGTTTAAATGCGTCATACAATGTTATTAATAGTGCTGCACAATTAAGCATATAATCAAAATCATGGTATGGACCGGTGTAATTATATAATCACAGAAGGCTGCAATTTATTACAGGTGATGCACTCAGTCAGAAATTCATGTAGAATTTTTCAATTAAAGCATTTCTTTATTGTTTTGGGGCAATTATGGGCCCACATCCTCTCAATGACCTCGTCTGAACTGACCACAGGACTTGTTCTGTCAATGGCCTCCAACGCCAAGTCAACTGAGCATCAGTTAGTGCTGAAGTGTGCCGACAGGGTCCAACTACCACCAGTGCTGCGTGAGCTAACACTGTGAAAAAATGGAGGCGCCAGTTGACCGTGGGCCAGCTGGGTGCAATTCTTCACCCATCTCAGTATGACGTCCAGCCACCCAAAAGTGTGTTAAGTATGTGAACGAGTGACAGATTTGAGCGATTTGTACTCCCCCCTTCCACATGTCAAAGTGCTTGGAAGCCCTCAAGAGGAACAGACTGACTCTGGGCCTGATTAGAAATTACTCTTTGATAAATTAAAGAACAAATGACCAAAGAAAAATCCACAAATTGCGAAATTGGGCAAAAAAAAAAAAAAAAAAAAAAAACTCGCCTTTTAGCAAATTTGTTAATTAGTAAGTCATAAGTTTGTCAAGTTTCTAACAAAGCTTTGAAGGCAATTTATAACGTGTTTATAAATTTCTGAATTTGAGTCCCTATAAAAATATCAGGCAGTAGTGTGTGCATGCTTACATTATTAAGTAAATCAAAGTTAAATGCACATGACTCCTACTTGTGCTTGAGAAAATCAGCCCTGTGTGTTTGACAAAATGATCAGGAAAGGCAAGAAGTGAGAATACAATCATTAAGGTCACTGGAAACAACAAAGGGCAGTGCTTACTGAATGCCAGAATGGGGGAGAAAAAAAAAAAAAAAAAAAAACACCCACACACACCCAGGGTAAGGCCAGGCAACATACCATACAAATTGCTGTCAGTATCTTATAAAGCTGCACACTATCATTTTGCATGTTGCACAATACAAACAAGATAAACACCTGCTTAAAGCATGGCAAAACCGGTTCAATGAATGCAGGCTGATTTTTCTCACCTTGGTGAAAGGCATATCATATTTGGACATTTTAGAAAAAGAACACTTTCTTTTCGAATTGAATCAACAACTCAACCAGCTACACTGTCTGCTGACTTGTGTTAAATGGAAAAGAGAGTGCAAACTGTTCACCGATTAATTTGCATAGTGTGAAAAGTAAACCAGGAACTAGCCATTGGACAGAGAACATTAGACTTTAAATAGGTTATGGGTATTTTTGCTTGCGTGTGTATGCGTGCGTGCAGTAAAGTAAAATTTAAGGGCGAAAAAAAAATATTTTTGTCCTTTCAGGTTCATACATTCTGAACTGAACTTGGTTTTGTTGCCATGGAGACCCCAGTCATGCTGTTCGGTCTGTCCTCAATATACTTATTCACCTGCTCCTTTTCTGTTGGTCCTCACACACTAAGCATGACTGTGTGCGTGCGTTTGTGTGCGCGCGCATGTGAGAGTGCACGCATGTGAACGAATGTGTACAAAGGGTCAGTCTACCTCATGACTCCGCTGCCCTAATCACAAGACCAGAATGAAAAGAAAAAAAGAAAAGAAAAAGAGAAAATGCCAAGACAACCATTTATTCTACAGTCAAATTTATAATCTCAGAAGGATTTTCTTTCCACACATCGTTTCTCTGACATGAAAAATAAACAAGTAAATAAATACATACTATGCACCACTAGCAAGAAAGAGGAACTGAAAGAGAGAGAGGCCACAAGAGAGACAGTATGAGGCATACAGAGGCTCAAGGACCATAAACAGATTTTCACAGTTAAGTCCATTTGTTCTGCTCAGGATTAAATTCCCTTGTTTTTCCATGGTTGAATAAAGACAGATGCTCATCTGATAAGGTTTGTTATTTAAAAAAAAAAAAAAAAAGAAAGAAAAAAGTTGCATGAGGACACATACACTTGGCATATAAGTCTTTATATTTCTCCCTGTGCTTACACATTTCACACCCACAAACCGATATGCAGAGATTTGGCAGCTCGATCACCACAGTGTGATCTGTTGTGGTCAAGTGGAATTTCCCTGAAAATATTGTGGAATTCTACAAATTCCCAGCTGTAGCCCACAGAAAGAGGGCAACTATTGGACAGAGATAAAGAGGGAAAAAAAATATTAAACATCAACAAGAAAAAAGAAAAAAAAAAACTCATTATGAATATGAAACAAATTTGTAGTTTGAATAACCAGATCTCTGATGTACAAACAGCACTACTGTACATAGTTTCCTCACCACCACTATGTCTATGTGGGGTATGTGCGCATACATGAATATAAAACCACTTGGAATTCAGTCTGTGCTCACTACTGGGTTTAAAATATATTTAAGTAAATATCAGCTACCAGAAAGCATTTACACTTCAATATTATTAAAAGAATATTTGTTTATTTTATAGTCAAGATGCATTATATACACAGTATTTTCAATTTATTTTATTTATTTATTTTTAAAATGAGCCACGACTTGTAGGCAGACTTGATTAGATTCAATTATAGGTATTGTGATTTGATTCACGATACCTACAATAGTCAGCATTTTAAACGTCTGATTTGTCTCAGGCATGTTTATTCCTTACAGGATTTAAAGTATTTAAAACTTCTAAACATATCCAATAAAATAAATTTAATGCCACACAAATCGTGTTAATTGTTTAAATGAGTCATACAATGTTAATAGTGCTGCACAATTAAGCATATAATCAAAATCATGGTATGGACCGGTGTAATTATATAATCACAGAAGGCTGCAATTTATTACAGGTGATGCACTCAGTCAGAAATTCATGTAGAATTTTTCAATTAAAGCATTTCTTTATTGTTTTGGGGCAATTATGGGCCCACATCCTCTCAATGACCTCGTTTGTGGCAATATTTTCTGGTGGCCTAGATAAATGTTTGAGAATACAAAAAAAAGGGTACGTTTAATAGTGACAAAATCGTAATGATTGTGCAGCCCAAGCAGTTATCCTCTTCCACCTTCTCCGTATCGCAAAAAAATGCCTACCAGATCAAAAAGAATCCATACCCTCAAAAAACAAGTATTTGCAGAAGACACAAATACTCTACTTAAAGGTTTCTACTTTCTGCAAAAGCTGTGGTATATATTTGAGGAGTTTTAGGACATTGCACAGCTGGAAGTTTATCCAAAAAAACTTAAAAATGTGGATCTGTACTCAAGTAGAAAAATAACCCATTCGTTCAATTAATTGAACTGACCAACATAAAATGCCTTAAATTGCATGAGCTAACGTTTGTTTACTGGGTAACGGTATGACATTAGCAGCTCATTAGTATTCAAAGGCATCTGAATAATAAAGCCTTACAAGTAATTAAAATTTGAGAGAGTCATTTCGAAGGAACTTGTTAGCTCGATAATCTAAAGCAGCTGTTGGGCGTGTCAGGGGGAAAAAAAAAACAACTTAATATTGAAATACAATTTGGAAAGAAGTTCAGCATGAAAATAAAACTGAGGGAGCCAAAAATATGACGACTTAACTGGTCAAAGCGAGCCAGAGGATAAACAATTGAGAATCATAACTTCATAATTTATTCATGCACTGAGAATCAGATCATCCTTGGCCGATGGGACACACTCCAGCTCATCCAACTCGTACAACTCTCTGAACTGTAACCTCATACACAGCAATGGGGCAATGTCCAAACCAGTTGGTTCTTAGTTTAACGCTATACTTTATTAACGAGGGTCGATTTGCTTTTAGCCACACAATAAGGCTTGTTGGCACGAGCACCATGACGACTCCACACAGGCCTTCACACACCCTTCCCCAAGCTCTTCTTGGCTGCAAAACATGGACTGGGGTCAAGCTTAGGGTGTGCGTCTCAGGAGCTCAAGATGTGAAAGAGGAAACTCATTTCAGTTCCAGGATAAATGTGTAATAAATAAATAAATAGAAAAGATCCTGTGTGCTGAACTCCCAAGTGCTTTCTGAAGACACACCGACAGCACAGAGAAAAACAGACATTTGGGTGGCATGACAAAGAATATGCCATTATGCACATAATTGTATACACAACGTATATAACAATCTTGCTAATACTTTTTACACTGTGTGTATGTTTACCATCCACTTAAACATTCTACCACATGTGTAGTCACATGGCCCAGTCTGTAAGTATTACTCATGCATACTTTCAGTACAAACCTCGTCAGTGAACATTCATTAATCATAATCAGGGTAAAATGGATCATGATACTGATATGAGGTAATATCACCCAGCACTGGTAAACACATTCACCAGCAACTTTAATAGGAACGTTTGTGCACACACCCACACACACAGTTATCCAGTCAGCCAATAATATGGCATTAGCTTCAGTTCATGTGGCTTCCTTGCCACAGAGGTCCAAAATCTGAAATTTGGTGCCAGATCAGCTGGCTCATGTATTTCAGAAACCGGGATCAGCTGGGATTTCTCGCACAACAGTCTCTACAATTCATAAACAAAAGGTGCAAAAATGAGAGCGAAAAAAAAAATAAAAGGACGTAATTGAGTGAGATCAGAGGATCGTTAAACCTAACCCTAACCTGACAAAGAATATGTTACCAGAAGCAACTACTTTACAAAGATGGTGATAAAACTTTGAGGTGAGTGAGCTACAAGAGCAAAGGACATCATCAGGTTCCACTCCGGTCAGCCAGAGAGAGAATTCTGATGCTTCAGCCTGCACAGGCTTAGCAAAAGTCCAGACAATGTTCTTCCAATCTCCAAATGTCCAGTTTGAGTGAAGTGAAACTCTTGACCTCTAACTGCACGATTTGTGATCTTACTATAGGCTTGGATAATTGTATAAATAACTTGCCGTACGGATGTTTATGTTAAAGTGGCCACGAGCATGTGTGTGTATATACATATTACACCGTATAAACAAACACTAATCAGGAAGTGAAAATTTTGCCACTGTTGCATGGAAATGCAAAAGAAAACGTGCATAAAATATGATGCTCGTTCTTTTTATTCCCCCGCAAGGAACCATCAAAATACGTTTAGTCGCATCAGTGTAACAAATGTTTTTATTCCATCCTCTTTCCCTGTAACCCTCCTCCCTGCTGTTCTGGGTGTGGTGGCCTGAGAGATCGGCGAGGTTCTGCCTTCTGCGACACTCCAGATGGATGACTATTTCCTCCTGATACGAGCCAAAGAAATCACTCAGAAACGTACACCTTGCCAGGACTCCACTTTCTCATCCAGCACTGCGTTGTGTGTATGTGGTTCATAACTAATCCCACTGACTGAATTCAGGCAGAGGATGCAGATGTGCAAGCCCAAAGAGAGCAAGAGTACAAGGGTGGGAAGGATGTGTGTGGAACAATATCCTATTGAGAAGGGGCAAAGTTTCAGCCTAAACAACCACCACCTACCTTTTACATTTCTCTCTAGCTCAGTCGCCTTCTCTTCCTTCCCTCTCCACAATCTGCATTTCTCTCGCCTTCATTCATTGCATGCGTAAGCTAAGGCTCCTACACTCTTACAGTAAATCATTACTCCACATACTCTTTCCTGTATTCACTCCAGCCTACAGTACCCCTTCATTAGCATCGGCTAAAGGAGCCGTTCTGTCCTACTGGGAACACTGCGAGATCAAATGGAATGGGACAGCATTCATGTACAGTAGATTCAAAGTCCGATTCACACAGTATTATACAGTACCAATAGCACATTAGCGATACAAAGAGCGGAAGTCAAATTCAGCACTGATTAAATTATAGCTCAGTATTTCTTCCTCCCACACTACAGCACACTGTGTGAAAAAAACTAAAGCAACCAACCGGTTGAACTAACCGTGCTCTCACACACCTTAAATTGGGTGGGGGAAAAAAAAATTCTGCCTCGAAATACTGCTCTGCCTCTGGAGACAAATGTCCAAATGTAAGTGCGTTATGCAGAACCTAAGGATTACTATGAGATACAACTAAATACAAGAATTTGTAATCAGTGGTCATCTGATCAGAACATTAAAACAATAATGTGACAAAAGGGGAATGAAGAATAATGACTGGAAGAACGTGTGTGTATGCATGCGTGTGGTGAGGGCAAGATGTACAGTACCACAAATTTGATTATTTTCATGACAAAGCACATTCTGAAGCATTCAATTCCCTTCATACCACATTAATTTGCCAACAATGACCATCTTCACCAAAAGAAAAACAATTCTGTAGCTATTGTGGTTTTATGAACATCCTATGCAAAATGATATACATATATATATTTTTTTATAAATACAGCTCATTACTGAGAAAGCACAATTTCAGTGTTAATGTATTCTTAAAAATGTCCAACTCTTAAAATGTTACAAAGCACCAAAACTGGAGATGGATTAAAAATCTATCTATCTATCAAAGCACCATCTATCTATGCAATAAGTAGTATAATGCAAATTCTAACATGTATAGCTTTTTTAAATACTTTTGGAGAGATCATGTGATTTTGTTTGGTTTTGAAACCGGTACTTTTTTTTTTTTTTAAAGGAATTTAAATAGTTTAAAAGAGGTATATAAATAGACATGTACAATGACCGGGGAAACAAAAGCTAATGCATACTTACTGGAAAAAAATGTAAAATTGCATCAACGCTTCTATTTCTTGCTCACAAACTTGATATCCAGGCTGAACACGGAGTTCGGTAAAACCGCCTGGTTCCCGTCAATGCACTGGGCTTAATTAAATTCAACGACATTTATTAAGCAGTTTTAACACGGACATGGCAGCTTTACAGAAATAATTCAACTTTTTAAAAAATGTACAAATCCATTATTTTTTTGATCTATCAACATATCCCTAATGAGCAACACAAAGGCAATGGTGGGAAGCTGACAGGAGGAAAAAACCTTGAGGAAATGGCCACAAAAGGCAAACCATCCTCAGTTGGGTAATACCTGATCGTAGCATGACCAAATAAATCCCTTTTATTATTGTGTGATATGGCTAATAATTTAAGTAACTTGTCATTTTTATTTTTAAACCAAACTAAATGGTGTATTAATCAAAACAAGGAAAGCATGCGCCTTCCCAACAAGAACAGCTGAGACAGGTCATGTGCTTAACTGTACGTGATTTATTATAGCGCTGTGAATTATGCATAATTAAGAGTGTTCTGATCTGGATAGGCCAGTTTTACTACACAACAGTAAGCAGACAATTCGATAGTAACTGCTGTTAAAGAATAAAAACATTGCGACATCCTGGTTTATGCTGCTCAGTGCTGCTGTGATGATCATACTGCCTGTTGGGCGACATTGGTCGAGCAGATGCTTGTTTTTTTTTTTTTTTCTAAACTGGTATTGTCATGATGTTGATACCAAGAGTGTAAAATCTGTCCAAATATTAAGTGAAGCAAATATTATCAAATAAATACTCCAGGTTTGTTAATCCATTTAAAAAAAAAAGTTTATTTTTTTTATTTTTTTATTTTTTATTTTATTTTTTTTAAACATGACCAATTTCAAGAGTGAAAGCAAGGTAGTTCTACAACCACTTTTTTAATATATATATTTTTAATTTTATTTTAATTATGCAACTTGGGATTTCTTTAGGCTTAGGTAGTTCATGAAGTTTTAATCTCGCATTAATACACAGGCTGCTTAACTCAAATTGGGCCTTGTGGCATTCTCTTGTGAATGAAGGCATACAACCAATTAAACATTTCCAGAAGACTTCACGTACAATACAGTGATGAGTCTTGGACACAGCAAAATATTTGAACAGTGCGAAGGTTCTAAAGAAAACTGCACATCCGTGAATGATGACCTCGGCTGAAGTGGGTCAGAGCTCATTACAGTTGTTCCTATGAACATTTAACAAGTGGAAAGCCTGATCCTTGAAAGATCAACGAATAATTCTTCACCAACTTGCAGAAGAGACGCATCTGTCTGTGAAAGTTGTACACACAATCATTCACAAACACCACTTGCATATTACAAGAAGCTGGGAGTTACCGACACCTGACATGTACAGTCCTGACATCGCTCCAAGTGTTGGTCCCATTAATGTTTCTTAGAAGCCAGCATTTCAGACATGAAGTAGCCAGTCAGATCATCGCTCTGGAGTACTAAGAAAAATTTCCACTAGTGGAGCGCTGGGATATGTGCATTAATGCAGCATATGGAGAAATAAGGGTAATTTTTTAGTCTCAGCACTGTTCAGTTTTTCTGCACGATCAAAAGTCCCAGTTTGACTTGAACGCCTCTCGTATGTGTTGATAACTTGACACGTTTACAGCACTGAGAAAAGAACAGAAAAGCTGATTATTAAAAACAACTAATTAAAATCAGCTGTTTAACTTGGTTAATAAATGTTAAATCTTGGAATGTGATGTGAAAAATCAAACAACTGTCTCCGCTTAGTGAGATTGAGGCATGGGAGAACATCTTACCAAAGCAGTTCTCAGTTCAGACAAAGAAAAAAAAAAAAAAAAAAAAAGTTTCACTTTTAAAAAAATGTTTATCGATAAAATTTAACAACTGCACAGTGAGTTTCGGCTAAATGTATTTTCTGGTCTTTTCTGAGTGCAAGGAAATGTGATGACATGGTGGAAATCACATACAGTATACTTCACCAATGTAGTGAACAAAGTCAGGTTGAACTTTGAACAGGGTTACAAGCAAAACTCACGAGTGACATGATCACAGGAAAGATCATAATGATTGGGGGAGGGGGGAGGGGGGGGGGGGACAAAACGTAGATGGCAAGATCCCACTTGAAAACATTAAACACATTCTGCTCATTTCCATTTTCTGTACCCGATATTGATACCGATACTTTCAGTATCTGCTACCCATTCATCTGTTTTTCCACAACATACTTGCGAATAAATTAGTTGTAAACAATATATCTTTTTAAAAAATAATAAAATAAAATGTTTTAATTATCCTTAAAAAAGAAAAAAAAACTGCACACTGCACATATATACATTTTTATATTTTTTCCATTTAAATTTTATTTTATTTGTAACAAGTTTGTACATTTATATATTCCATCCCAAATAATAAAAATTTGAAAAAATAAATTTAAAAAGTCCCTCCTTTCCCTCCCTAGGTCACTGGCCATTATATGAGCATTTCACTGTATATCATACGGTGTATGGTTGTGTTTGTGAATTTCTTTATGTACACATTTCTGTAAAACCCTCCAAAATCAACCTCTTTTCCATTTGTTAAAAGGACTGGATTAAAACTGTTCTCTCCCATGACTAATTCCCTGTTTTTCAGAAGGCATTACCCTCATACCAATTATATGTTTCATTGATCCTTTCCATGGATAAAAAGCCAGTCTTATTCTTCCAGTTTAAATAAGAAACGCATACATTTTTAATGACACTAAAGGCAGAACGATCTCAGTACGTTAATGTTATCTCGTTGTATTATGGTTTTATATGCGTTAGTTATTCTCCAGGACGAGGCCATCCTCTTGCACTGCACGCTCTATTCTCCAGAGATGCTGATAATTTTGGACATGAACACAACTGCACACACACACACACACCTGCTCTTTAAAACAAGCGTCCTCTGGGACCTCATGCACAGACAGCCTACAATTCGTTGGCAAGGATGTGCTGATTCCATTTGTTAAGACGCACGTGCATTTATTTTTTTTGCTTCGTCGCTCATCAATGATGCATGTACATGAGCTAGTCTGAAACAACGATGTACAGTATATTCTTATTCTGACAAACGTCCAGTCATTGCAGCTGCAACAAATTACAAAAGGCGTACACACCGTATATAGGACACAAAATATAAAGAAGAATTACTGCACATAAGAAACGCCATCAGGTCACCATCGGCAGCTGCAGAGATCTTCTCTAAACAATACACCTACCTAGACTCGCACAACCAACCCAGAGAGTGCATAATGCTTGCTTTCTCTCTCTCACACACACACACACACACACACACACTAACTAACCTGCAGCCATGTGGATGAGCACACTCTGATTGGGACGCAGATGGCCGAAGTCAAACAGCATCATGTAAGCGGTGATGTAGTTGACCGGCAGAGCTGCCGCCTCTTCGAAGCTCATCCCCTCGGGCATGGGGAAGGTGTGTGAGGTGGGGACCACAGCCACTTCCTGCCACAGACCACTGCGGTTCAGAACCAGCACCTTGTCACCCACCTGCAAGAGACACAAACATGACATTCAAGAAAACCATCTCGAGACAAAGACAATCGTCCAGCAAGCTTTCAAAATGGTTGACCACACAACAGTGCAGGCGTGTTTGAGTAGTTCAAAACTTTGATAAGGTTTATATTTGGTTAAACTCTTAACAGCTCAGGTTAAACTAAAGCAGTTACAGATAACATTTCCGTTTGGAAAGATTACACCTTGTAATTCAGGAGGGTTTTAAAAAGAAGAAATGTATCCAAACACTACTTGAAGATCACGAAGTTCTTCACTACTATGGATTTAAAAACTAAAAATATTTTAGGAAAATATCCTGATAAGACATACAAAAGACCCGCTCACACTATATGACTCTCACATACAGTTGTGGAAGGGTAATGACTCATAATTGCACTGACTTGTCACCAAGAAAGAGCATGGGTTCCCTTTTAAATATGGTTCCTCTCGGGCTGTGTGCGTGTCTCGTCTCACACACTTTCACAAACATCTCATTAGGAACTCGAATGTAAATCTATAAGGAGCTGCGCTTTGTGAATGTCCACTGTTGAAAGAACTAAAATAATACTAAATCGATTAACAAACATTAGGAAATCTATTAGGAAACATGCATTTAAAAGGACTAGCTTGTTCTTTCATAACATCTCGAACTGTACCATAACAAATTAAAACAAGGCAGCCAAATTAAACAGAAGCTTCGTCGCTGGTTATACTGTACCACAGTGCTGCTGAATTCATAAAAGGTGCTGATTCAATTTTCTACACCTGTTCTGACTATAAGGCAAAGAAAGGGCTTTGATTAAAATGCTAATGGTAATTTTCTATTGTTTCTACTTGAGTATTAAACATTTTAAAATGTTAAGGCTGCGCATTAACACATTTTTATATAGTCTGCGATTGTGTTATATGACCCATTCCACCCGTGAAGCCATAGCAGCTCTCTCACACCTTCACACAACCCCACCCCTACTCTCCTCCCACACACACAAAACATGTTTTGTATTTTCGAAATATGCCACATTGCTAGCATGAACCAATAGCTTTCCAATTAAGCATCAAAAATATTTACAATGTTCTTCATTACAGCACTAATAGCTGCAGTGAAGTCCGTGTGTGTGTTACGCATTGCAACTTGGTTGACAAGAACTGTAGGTGCGTACATTATTTATATACATGTACATTATACATACACATAGTATATGGGAATTAATTAACACGTGTGTGTCTTACTGTATATATATATATAAAATCAGTGTTCTGGTGCTCTGACTGATAATTCCTTGACAAACAATGTGTCTCCATACTGTATAGCTGACCTGAAATAAACCTTAGTGCATGACGACACTGGAGGGGAAAAATGGCAAATAAATTAGTCATTCATACAGGCTCACTAAAGCAGACAAATTCACCAACATCACAGCATTTAGAGTGCTGGGTGCATTAACCTCGCCTTCTACATGCATTTATTTCTCTCTAATGACCACTCTGGGTGTCCCGCAGTCCAACTCGGCAGAAAACTTACCCATTTCATCAGAGCAAGCAGTTCATAATAAAATAAAATTGTTAAGTACTATATCGCGTCTGTTATTGCTGTGGAGAATAATTAAAGGAGCATTCTCAGATAGGAAGACTTTTATGCAAACCGAGCTATTTATTTTATACATCTGAATTGAATATCTTTTATATACATTTTAATTGAATTTTTTTTGCACCCATATTTCCAACATAATTTTTTTGGGTGAAATCTCCCACTGTGTATGTGAAAAGAAAATGTATACTTTTTGACCTGGGAAGGTTTTCTCTAAGGACAAGTTTATTCAACATTTACCATCAGTCTTAGTTTTTAAAAAGGTCCTTAAGGAAGTAACAGCAGGGCATAAGACGACCCAGTAGAAGCTTGTTTAACTCAACTATGGATCTGGCAAAAAAAAAAAAAAATCCTACATGTAGGTTAATCTTAACCTGTTGTAATAATGAAACAACAGGTTAAGCCACCGACATTCATGACTCATTCCAGCTGTTTCTCAACCTGCAACACATTACCTGGAACCTCAAGCTTCCAGTTCCCCGTTTGGCCAAGTCCCTAGAAAACCCAAAATACACTTTTGTTTTAGTTTTTAAAAGCACTTTTTATTATCTGAAATGGAAATCCTGTGTTGCCTAAATGTGCAACAGTAATTCTCTCAGCAATTAATAAAACACTGATGCAAGATTCTTATTTGCAATGTCTGCTCATGTGCTAAACATTCTCCAATGATGGCATGTTGAATCACCTGCTTTATTATAATAATAATAATAATAATAATAATAATAATATTATTATTATTATTATTAAGGGGGGTATGCACTTTCAAACGTGGTTTTACTTCTTCTGAAAGAGAACCTGTTTTGTGGTTCTACATAGAAACTTTAAAATCTTGTTCCCTTTCTGAAGTTTGTCATTCATTTACCAAAAAAAAAAAAAAAAAAAAAAAACCCACACCAACATTTACAAGGTCACCCAACAGTCTGGTCTGATTCAGAGGAAAATTACATTTGTTTTATCCTCTGTGATTTAATTTCATGCCACATTTAAGCCGAGTCGCATGTGCGGGGAAAGGCTCCAAACAAACTCTCAAAAGCCTGCCATTCATTGATCTTTACTTCCTGCAACTTGCTCAAATTTGGGTTGAAACTATATCAAACAGAACTACGATTCGTGATCGCATCTGGCCCGAATCAACTCAGATTTAACACTATGTCCCAAAGTACGCCGAGGCTCGAACATGAAGCTTTTTTTAGTAATGTTGTAAAAGTCTGATATACGATTCAGGGTTTATTTTCGAGAACATGACCCACATGTGATGCTGTTTTATCCAGGAAAGAAATCGACAGGCAAAAAAAAAAAAAAAAAGTCTGCCTGCGGCAGAATGGATCATTTCATGAAGGAAATCCACGGAAAAATCTTATATAGTTTGTTCTCTGGAAGCTGATTTTCTCGGAGCAATTTTGAGGCGAGCAAGTCAGCCAGAAATACCCCCAAACACTCAGTGAAGCAGTTGAGGGTTACTGGTTATGTTTAAGCCTTCAACACTGGTTAAATGGCAGTCTTTGGATTTGAACTTGCAAACACTGAAAGTTTATCTAAGAAAACGCTTAGAGAAGCGTCATTTTCTGAAGTTAATAAAAACTGTATCCGTGTTCAGCAGAACTAGATTAGCCCATCTTTCCATTATAACTTTGGATTAAAATGTTGGAAGATGGTTTTAACAAGAAAATTGGGGGGAGAGGCAAAAGTAATTTCAGTAATGCAGAATGAATCCATAATGCAACACTGAGTGAAAATGCATAAACCACATTAGCAAGTATCTGTGAAATCCTGATGAGCTGAAGGCAGTTTGAGGGGGACACTTTCAAGGGTGAATATGGGTGAATAAAATTTCTACCATATGATCCTTTTAGCTCCTAGGTCTGCATACTTCATGAGACTTCATATTAACTTAAACACTTCGTTATATTGAACTTCCAGCCTCCGAACACCAAATGATGCAAGAAAAAAAAAACTTGCTATACAATATCATCCAATGAGGATTGGTTCTCTGTTGCATCTAGTTCCTCTCAAGGTTTCTTCCTATTGCCATCTCAGTTTTTTTCTTCTTGATACCGTTGTCCTTGGCTTGCTCATCTGGAACAATCTAATAATTAAATAAATAAAGCTTCTTTGCAACAAAAAAAAGACACAAAACAGATTGTTGGTGGCCTGACATTGGGATAAGTGTCAATTCAATTTCCGCCTGAAGAAGTGATTTAACAGTTTCTCAGTCACCACTGTACACCCTTATGTTAGACACCATTCCACTGACATTGTATTCTAAAAACCTAAAAATCTAAATTTGAATAAATTCAAGTTGGTCACATACACAGTATGATATGAAATGAATTTTTCAAAATATAAATAGGTTACAATTAAATAGTCATAAAATAAATATTAAAAAAAGAAAACAAACGCAGCAGAATGTCAAACTTCATCTTCATCTTAGATTTCAACTGGCTTGCAGGGAAAGACCGTCTGACAGCAGTGAAGAAATATTACAGACAAACAAAGACATACACAGCTACAGGAAACCTCCTCGAGCAAAACTTCCATGACTTCCTCTGGAATAAGAAGACACAGGAAGCACCCTGTGCGTGCACGCTAACACATCTACACTGCACTTTTGAACTACAATAATGACTATAGTAGGAGGGCGACAATTTTACACAGTCCAACCCAATGTTAAAAAGGCGCTCAGCCCCAAATATAAGGCCCCTCAAATCCAATGGACTCAGACTACAAGATATGCCAAGAATCACACACACACACACACACACACACACACACACTACACTTTCAGATTATGCTGAACCAGAATCCAGCAACTTCATTGACAGTAGCTCCTGGTGTACATCAAATTAAAGAGTTATACATTAGTGCATCCTTTTCCAATACATTGTTTATACTGTAACAACTTGCATAAAAATCTCAAATCAATATCAGTGATGATTTCATTTAACCTTGATTACAACTCATGATACATTATTTAGTGCCCAAGCAGTAGTGTGCGCAGGACTGTCTTGTTTTCCAAAGAATTGGCAGACAGGGCATGGCACGGGGCCCTCACACAAGATTTTGCTGCAGAGTTCATACACACTTGCACATATGCATGCAAAACCTGGTACACAGTTGGAGCTCATTGAGCTGAACAACTTTTACATTGCATGTCATGGGCTCAACTCAACAGGAAGTCCGTTATTTTGGGTTGATCACAAAACACACCCAATGGATTTTGATTTACTCCTATGATCTAATGACATTGAGGATACAAAATTGTATAGGGCTTTTTTATATCTCAAATGGGTCAGCCGTAATGATGCCTTAAACTTGCTGAAAAGTGGTTAATAACTTTGTGTGACATTATATTGAGTGACATCATATTCAGTAACATAACATTGAGTATCATAGCGCGATGCTTTTTACCGCCCCAGCATCCTCTGCTTTTTGGGTGTCTTAACATAAAATATTTTTATGTTTTCGCAAACATCACAAATGTTAACACTTACATCTCTCTTACACAAAACACACACACCCTAACAAGTCACATGTCACACACACACACACACACACACACACACACAACACATACTAACATCACTAATGTTAACACAGACAAGCAAATGCACACAAACACATTCACTCGTCAGACACACAAGGACACACCCACAGTCTCACACACATCTGGGGCTTAAACGATTGAGACCAAACATTATACAAAGAGAACCCAAGTAAAAACAGTAAGCAAGTTGTGTGGTGCACCAAGGGTGGCGATGGCGCAAGGTGCTTGGGCCCACTCATCGTTCTTGCAACTATTTATTTATTTTTTTAATCGTTTTTGTACATACACTGGTAAGGTTTTTACAATAAACATGATCATTTATTAAAGCTGGGATATTTCATTTACAATGAAAAGGTTCTCCTCAACATTGCTTCCGTATTGCCAGACTAGACTAGCTGCAGTCATGTGACTACACACGTCGTTTTTATGGGGACAATCAATGCACACCCGGTGCACCCAAAAAGTTAATACTTTTTATTTTGTTAACATGGCAAGATTACTCATGTTAGAGGTTCTGAATTGTTTCCAATAATTGCCAATGTTGTGTGGAAAATATTGAGATCAGCCTACAATCTACAAACATTTTCTGGTCACCCATAAGGGCTGAAAATGGCCTGATTATCTTCTAGTGCGACCCAATTTTAGACAATCTGTAAAGGTGGCTGCATTATACGCAACATGTTTAGTATATAAATATGAACAAAATAAATTCCTCACTCATTGTCTTTCGTTCTGCTTCAATACCAACTCCAGTCTCCATCCCTCTTTCTCCTGCTCTAACAGGATGAGTTGCTCTCATCAGGGAAGCAGCCAAGTTCTTCAGCCTCAGTAACCACGAGACAAGATGACAAGCAATAAAGTGCACACACAAAGTACAGGCTTATGCACATACAGTACACACACACACACACACTTATATGCACTTGGACAAACACACAAGACAGAGTGCTCCTGTATGTTCTCCCATCACCCTCACATATACCCAAGTGACACTCAGGAAGGTGTGTGGTCACCTAAGACACTAACGAACACTCCTGCCATCATAAAACAGTCCGGATATTGAAGGGTGCACAAAAGCATATGCACGCTCACGCACTGCCTAATAAACCCAAGGGAGACATGGCCGTAGCAGTCTATTGGGCCCAATTAAAAAGCGATTCCTCTTTCAATTCCCGTCATTCCACTCTGTTCCCAGCACACTGTTCCAATTCTTCTCTCCTCAGCAATCCCCTAATTCGCTCTCCCTTCATCTCTTATTTTCTCCACACACCCAACCCCACCCCCACCCCCCAGTCCTTCACCCACTCGCTCCCCCCTTTTTCACTTGCCGCCTCCACCTCTTTTCGCCATCTAATTGGCCAGGACCGGTCAATAGTCGTGGGCGCCTTGACTGAACCACCATCATGACTCAGTCACACACACTTTCAGCTCTAAAGGCATATGCTGGGTTGAAATGATCTTAGCATCGTACACTCAACGCTATCTACACAGCTTTAGCCGAACTGCACACAGATCTGCAGCCACTACTCCTATGAGAACATCACATCATGTCCATACAAAATATTTTAATATACATATGAATTAAGACTGATCTCTCAGTATACATAAAAATTATCAATTAAACATCCTGTAGTGTTACAGTCTGACAGGGTCATTAATAATGCACTATTTTATAAAGTCTTGCAAAATGAGGTATTTAATTAGACTTTTGCATGACATCACTATATTTTTATTTTTTTTTTAAAGTGACTACTACTGATTACTCACAAGTAAGTATAACATAAATCTACTGCTATATTAGAGGTTGCTTGTTCCTTACTGGTCTTAGGAGGGACATTTTAAACATTAAGACTATTATTTAGACCAGTCAGTCATTCACTATTAATGAAAAATATCATTCTAGGTTTCTTTGAATATTTCTTAGCTTTCTAAGAAGAAACCCAGGAATCACTCAGTTGTGGCACATTTTTGGATGGTTTGATGACAGCAAAGGTATATGGATGAAGGATGAAAACTAAATATTTAAGCCTGCCAAGCATTTTGTTTAGGAGTACTGCATTTTCTTACATGCAGGGTCAGTAAAGTCAGCAAAAATGCATTTAGGAATGCACTATTTTTATTAAATAATAAACCGTGAAGATGGACTACTGTTCTGGACTCTGTAAAACACTGCACCCTTTCTCCCTACTCCAATGGTACCTATTATGCAAAACTCAGACATTTTTGGACCTTAAGCTGGGCCTTCATTGTGCATGTACAACAAAAACCTGTTGTTTCTTCTTTTTTGCATTTGTGTATTGACCAGAGTTTAAACAAGCCAATTAGATATCCCCCCCCCCCCAATTCCCCCCAAGTTGACCTCATAAGGAAACCCCTCTCCCAGGTACATGTTAAAACTTATGTAGGGTGTTTTTCAGCTGAAGAATCAGACACACTTTGGGGACTTCGGAAACCTTATCTTATGTTGTTAAAAACATAAACAAGAAAAAAAATAAAACTGGGAAATAGGCCTCATGGCACAAAAGTATGGACAGTGCAGAAACCTGGCCCCTTCAAGAAGATGCTCAACTCTCTAAATGGGTTCTATGGCAGTACAGGAGGAACTACACACAATTTGTTTGCGTGTTAGGTTTAAGAATGTAGTGTTGCTCATCTCCACCATTGTGATATTTCAGCTTTGCAGTTTCGGCTGTATAGTTGGTGACATTTTAACACCAAAATCCAACAAGAGGCTTACACTAGTGTGACAACTGAACTGTTGTGACATTGCAGTTGCGCAACCATGTAGCTTTTCTTTAGAAGTCACAAGTACTTCAAGTTACTCAGCTGCAGTTAATCCTGCAAGATCACACAAAACAGTCCGACAGGAACTAAAACAAATATATGGTTACTAGCTTTTATAACTCGTTCATGCGGTGGTTCCTCCTGTGTTCTGCATGGAATCTCTTCTTTGAACGAAACCAACTGTGATTTGATTATTGGATTATGAGAACATCACCTGCTGAAACATTCATGCAGAGCAAGCGAGGCTGGTCAGGAACACACTCCAGGGACAACATTTATTGATTTATTTGAGGGCTTATTTGCATATCGTAACCTCCTGCAATAGAACCGCAAATGCCAATACCGCATTTAAGATTTAACAGCAGTTCTCTAGATGTCCATGGTCTGTGTTCTTATACAGTGCCTGAATTCAGTACCAATATTACAACCATAGAGGCAACCCAAGATCCTACAAGAGGGCATTTGCAAGTTCTCATTAAATGTACCATCATTAATAATATTAAAATCATCTCATCTTAGGAATAGTCTTTTGGTAGGTTAATGATCCGTTTAAGAAGACAGATCCCATCCCGAATTAATAGGTTGGCTGCATCAATTGATTTACTGCAATAATTTGAAATGCAATGACTTTAAACAATGAAATAAATAATGGTTTAAACATTAATCTTGATCCCCGTATATAACCAGATTACTTTTGACACAGATAGTGCTGTGTGCTGTCCACACCTTCGTAGTTTTGATGGGCAAAGAAGAGGCTATAGAAAACAGGAGGAGGAAAAGTGACCGAAGTAGAACAAGGGAGAGAAAGACAGACCGAACAAACAGACAGAAAGAGACTGAAAACAGGAGGAAATTCCACCCTGACAGTGCGAGCTAGGAAAATATAATTGAGAACAGATGTGACTAGTCCTTGCAGTGGGGTTCAGATAAATGTGTGTGCTTCATACGTTATTTATACAAACCAGTTGAAGAAGAGTTCAGAAATTAGTCAGTCATTCTTTAAGTCATGTGATGTGATGAGATTAACCAAGAATATGCACGTGTTTCTCTTCCTCTCATAAAACTGCAATTTTATGATATGCTTAGCATCAGCAAATTCCAAAATGCACATGTTAAGCACTGATTCAACACCAGCAGAGTGTGAGGTGTGTGAGTCTGTGTGCACGTGCACAAGCATCTGTGTAGTGTGTTTATGAGCAGGGAGAGGCTATGCGTGACTTGTTTGTCCCTGAGCAATAAACCAGGCTGGGTGTGTGATTGGCAGGAATGGATTAAGTTGGTCTTTAAATCTGATTTCAGCAATGAAAGAGAATGAAGACAGACAGCGATGGACAAAAGAAAACCGGACAGTGATATCCATCTGCTCAAGTGGGCGAGACTGCATCTTCTCCCCCTCCCCTCTCTCTCTCTCTCACACACACACACACACACACACCACTCTTAGCCTTTCGAAACTTTTCATAGTCTGCATAATGTTTCTCAATGTTTCACACAATATCTCAGGTGTCACCACCTTTCTCCTCACTGTGTTCATGTTTTCTGATCTAACAGACGTTTCATGAGCCGTCAGGCTATGAGTGGTCACCATGGTTACCAACCCGGTTGCCAGATTGGATGGATTTCTGCTTGTGTCATCTACAGTTTGCATGACACACTATGAGCGATCTTCGATCTTATCTGCAAAGGGGTTGGTGTGGCTGCAGGCCATGGTTTTAGCCAAATATGAGGCATACTTGATAGCTTATTGGAGACTAAGAGACACAAGTGGAATCAAGTGTGACTCGTCCCCCATTTGAATAGAACGAAAGCCTGGGGCCTCACCTGCCCTTTATGGACATGATCGAGAAGCCCTGCTCTATATAATTAGTATCAGCCTAAAACTGTTCACTGTGTGATGTATGCATAATCTAAATGTCAAATTGTGACCGTGGTTTATTAGCCATTTTGTTTTGAAAGGTTTTTAAAATTTAACTTTAGAAAATAATTAGGAAACTAATAATTAATTATGGGCCAAGTTGCATGTCACTGTTCACATATTAAATACACTTATTGTAAATATAGGTTGCGTTTTATTGCTATGACACACCCAATCATACAGTTATATACAGTACATACAGACCTAAAACTTCATTACATCAAACTATTGAAGGCATCAGTGCAAATTTACTACAAATAATCATATCGATCAGTGAAGAATAAATGATTTAACCACATTTTTAAATTTAACAAATACAATGATTTTTTTAACCATCAGCTTGCTTTAAACAGCTGATCCAATCTGGCAACCCGGGGCAACGCGCATCACGCATGACTCATCGATTTGTTCTTACAGAGTGCACTGACTGAACATCTCGGAATTAACACCCATGGGGTCTTTTAAATTGTTATTTTTTAATCAGAAAGTGTGTAAAGATGCGTTTAAAATATATTATATTTATGAAGAGACAATTCGACATGCAAAAACAGTGCTTGTTGTAGTTGGGCGTAGTTGTTTTAAGAAAAGAAAAAAAAAAGATGGGCAGTAGTTTTTTTTTTTTTAAGAAAAAGTGTCGTTCATGCAAAGAAGGAAACTGCAAAATAAATGAAGTGGGGGAAAAAATAAAGACTGATGACGTCCGAGAGCGACACTGGCGCGCGAGGCAGATGACAAAGAGGAGCGCGCGTGCGGATGTGTGCATAATATCCCAGCTTTCTCCTCCTCTGCTCGCGCGCCTCGCCCTTTTCTGCCACTTTAGGGTGGAGGGGTGACAAAGAGCGAGTACATAAAGTGCGCCAATATGAAGCAGAAGTTATTTCATACTATATAGTACACTGAATGTCTTCATGAAATGGAAAGTCATTTGGGATTGAACGAGAATGTATCAGCACTTAACCCACCCCACAACCCCGGAAACCCGTGACAATCCCCACGCGCCACTGTGCCAGAGTACCGGCTTGTCGATTTTCCTGCATTTCTGTTTTTTGTTTGTTTTCCGCAGGAAACGAATATTTAATCGCTTGTTACTGTCAAACAAAGCCGTCTTTTCTTAGCAGACATCCTCCCAGGATGCTGCGCGCCTGCACAGGCACTTGTCAATCACGCGCGCGACGGCTGTGACGGGTGTGGGCGCGAGGCAGGGGCGGCGGCTGCGTCTCGACGCTCACCGAGTCACTAACCGTCTTAAACTGTCACTAACCGTCAGCCTTAACCGGAACCTGGTAGCGGCTTCAATGCGACAGAATTACAGCGAGTGTGGCTCTAAAGAAGAATATTGTGAGCCAGGTGATGCAGACGAGATGATACTGGGGTGTGGTCACAAAGTGGCCCAGGGTGGCCATCCTAAAAATAAGCATACGGCATTTAAAATGCACCAAGACATTTCTCAGATTGCTATTATATCATTAATTTATCATTCATACATAACCAGAGCAGGGTTGGGGCTGTTAGTTAAAAGTAAGAGTAATGGCGTTGTGTCATTCTACAGTTACATCTGCAACTGCAACCTTTGTCTTACACTTGGTTAGGCGGTGTCTAATCTCTATATCTAAAGCTCAGGACAAGCTATTGTCTCCTAAATACCTACGACACCCTGGCTGCGTCTTAAAACCTACTGGCCTTGTAAATGGTGTCAGCCTACGTCGACATGCGTTACCATGGCTACCAGAGGTGGAGTACTCCTTAGGTATAGGCTACAATTTGGAAAATGTAGTGTTCAATTAAGGTTATTTTGTGTGTTAATTTGAAACAGTGTTAACTGTGTTAAGATGACAGGAGAACTCTTACTTTTCTGTCCGTCACCTCTTCACCGACGGCCTCGACGATTCCCGAGCACTCCATTCCCGGTGTGACGGGTGGAGACGGGAGACGGTCGTACAGCCCCTGGCGTGCCATGAGGTCGGCAAAGTTGAGGCCGCACGCCTTGACGCGGACCAACACCTCTCCGCTCTTGAGCGCCGGCTTTCCTTTCTTCACCTGCAGCTTGACTTTGTCATAGCCGCCGTAGCCCGTGAGCACGAGCGCGCGGAAGCTGAAGGTGTCCTCCTCGGCGGCGGGTTTGTCCGCGGGAGTAGCGGCAGCCTCAGCTGCCTCGCCTGGAGCGGCAGCAGTTGCGGCGGCGTCAGCGACAGGTTCAGCGGGCGTCGCCTCCGGTTTGGTCTCGGTTTGGGGCGACTCGCTTTTGGACTCGCCATCCTGTTGCTGCTGGGGCTTCTGCTCCTCGGCGTTCTGCTGCTGAGCGGGCGCGTCTTCGCCTGACATGTCGGTGGGCGCGTGCGATGGAAGTGGAGGAGTGAGGGGGGAAAAACGCCTCTGTTTTTCACGCTTGCGTGGAACAAAAGAGAGTCGTCGGTGAGCACGCGAACGGGACCTGCAGTCCTCTCTCTACACGTTCAGCGCGGCTGTGAGCTAAACGCCTGAGGGCGTGGAGAGAAAAAAAAATCAGAGAGGAAGAGAGAGAGAGAACGAAGGGAGTGCTGGGAGATGCGCGCGACGACTACAATGACCCGCGCCTGCCAGGCTTTTTACAAAAGGGCGTGTGAGATGCGGGAGAGGCGGGGAGAGGCGGAAAAACCGGAGGAGCAGAATCACGGAATCAGGCAATAGGATGAGATGGGCATTTTTTTTTCTTTTCTAACAAGGATGGAAACAAGGTTGCATCACCTAATTAATTATAGGTGACGGCACCTAATTACTAATTTAACCCTAACTGAAAGGACTAACGTTTGCTCGAATTAAAAGAAGAAAAAAAAATGAAAAAAGCTGTCAGACATGCAGCTGAACATGATTTACAGGATAAAGAGATTACTCCAAAGAAATTCCAACGAGGGTGTTTTTTTTTTTGTACTCATCAGTTTATTTTGTTTTTAAGGCTGTCGTATCTGTCAGTTATGTGTTGCCGAGAATGAATTGTGACAGTCCACATCCAACTTGATTAGATGTCCATGATGTGTCAATCAGAGGAGCTGGAGCTGAAAAAAGTGCATACACCCAAAACAAACAAAAACAATATCTATATGATTGTTGTTTCTTGTAAACACACACAGACATGTCTCTCTAACTTACAATAATAAACTCTTGCTAACAATTAATTATGTTAATTTCCTCTATCCTCCTTATGGAGCCTTTTGGTAAATCCTGTATTTCATTTATTCACAGAAATTAAGTTGTTTCTGTAAATAATAATTTATTCTGACATTAAATATGATATGAGGTTATATGTTAGAACTCATTCCATCTTAATGGATCTAGCCTTAATTCAAGATCACATTTAGTCAGAATTGATCATTTAGTAACTTAATTTTAGAGATTGAAAGAATAAAATTGAAACCAATGGCTAATTTAGATAAACTTTCCACTTACAGATGATTATTTCTCATATAAATGTGTAATATTTCAAGGCTTTTTGTATTAATTTCAACGACTACAGCTTACATTATCTATATAGCCATTATCATATTTAATTTCAAGTTTGAATAAATGACTCTTCTAACAATCTAGTTCAGACCATGCAACCAGACTGCTGACTTGACAGTTGTCCAGAAGATGATCACTGACACGTCAATGTCACAAGGAGGATAAGCCACACAAGGTCATCGTTGGCTGTTTACAGAGTTCTGTAGCAAAGCAAATTCATGGATTGTTGAACCAGAGACAATGTCAAAAACATCTTACCTGGGCTAAGGAGAAAAAGAATTGGCCCAATGCTCAGTAGTCCAAGGCCCTCTTTTTAGGTTTTTGTGTTTTATCAAGTCCAAAGTCAACACAACAGTCTACCAGGAGATTTTAGAGCGCTTCATGTTCCATTTGCTGAAAAGATTATCGAGATTCTGATTTCCTTTTCCAGTACAAATTAGCACCTATCCACAGTGCCAAAACTACCATTAACTGGATTGCTGACCACAATATTACTGTGCTTGATTGAACAGCAAACTCACCTGACCTGAACACCTTAGATTCGCTTACATTGTCAAGAGGAAGAGCCAACACTACAGGCTGCTATCTTATCAGACAAGCTGAAAGCTGCTATCAAAGCAACCTGGTCTTCAGTGGCACCACAGCAGTGCCACGGGCTGATCGGCTTCATGCAAAGCCACATTGATGCAGTAATTCTTGCTAAAGGAGCCCCAAGTGAAAGCATAAATAATCATACTTTTTGCAAATCCTTTTTTGATCGGTAACATTTTGAGATATTGAATATTTGAGTCTCCTGAGCTACAACCCATAATATTCAAAACTAAAATAAATTACAGGGATAGTTTAGCCTAAGATCTAAGTCACAGAATATTTTATTACCCATGAATGTTGTCAGTCAGCCAAGTCTTACATCTGATTTTTTTTTTTAATTAATTAAGTTGAAGCTATCATTTTTTAGGTACCATACCTCACAATACTGTAAAACTTGAAGCCTCCAGTTTAGCCCTGTTCAAAGTGCAACCCTACACCATCACATACTTGACTTAATTCATGCTGAGCTGTTCGATATTTCAAACAGATTTGATTTTGTGGTCAGATTTGATTTCTGTATTGCAAATCCTTTTTTGATTGATCGCTAATATTCTGAGATATTGGATTTTTTTTTTATTCTTATGAGCTATAAGCCACAATCTAAGTGATATTTTAAAAAAAGGCTTGTAACAGTCAATTTGATATATTATGAATCTAGAATATACTGTATGAGGATTTCACTTTTCAATTTAAATTATGAAGTAAAATATTTTTTTGACAATTAATTTTTTTTGAGATGCACTCTATTTACAGGTATCAGCCATAGCATTAAAACCATTAACATTAAAACTACTATGCTTTGTGTTCCCCTTGTGACACCAGCATTTTGGCCCCATGGGGGTGTGCTGTTGTGTCTGGGACTACGACGTTGGCAGCAGATCCTATAGGTGCAGTGAGCTGCAGGTTTAGGCCTCCATGGATTGGACTTAAGTTTTTAATTCATTGGGATTTGGGAACTTTGGAGGGTTGGGCTCTTTGCTTTCTGGATCCTGCAGGTGGCAGGCTGAGGTGTACTGTGTGTTTTGATGTCTTATTGCACTTTCTGGCCATCATTTACTTTTTTGGTGATTTTTGCTGCATTGGCTTTTCTATGGTATCAAACTGGACATAATATAATATTATGTAAATATAACTCAAAATGTTTTCGTTAACTGCACAAAACATACAATTTAAAAGCAGTTAGCTAAGGCAGGTTTTTGGTGTCTGAAAGAATCTTGCTTATGTACTGGGGCAAACACTCACTCACTCACTCACTCACCTTCTATACCACTTTATCCTGTATTCAGGGTCGCGGGGGGCCTGGAGCCTATCCCAGGATTCTGAGGGCACGAGGCGGGGTTCACCCTGGACAGGGTGCCAATCCATCTCAGGGCACACACACATACACACATTCACACACTACGGGCAATTTGGGAATGCCAGTTAGCCTAATCTGCAGGTCTTTGAACTGTAGGAGGAAACCCATCAAGCACGGGGAGAACATGCAAACTCCATGCACACAGAGATGGGAATTGAGCCTGGCCAAGAATCGAACCTGGACCCTGGAGGTGCACTCAACTTTATTTTGTGGAATAATTGCATATTCAAGATCATAAAACAAGTGATTCGTGGTTTACTTCGCCATCACACCTTTTGTTTATTTTATGGAACAAAACTCAACAGCATGACATAGTTAGAGGCATGTGATAATTTGGTCATGCAGTTTGCATGATGCTAATTGAGGGCAGGTTAACTTCCAGTGCAAGACAATTTGTACGCAAACATGTTTTGGCTGGTTGACTCCATATGAGGTAAAAAAAATTTGCAAATTAAATTTTCCTCGAGCCATCCATTTAATTTAATATAATTAGGATAAGGCACACGCCTTTGCATGTTATGTGGGGAAGAATGTCAGCTTGTCAAGGAAATCATACATAAATGGTGGAAATAGGATTTTGGTGCCAGAATTAAGAATGATATGTGTGTGTGTAAGATAGAAAGGGAGAGAGAGAGAAACAGAAAGAACACTGGGGGGGGGGGGGGGGGGGTGTCAAAAGGAAATGTCTGTTTATTCCCGCAATTCTCTAGGTCAGATTGGGAAATCTCAACAAGCCTATGAACCATTGTTCTTGCTGTCAACACCGCATGGTCTGCAATTCCCAAAGCATCGCAGAGTAAAAATCACGAACTTTGATGAAATACTGGCCTTCCTCTTTTTGTTTAATGATCTACACACTATGCAGCCACAAACGAAAGGGAAAAGGTAACCTTTACCACTTTTTGTTACTGGTTTGTATCTTTAGCTTGTATGTTTTAGCTAGAAATATGCATATAGTGTATTTTTAAGAAATACAAATGTCCAAATATATAACTTAAATCCTTTTACAAGGTACAGTACATTCATAATACCAGATGAAATATAAGTATTTTAAGGAAAATATAATGGTATCTCTCAAACAACAAGGATTCTTCCAATTCTCTCTTTTTTTGAGAATAAATACATTGCATATAGAGTATGGATGTACATATATTTATATAACCAGCATGATCCTTTTCATCTATTTGATCTATACTAGCGCTTTTATTGCAGTGGAATACATGGACCAACATTACTCATGCATATCAAGCCATGACCCTGTTGCCAGTTTGCTTCCTTGGATTACTGCAGACCAGGAACATCCCAAAAGAGATGCAGGTCTGGAGTTGTCCTGACCCAGTCATCTGACCATCACAATTTGGCTCATGTCTTTTAAAGCCTGCCCATTTTTTCAGCATCCAACACATCAACTTCAGGAACAAAGGTACACTTGCTGCCTACTCATTTCCAGCTGCCATTGTATTGAATATTGGAAATGTAGCTACTGTGTGAAGGGCCAAATTGCACTGGCCAGAGAACTGGGTCGGAGCAACTCCAAAACTGCTGTCATCAGGACATACCAAAAGTGATCCAAGGAAGGAAAACCCAGTGAACTTGCGACCAGGTCATGGGCGGCCTTGGCTCACTGATGCGAATGGGGAGCGAAGGCTGGACCGTGTAGTCCAAATCAGTAAATAAAATTGAATACACAGTGCACCACTGTTATGGTGGCAAAAGGGTGGGACCTACTAAATATTGTATGTCAATGTTATGGCTAATCAGTATATATATATATATATATATATATATATATATATATATATATCAGTATATATATATATATATATATATCAGTATATATATATATATATATATATATATATATATATATATATATATATATATATATATACATTTTATATATATATATATAATGTATGTATGTATATGAATGTATCAAATAATCAAATACGACACATGAATAACTGAGCTGTTATAGACCACCGACATTTCCTGTGCCAAATTGTGAAAAGAAAATGCAGGCTGGTAAACACCACACATTTTCTCTTATTTAAGAACAAAACGGAAACATCAACAGCTGCTGAATGATAAATGCACGAGCTTAGTCATGCACGCACGCACGCGCGCGCACGCACCCACACGCTCTCAGATCAACAGTAAAGGCCAGCAGGGAAAGTGTGCAGAGCAGCAGCTCGCGAGGAGCACAGGAAGCGAAGAGAAACAGGAAGTAGTGAGTGGGCGTCGGTGGCACTAAATCATGATTACTTAGCATCCAAGGTCTCAAAAGTAGGAAAACATGACCACATGATCATATGACCCCCCATGCAATGAACTATTAAATTTCTTTACGTATTATACAATGTCTATTTTGAAACGATGAATAGAGCCTGGCAATGAGTCCATGCTTGGTTAATTATGATTACCTGATACTCCTAGGTTCATACGAAGGTGAAGGTAAAAGCACAACGGCGTCCCTTTTTTATGGGTTTTAACTTGAGTCAGCATTGTAAAACAGCACCACCTGCTGGTCATTTTAAAATCTACACGATGCTGCCCAGATTCACCTGACAAGTCAGCATGAATAAAACTTCTAACTTTTCTATGTTAGGTTTCTTCTAACTGTTAAAAAAAAACAGTAATGTTATGGAAAGGGACTTAAGACGACGAGTCATTATGTGCTGACCGAGCTTTGTTGTTATTTTGTCCTTTAAAAAAATGTTGCACCGCCAGAGTCTGGGTTCGATCCCCAGCCAGGCTCGATTCCCGTCTCTGTATGAATGGAGTTTGCATGTTCTCCCCGTGCTTGGTGGGTTTCCTCCGGGTACTCCGGGCCTGTCCTAGGACACATACTGTACACTCTCATTCACACACTATGGGCAATTTGGGGAATGCCAGTTAGCCTAATCTGCACGTCTTTGGAAGGAAACTGGAGAACCCAGAGGAAACCCATCAAACTTCATGCACACAGACCCGAGGCGGGGGTCGAACACGGACCCTGGAGGTTCAAGGCAACAGTGCTAACCGCTATGCCACCATGCCACCCTCTCACATGAAACTGGACAGTTTAAATTCTAGGAATAAAAAAACATAACTTTCAATGATTACTTGTTAGCTGGACTCTGTTCTGCACATTTAATTAACAACTCTATTTGATATTAATTATGTGTGTTATAGCAGGAAGTCACTAAAATATGCAGGACAATGGGTACATCAAGAAAAGTGTTGGCATAGTGTGATTTCTGCTAACCATATAAAACTATAAAAACCATAAGGGAATGTTTTGAATGTAATGCTGGAAAGAGCATGATTAGCTATGTCAAGATGCTGCATGTGTGTATAACACTCTAATTCTGAACGTTAAAGGACAGTTTGGCTTGGTAAATTATCCACATTTCTCAATACTGTACACAAAATAAAGCAGGGATTGATCAGCTACAGAGATGTCCTGAGTAGTGTGAATTGGTCCGCATTAACAGGAATAGTTTATCCTGAAAGCTGCTGACCAAAATCCTTTTTTGGTTGCTAATATTTTAAAGCCATAATATTCAAAACTAAAATAAATTACAGGAATAGTTTAGGCCAAAATCTAAGTCACGGAATGTTATCAGCCAAGTCAACCAAGTCTTACACATGTTTTATTTAATTATTATTTTAAAGTTGAGGCTATCAGGTACCTTACCTCACAATACCGTAAAACTTGAACCCTCCAGTTTAGCACTTTGCAAAGTGCAACCCTACACCATCCCATACTTGATTTAATTCCTGCTGCGCTGTTAAGATTTGATTATGTGGTTTCTCACAATGTATAACACTCTGTTTAAAAAAAAATAAAAAATAAAAAATCTTGGACACTGGAGCTGTGAGACAACATTACATGCTGAATCACTGCAGCACTTAACTTAATTTGTATATTTGTTTGGTGTTTAAATGCAGTGTTGTTCTTTATATTTGAATAAATATTACTAATAAGTTTATTACTGAGCCAACTGATACAGTATATGTTAATCTTTTATGCACTTTTCTCCATTAGTACTGACATAAGCTTGCTTTACACACTAGCCACATTAACAGCCTCCAGTGAAATTTTCAATTCATTAACTATTGATTAAAATGTTGTTCTGGATCTGTAGCCAATACCGTGAACATGTTTGGGAATACACACTGGACCTCATCACTGAGCACACGCATTCACTCACAGTAATACCAGCATGTTTTTGGAAGGTGAACGGAAACTGGAGAAGCCAGAAGAAATCCACATGGACTTGGGGAGAATGTGCAAAACCACACACATGCAGTAACCCAAGTTCAGGCTCAGAGCAGAGACTACAGTATGAAGCTGTGAGTCTTACTTCTCCACCAACTTGGCATCCTTTAAAGGTTCCTTGGAACCTTTCCTGTTAGGAAAACTTTAATTTGTATGGCGCTATTTAGAACTTGCAAGTTTTACCCTTAAGCACAAATCAAAGAACCCAGTTATTATTTTTTTTCTTCTTCTTCTTCCCAATGTACATTTGGGTCAAGGGGAAATTGCACACAGTAAATTACATTTTTTCCCACACTGTTCCTTTAAGAATCAAATTATTTTATATAGAGTAAGATATTGACAACTGGCCTCTTGTACAGTACATTAATATAATTGATGCCTTTTACTAAGTGAAGTTTGACTGATAAATCTAAAATTTTGGCGGTGCAGTTCAAACACTGGCTAATAAAATACTGTTGAAGTGGAAAATTTTGGGCGAAAGAGTGTGGTGTCAGTTGTGGAATGGTCTGTGGATGCTTGGTGTTTTTTTTTTATTTAAGTAAGTTTAATTAAACTGAGAGAGAGAGAGAGAGAGAGAGAGAGAGAGAGAGAGAGAGAGAGAGAGAGAGAGAGAGAGAGAGATTGAGATTCGGCAATTAACAGAAAACAGAAAAACAAACTGTGTTGGCAAAGATGCTGATTTTAACATTGACTAATGCCTGCCAAAGATCAAGGATAATAGATTCATGTGCATATGCTATCATTGCACCGAGATCTGTATGAAGCTTATGTCTATAGCATGTAAAGTTACTCTTCTGCTTGTCCTACATGTATCTTTATATCCAAGTAAACTACAAAATGCATTATGCATTATGGGTTTTAGTTTGAGCAGAAAAATGCTAATATTGCACAGCAGGGAATGAGGCTGGGAAAACAACTGGTGTACATGAATTATGCATTATTATGTTACCATTCAAATTTCTCCGTGCACGTAAATACAATACATCCCAAAAAAAGGATGGGGGGGGGATATTTTGGAAAAGTTATTTTTTGGCTGATTTAATTCAAAAAGCATATCAAAGCAAATTCATGGAAAGTTGACTGGATGGGAACAGTGTGGCATGAAATGGTGCACAAGCAACAGCGGTGACTGCGTGCGTAAGAAGATGGAGTCGATGCCTCAACAGCCACCATGCACAGACATCTTCAGTTAATGGTTTACAACTGTTGCAACTGTTCCTAGTATCAAGCCTCTCCTGAACTAGAGACAATGTCAGCGGCATCTTACCTGGACTAAGGAGAAAAAGAACTCAGAGATTCAAAGTCATTTTTTCAAATAAAAGAAAATGTTGCATTTAATTCGGTAATCAAGGTCCTAGAGTTGCGAGGAACAGTGGAGAGGCACAGAAGCCAAGTTGCTTGAAGTCCATTGTGAAATATCCACAGCTGGTGATGATTTGGGGTGCCATGCCGCATATGCTGATGTAGGCTGTGTTTTATTAAGTCTAAAGAGACCAGAGAGTTTAGAGCATGTCATGCTTCCATCTACAGGCAAACTTCATGGAGATGATGATTTCCTTTTCCAGCAGAACTGCCACTAATCAGTTTCCTGATCATGATATTAGTGTGCTTGATTGTCTTGACCTGAATGCCTTAGAGAATCTATAAGCTATTGTCAAGAGGGAAATGAGAAACAATACAATAACAATAGACCTAACAATACAAATGATCTGAAGGCTGCCCTCATAAGCAACCAGGTCTTCAATAACGATTTAGAAATGCTGGATTTTTAATTTTCCTGCGCTGTAAATCATAATAATCAAAATTAAAACAAGCAGAAAAAAGGCTTGAAATATTTCACTTTATATGTAATGAATCTAGAATATAAGAGATTGAATGTTTTGTTTTCCAAGATATTCTATTTTTTAGATGCACTGTGAATTTAAACTACTCAGATATACATTTCTTGCAATGGCAATATCAAAGCAGCAGGTGGGGATATGAAACTGGAACTGGATCCTAGAGTAAATCAGATGATATGCTGAATCATTTCCTGAATAACCTCCAATGTATCCTCCAATGTATCGTCTTCCCATTTATTTAAAATATGTGTCCGCTTATTTTTCTTGGCAAACCTGTAAATCAGTTAGACTCAGGCTTATTAAGAGAAAAATACTGTATCTACTATAATGCTAAGATACCTAGTTAGTAGTGTGGATTAGTAGCACTAACGGTGATGTTATTAACATAGTTATTGATTACTCATACAACCAGGATAACTGCTGAATATTTTAAAACCTAAAAATCAAATGTATAGCTAGAGCTTTGAGGCTGAAACCCAACAATTATTGGCTATATATTCACCGATTAGCCATGCCATTAAACCCAATGTCAGGTAAAGTGAGTAACAGAGATAGCAGAGAGGCAGCAAGTGGACGGTCAGTTCTTGAAGTGTGTGTGATGTGTGGTGTGAGGATGTCTTGACCTTCCGTTTGGGAGATGATCCGACCTAGTTGTCTAAACATCACAACTTGGCCACTGTCATAGTCCCTCGGATCATTATTCATGCCCATGCTTTGTTTCCAACACATCAATTTTGAGAACTGACTAAAAACTGACTGCATAATGTACCCCACCACTGGACAGATGCCATGTTTGTCACTTCACTTGTCAGCCGGTTTATGTTATTTTCTGTATGAAACAGCTCTGTAGATGTCGTTTTGTTTCGTTCCAGTTTAGGTCTAGTGTTTGGGCAAGGTGAAGATGTGATTAAATAGGGTGTGGAATGTCTTGGATCTGTCTTTATTTTCAAGAATTATGTAAATAATCATCGATATGATTGCAAATGATATGACATGAGAATTATGCATCTTGTAAATACTGTCTAATAAAGAGTATGTTCACACGTTTATGATCGTTTCCAATGTCTTTTGTGTTGTTTTTCTTCTAACACTAAAGATGCTAGATTCTGTCTGAAATCTGTCGCTGAAAAAAAAAAGGAAGCAAAAAATGCAAATATTTGTAAAATATAATATTAAGATACTAAATACAAAACATCTATAAATACGGGGATAGTGAAGTCATGGTTGTTTTGCTTCAGGTTTGTAATACAGAATATTACACTCATATTATTACTCGTGGAAAACATGAAATGACATGACGTATGTATGTGATTGTTCTGTAAAGAACATGTCAATAAATGACCTTTACCAGTTGTACACTGCGAACTCATTT
This sequence comes from Clarias fuscus, assembly GCA_030347435.1. Classification (NCBI taxonomy): domain Eukaryota; kingdom Metazoa; phylum Chordata; class Actinopteri; order Siluriformes; family Clariidae; genus Clarias; species Clarias fuscus. The sequence continues at coordinate 20,547,924 of CM059222.1, forward strand.
GCACAGCTGTTGCTTCTGAATTGCTGTTACACCGAACAAAAACGTAGAGCATGGATTGTCTGTTCATTGTATAAGGCTGAATTGTGGTAGCTGCATTGTAGAAATACTATGACATTGTCTTGCAAATCAACACATGAGACATTTGAGTGATTGACTGAATGACTGTGCAAGTCATTGTGCTGTTTTCATCTTCTGTCTCATTTTCAGGCATATTAGTCAGCAGTGAAGCATTATATTGCACCATGTGTCATCATTGGGGTTGTGTTCTGTGCTTGGTTGTCTTTTGTCCCATCATAAGAAAAATGAACACATTGTTATCGTGCTTATGATGAGTGTTGTATTGGACAAACACTCCCAAGGATCCAGAGTGGATGAAAGTGGACTTGAAAATCTGGACAATCAGGATCATTGATACTTCTGGAAGGAAACAGGGAAGAACTAGGACAGGATTTAAATGCCAGAAAGTCTGTCCTAGGTATGCTATGTACAAATTGATTTGGTTTAGTATCTGGGCTGGGCTGATAAAGGCGAGGCCTTCGTGTTTAGGGCCACTCCTAAATTGCCTTTTCTTTAGAATCACCCATTGTTTGCTTACAATAACAAACCGATGCTGTTGCATTAATTAGAGTGAGCGGTATCAAATCAAAGGAATCTGCATGATGATAATGTTTAATCCCACAAGGGGTATTTTTTAAAACTATTTCTAGTTAAAGAATTAAGATGAGGTAACTTTCTAAAAATTTAATGAAGGACATTATGACCACCTGCCTAACAGTGAGTAGGTCCCGTCCCCCTTTTGCCACCATAACAGTGACGCACTGTGTGTTCTGTCTCCTTTCTATCACAACCTGCATTAACCTCTGCATCAATTTAAGTCTAATTCTATTGGATTGGACTACACGGGCCAACCATGACCCTGTCGCCAGTGCACTTGTTTTCCTTCCTTTGATAACTTTGGTATGTCCTGACCACTGCAGCCTGGGAACATCCTACAAGACCTGCAGTTTTGAACTTGTTCAGACCCGGTTCCTCTAGCAAGGGAGGAAAACCAATGAACTGGCAACAGGGTGGCCAAGGCTCAGTGATACACATGGGGAGTGAAGGTTGGCTCCACGTTGAGTTCTGATCCAATAGAAGAGCTACTGTGGCTCAGATTAGAGTGGGGGGGGGGGGGTACCAAATAATATGCAGGTGGTCATAACGTTATGGCTTTCAAATCCACGCATTACTAGAACACACGATTATAGTCCGAATCAACCTGCGCCGATTAGGACACGCCCATCCTGATATCGCGCAAACGCTATGAATGAGAACAAAGCGAGGCACGCCCTGGAATTCGATTGGATGCTGGGGATTCGGAAGGCGTGGTTATGCAGAGCAGGTGACAGGCGTGAGCCACGCGCGCTGCTGAATGCTAAAAGGAGCGTGGCGACACTGTGGGGACCGAGAGGCGAGGCGCGCGGAGTCGTAGCTCTGTGTCTGAAGATCAGTCTGAGCGCCACAAGCGGACTCTGTGTACTTTTTGTTTGTTTGTTTTATTATTATTATTATTATATATATATCTATCTTTTGCCTTGGCTCTCACCGCCGCGCAGTCTGGCCGTCAGCAGCGCATGGTGTTCGGCTTTGCGGCTGTGCGCGCGCGGCTCCGACGGGGACGCTCTCACCGGTGCGCTGATGGAGGGACAGGGACAGATCAGTCGGTGTAAGATCGTGGTGGTGGGGGACACTCAGTGCGGTAAAACGGCGCTACTGCACGTGTTCGCCAAAGACAGTTATCCAGAGGTAAGGATCAAATCAGGATCTTTGAGTCAAACACACACACACACACACACATACACACACACACACATCATGAGTCCAAGGCGTTAAATGGCAATCAAAGTTTCTTATGTGAGCCCTGTTATGCGTCAACAGGTTCAAGATTTCCAGGTAGAGATTAAACATCTGTTACTGTAATTACTGACATATCTGTTGCTTTTTAATAAGCTGTTTAGTTTGTTTGTTTGTTTATTTTCAAAATATAAAATATAAATGTCAAATAAATCCAACGTATATAATGACAATAAGCAAAAGTTACATGTAAACAGATGAACATATCAGTGAAAAGCAGTATAAATCAGCAGTGATAGAAAAATAGGTCTGTGCGTTCACACGGTCAATCCTGTGCCTGGAATTAATGAGGCATATTATGGAATGTCACTAAACCACATATTGCCGTCTCTGTTACATGAGTACATAAGCGAAGAGTTATTTTCAAATCTGTTCGTATGCGATACTCCAAGAGTGAGTCAAGGGTTTGGATTGTCAAACGGTTCCCAGGGGTTAATGTAACCACTGTTTCTCAGCTAATTATCACTGAGTCAGGTAGACATCATTAACGGTTGTGTGGTTCAAGATTTCCGTGTGGAAAAAAAAGTATCTGGGGCTAAAAACATTTACAGTTAAAGAATAATGTCTGTTAAACAGGCCAGTTTTTTTGCAGTCCTGTGTGATCAAACTGATCAAAAGTAGAGACATTGTAGACAGACTAAAAAATCTTGTGCGTGTATTACTGTTCGTCCACATTCACATCAGACGTCAAATACTCACCTCCCTGGAGAGAAATCTGTCGTTTCAGGGGCGGTTTCTTACAGGGCCATGTTGCCAGCTTGACACCCGATTGTATCAGTGCAGTTGAGGGTGAAGGACCTTGCTCAAGGACCCAATAGTGGCAGCTTAGCGCTGCTGGGGCTTGAACCAGGTGCCTTCTCATCAGAATTCCATTCCACCCCTCCCCTGAAATGTATTTATTTGGGCTATAAATATCATTCAAATTGCATTTTAACTGTCTCAGTTTATTTACTTCTGTAATGTCTTTTGTCTTTTAATGCATCACAGGGTAGCTTTGCATAATAAAAACAAGTAATAAAAACAGGGAATCATTACACAAGAGAATATGAGCACAGTAAAAAAGGGAGAATAAAATATCTTTTTTAAAAATCCAGTAAATGACAAAAGTAAGGAATAAACGACATCAGGGTTATTGATAACACACTGAAGTTTATTTATTATTTATTTTCCAAAAAAAGGAACATGCAGAAATATTTGTTCCTGCTAAAATCACTACAGTTTCACTTAAAAATATTAATGAAAGTGCATTGTTTTTATAAGTTTAGTAACATTTAAGAAACATCTGTAATGCAAGTAAGTTCTGTTGTCACTTTGCTTTGAAACAAGCTTGTTGTGTTACCAAGCAACTGGAAATCTCCTCTGTCCTGAGGACTCACCCGTGGTGAAAACCTCACTGACCCTAACAACCCACTGAACCTGGAGACTCCTTAACTATGTTAACAATAGTATTGTGGACTATGAGTCTACTCATCCTGGGTGGTCAGCTGGACCAAAAAAAGTTGCACCTGTGACAGTAACAGACCTGAATCCTGTGGCCTTAATAAACAGGGAGAATTTTACTGGATCATTCATTCATTAAAAATTGCTGTCTGATATGTAATGAATGTATAACCACAAAGTTATCTGGTAATAACTGTGAGTAATAAGTAAAGTGTGTAAAAATGTTTGAGTATCTGTTGTTACTCTAGCCAAGTGCAAGTAATTAAACTGATATTGTGTCTCCATAATAATAATATTTAGTTTATTATAACCATTAAGTTTTATTCTGCTGTTTGTATATGCTTTTTGCAAAAATTAAACTGGCCTGAAAATATTTTAACAATAAAAAAATTGACCAGAAACTGAAAAATATTCAGCTTTTTATCATCTGCCAAGGTCCTGGAGGGGGCATTTAATTATGGGACAGTTGCTGTCTGTCCATCGTCACTGCCAAGTAAAATAATTAAATAAACAAATGAACAAACAGATGAAAATGTCAATTGAATTATATATATTTTTTAATACTTTCTTCTAAGAATCAATGATTCTTAATTTTTTTTTATACACGCACACTCTACTCACTGTATTAAAGATATATATATATATATAATATAGTCTAACAATGATTATAAATCTGTGCTGCTCATTTGTCTTCGCAGAGCTATGTGCCCACGGTGTTTGAAAACTACACAGCGAGCTTTGAGATCGATAAACACCGGATTGAGTTGAACATGTGGGACACGTCAGGTGAGTGAGTGCGGTCTCTCCGAGCCTTCACAAAAAGGAGTTTAGTCAGGTCTATAGCTGTAAGTGCACAATCTGTGTAACGTCTGAGTGTATTCTCGCTTGATGTATGGATGGAAGACGGGTTCTTTTTCATGTTCTTGATGAAGTTTGTGTCAATGGTGTAATCAGTCTAATCCCATAGCCTGTGATATCCGATCAGCATGTAAGTGTGTGTGTGTGTGTGTGTGTGTGTGTGTGTGTATGACTAATCTGGCACTGGTAGTGGGAACAACAACAACAACACTTGAGATCATATTTTTATTTCACTCATGACTTTTGTTGTTAATGCAGAAAGAATGAATTGGTATGTCATTGATGAATAAAGCTTGAATGTTTACTTTTGAAGCAAACCAGCCACATAGACAAATAATCTTCTGATCAATTGCGCAGTCTATTAATCAGATGTTCCACTTATAATGTTTGTATAGTTGAATGATTACATGAAAATGTTTTTGTGTGTGTGTGTGCTTCCCAAGAAAACTGGCTAGTTCTGTAACGTGTTTCTGTTTCCTGAAAGTTAATATGCACATCATGCCGCCTGCTGATTCTTCAGAGTTGACTTTGTAACTTGGATGCATTCAGACCGCATGATGTCATTGGTCAAGTTTTTCCTGTTTTCTTGTATTTTTTCAAAACATAGTTTCAAATTCTGGCATGACGGTGCACTGAAAGAAGTAGTCAGATTTGATTTTTGCATTCCTCTGAACACATAAGCAGATTTATGGATAAAGTCATGTTTAAATAAACGGATCACTTTTGAAGCAGAGCCTATCCAAGTTGCCTGATGCGTTGTGAGCTTTATAACCTGTGTTTGTGTCGCAGTGCAATGACATCCTCAAACTACTAGTTGGTGGTAGGGTTTCTATGCCACTGTGCTCAGTCTCTTCGCCACTCTCTGGTTAGTTTTTTTTTGGGTGCATTGTCGAATGGAAGTGAGCGGATCTTGTTGGAATGCGAGCTGATTGATGTCGAACAACAGACAAGAAATTACGGACTTCGTCAAACCGGGGTCTCCTCGATTTTGTTTATGTTTTTTGTTCGAGGAAGAAGAAGAATCTTGAAGAATCTTGGAACGGCGTTGCTACCATGTGGACCAATCACAGTTGTTGTGGTCTGCTTCACCATGACTTGTAGTTGCATTTCAGGGGAGATGCACGTCAGGCTACGCCATCATACACAAGACCTATGGCACAGACTTGACGCAGAAGCATAAACAAGCTTTTGCACATGAGACTTGAGGACAGCCACATTGAGTCCCAGGCCAGAATAAGTCACATGGAAGAAAGAGTATTGTCATAAGTGCAAAACGTACAGCACATCAGGTTAGAGCTGTTATGAAGGTTTTACAGAGCATAAGTATCAGATACATCTCAATATCTGAATGATCTGTTCAAAGCAGATTATTGCACATTTTGGATGCCGTCTGCATTGTTTCCCAATGTAGAAAGAAATAAAAATCAGGAAAGACCTTGGAATTACTGGTAGTATACAGTACATGACGTCACATGGCTATTGACACTATGATTGACGTGGGAGAGAGCGCATGTCATCCCGCCCGCCCACCAAGCCAATTCTGCCAACTTGTGCTCTCCTCCTGATTTATGTTAGGCAATTCTCAACCACATCCCACTTCCTAGTTAGCTTCTTAGTGAAACAGAACCTTTTGGCTGAAGCCGAGAACGTGAGAACCCGAGCCTGAACATTACATACAGTATATGAGTTACACAAGTTGTATAAAGCGTGTTCTTCCATACAGCACCTGTCCGCTGTTAATCTAACGTTACTTAAATATCTCATACTGCAGCTGAATCTAATTATTTACAGACAGCTTTACGTGCGTATTTTCCGAGGGAAAAAAAAAAAAAGTAGAAGCATTTTTTCATCCCTTTATGCTCGGAAAGTGTTTAACTCTACCAAGTGCAGCAAACAGCCATAATGAGCCGAGTCGTCTTTTATTATTGCTCTTAAATAGACTTTTTCATTATGAAGATTGTTTTAAACGCTTTACAGCTTCATTCAGGCCCTTGAAACCTGTTATTGCCAACATGTTAGGGTGTTAACGGGAACCGCAGGAGAGTCACAAGGTGCACACTCGGAACACTTTACAATAGCGCTCTATGTGGACTGTGTGTGCGCTTGTGTGGGTGTGTGTGGACGGGTTTGTCAGAAGCGATCTTGGCACGCAGGTTGTTAAATTGGAAGGCTGCTCACACACTTGTCCTGACATTTAGAAGTTTCTCACCGACTGTGACATATAAAACTCTCGTTTAAGGCCAGCAGAGTATTTCCTCACCCTGTAATAATGTTCTTCTGATTTTTTCCCTCTTTATGTTCACTCTTTTTTTTTTTTTTCCTTTTTTTTTGCCATGGGAAAACTGGTTCTGTGGTTGTCTCCTGGGAGCAGTCTGTTAGAGGATAAATCTTTCTGCTTTAGGCCTTGGGAACAGACTTGGTAGTTTGAAAAAACAAGTAGGTAGGCTCGGGTAGCGCCCAGATTTCACTTAGTCGAAAACAAACAGTGTGTGTGATCGTGCGAGGTGACTGGCCCACAACTAGGAGTTCACGTTGCGATTCCTTCTCAACACTAAATATGTGCTCCCTTAAGTTTTTATGAATGTAAATACAGATTTTATTTGTCAAATATACATTACTGCATATACTGTATTAGGCTGGGGTCAGAGCGCAGGGTCAGCCATTATACGGCACTCCAGGAGCAGACAGGGTTAAGGCCCTTGTTCAAAGCTCCAACAGTGGCAACCTGGCGGAGCTGAGGCTTGAACCGCCAACCTTCTGATCCGCCCCTATAAACCGGATTCCTGGTTACAAGCCGGGAACCCAAAATTGAACCAATCTGTGGTGTAGAGGTTAAAGTTTAAAAGGGTTAACCCAGGGCTGGAAGCTGTAGAAATATAAAATACAAAAAAAAAATGAAGAACTGTGATGTTAGTAAAGCTCTAGTGAACCATTGCGGCCAAATCTGTTTGCCAAAAATACTGCAAGCAGCTTAGTCACCATATAAATTAATGTTCTAATGAACAGAAGGCCAAGAATACTGTAAATTCGTATTTTTACAAGAATTATAATATTAATCAGTCAAATTTGTTGATTAATATATTTGAGCCACATACAAGAACAAGTACACAAAGGTGAAATTTAGGGGCTTTTGCTTGAGCTTATCATAAACACAGTAATTAGCTTTTGGTATGTGTGTGTGTGTGTGTGTGTGTGTGTGTGTGTGTGTGTGTGTGTGCGCGTGCCGGTCTGACTGTGCTGACCATCTGGAGAATCAGGCCAACAATTAACAGGCGATTATGTCGCATACTAATGAGGTTCCCGTGTGTCAGGTTTTGAGTTGCACGTCATAACTATTTGAGAGCAAATGCTTTCCTGTTAAAACAGCTGAGTGATGAGACCAGCTCGTCTCACTTCCTGTCTTCCACACACTCTTGCACTGAAGTTTGTTTTTGCGTTCCTTACTCTTTTTCTGCATTCCTGGGCAGAAATTTTGGTTTCCCAAGCACTATCTGACCTTTAATTTTGCAAGTCCTGGTCCCTCACCAATTCCTCATGGCCCTGCTGTTCATATTTAGATATTTGTTTTTCTATGATTCTGTGTCATGTTGTGTTATTATAATCTCTCTCTCTCTACTGTATCTGTAGTGAATGTCTGATTGTCTCCGACAAGAAGTTATTTATGGTAAAAAATTAGTAACATGATTATTTAAAAAAAAAATGTGTGATTGAGGTCTACGGGCAGCTGTTGAGTTTCAGTTGATTTTATCAAAAAAATAATGTCACAGATTTTTCAGTCTATTAAGCTTTATTTCTGTGAAATGCACCTTTTCAGAGTGTGACATGATTCACAGGCTGGTTAATAACCCGTGTCAGCCTTCGGTACATGAGTTGCACGGCACCTTTGGCAAAGTATAAAGAACTGGAATGACTTGTTACTGCATTGATGTGACAGCACCTGTGATTTTCTTGTCTCTTTGATGTTTTTTCCGCGTTCAGCGCGATGGGTGCAGGTGCTTCATATTAATTAATTATACTAATATTTATAAAGTGTCAAATTAGCCTTTCCTGGCCACCAAAACCACACACCACTAGATTAAAATAAATCATGCAGTCCATAGGTCATGTTCAGTACACTTCATATGTAAAAACGTTATATGAATTACCCATTATCTTTAATAAATTGCACCTTTTTGTGATTTGATAATTGCACAGGTTCATATCGCGCTTTCAATTTCTATGTCATTATCTGTGCAGCACAAGTATAAATGTGTAAGTATAAAAGTTGTATCCTCTATGATACAGTCCTATACTGAATATACAGTATAGACACACATATACATATACACATACACCGACCCGGAACCTGTCGCCTTGCAACTCCAGATACCGGGTCCGATTCCCACCTTGTGTCTGTGTGTTTGCATGTTCTCCTTGTACTTCATGGGTTTCCTCCCAAAAACATGCAGATTAGGCTAAGTGTCGTTCCCAGATTGCCCGTAGTGTGTGAATGAGGATATGAGTATGTGCATGTGCATTGGATTAGCACCCTGTCCAGGGTGTCAGTCCCTGTATACAGTATAAAGCAGTATAGACAATGAGTGAGTGCCAGCGAAAATCAGCTCACAATTGCAACTCAAAACGTATATATGTTATAATACTGTATATTATCACTCACTCATCATCTATACCGCTTAATCCTGTATTCAGGGTCACGGGGGGCCTGGAGCCTATCCCAGGAGACTTAGGGCACATGGCAGGGTACACCCTGGACAGGGTGCCAATCCATCGCAGGGCACAGACACACACACTCACTCATTCACACACTACGGGCAATTTGGGAACGCCAGTTAGCCTAACCTTCATGTCTTTGGACTGTGAGAGGAAACCGGAGTACCCGGAGGAAACCCACCAAGCACGGGGAGAACATGCAAACTCCATGCACACAGAGACGGGAATCAAGCCTGGCCGGGGACCCTGGCGGTGCAAGGCGACAGTGCTAACCACTACACCACCGTGCCGCCCTACTGTATATTATATTATTATATAATATTATATATAACTATAATATGATACGGACCTCAAATCAATATCACGATTAATTACAGATTTTACCCCGAATATGATTAACGAACGATCACACCGGAGCCTATCCCAGGAGACTTGGGTCATAAGGCCTGGTACACACCCTGGAAAGGGTGCCAATCATTTGCAGGGTGCTCACACATTTTGGAATGGCATTTACCATAATCTGAATGTCTCGTACATGCACACAACGACTCGAGGCGGGAATCAAACCTGGACCCTGCAGGTGCTAACCATGATTCCACCGTGCCTCCTTTTTTCATTTTCACTTTACATTTTTGACCAAAAAATTAGCTTCTTTGTAGAAATAAATGCTTAAAATTAGCAAAATGATTTACATAAGATCAAGATTTCAAACGATTCAAACTTAAAATTTGTAAAATAATATTGAGAAGCTGGTTTAATAGCCTTATCTTCGGCTTGTTGTAATCTTCTAATAGGCAGTAAAGAATATTTTGGACTACATTATAGATATTAAAACTTGCTGTCATTTTTAGTTTTTTTGCAGCAAAATTTCTGATGCAGTATTGAAAAAGCCTGTGGCGATGTTTTAATCACTGGACTGAACACTTATTTATTTATTTATTTAGTGATTTTGATTAATTCAGGGACCCTGGGCTGTCAGACTCTGTATAACGCTTCTATTTATAAGAAGACAGGGTTTCCATTGTTGTTGTTGTATTGTTGTTCTCCTTCATTCAGAGAATCTAAATCATTGTCCGCGATAACTTGCGGAACTGCAGATGGACCAGATGACTACGTACGTTGAGTAAGTTGGAAATGACTGGTGTAATCATTCAATATGACTGGCTGTTTAAAAACAGGATGTACCAGGAGCTCGTTCTCATTTTGTATCACGAGTGCACTCGCACCTCATGTTAGACATGCTGTAGCTGTGATAATGATGATGATGTGTGTGAGTGCGTACGTGCGTGGTTCGTCTATCCAAATTGGCATTTTCATGCTTAAAACTGAACCTATGACAATTAGTGACGACACCTCATAAGACTCAAAAACATGTACAAACATGCACGCACACACACAAACACACACACACACTTACCCATTTGTTTGTGTGTCTCTTTACTGATAAGATTCAGGGTGTAGTCATTGCAGCTAAGCTAAGTGACATACTATATTTATACTAATATTTGAATCTCTTGTAGACATACATGCGCACACACACACACACACACACACACACACATGGATGCACACAGAAAACCAAGTCATTATCAGGACTGAAACGTAGGCACAAAATATACAGTATTCACATTCATTATAGTCGATTTAATCCAACATATTATCAGAGGTGGGTAAGAACATGCTACATGTTCGCATTGACATTTACGTAATTAACCTCTTCCTTAAGTTAGTGAATCGTACTCGCAAGAGCAGGTTTAATGGGGTTGCTTTAAATTCTCCCCTGTGACTATCACTTCGCTCCATTTAGCCCTGTTCCTCCCTTCTCCTGTTTACTTTGAAAGATGTTTTTCACTGAAGCGCATTTAATTATTTGGTCCTCACTCGCCTGTCATATCTTCACATTTCAGTTTATTCAGGACAAGGTCGTGGCTTAGTCTACCAGTCAGACATTGCCAGTCAGTTGCATTGAGGTTGACAGCAGCTGAAATGGATGCATTTATGGAGGAATTCACTGACTCAACAGAGGCGAGCTGTCCCTGATGCGTACTCCAAAAGCATTTTCTCCTCTCGCCCGTGCAAAGTACAAGAGGCGTTCGAGTCACATTTGATTGTGCAGAATAACAAAGCACACAGCTATGAGAGTAAAAACTACCTTTATTTCTCTGCATAATCCCCTGCTACACTAATGCACTTATCCCAGAGTTTCATTAGTGCATGGATACCATCAGGGTAGAAAGTTTTCTCAGTATCCACGAGAAAACTGACTGACTACTTCATGTCTGAAGCACTGGCCTCCCAGGAACTCCTTTAACGACCCAAACGTGTGGAAAAAGCTTGGTCAGCGAGGTCGGGACTCTAGGTCTTTGTGGCAAAATTCCTTTATTGTGCCGATTTTCAAATGTGTTTCAAATGAGCCTCATCACCATACAGTGCTTCTGTAAGTGTCAACAAGAAATTTCCTCAGATGTCCCGTCTTTTGTAATATCTCACTCTCTCATTCAGGATGTATCCCAGGAGACTTGGGGCACAAGGCGGGATACACCCTGGACAGGGTGCCAATCCATCGCAGGGCACACAGACACACACTCATTTACACTTTACGGACAATTTGGGAACACCAATTAACCTAATCTGCATGTCTTTGGACTGTGGGAAGAAACCGGAGTACCCAGAGGAAACCCACCAAGCACAGGGAGAACATGCAAACTCCATGCACACAGAGACGGGAATCGAATCTGGACCTTGGAGGTGCACGGTGACAGTGCTCCCTTGTAATATCTGTATTATAAATAATATCTATGCTTAGTTTGTATCAGTGCTTAAAAACTTTTATTCATGCTTACAGGTGCATGTCAAATCATTTATGAGCTAAGTACTAACATTAACTTCATTACACCTACGAGGTGGTTTCAAAAAGTTTAGAGATTAGTTTTGTAACACGCCAAGAGAGAGCACTGACCTTTATAAGTCAGTGTGCCAAAAGACATAATCCTGTGTATATCAGGAGCTATGCAACTGGTGCTACTATAACCATGTATGGGACCATGTCTGCTGTTTCATTATGGACAGTAAGTTAGAACACAGGAATATGAAACTCTGCATAAAACTGGGCAAATCTGCCAGAGTCGTTTGACATAATTCGGCAAGTTTACGTCGATGCTGCAATGAGTCGTTGTTGATTATACCAGTTAGAGACGCGCACTAAGATCAAGCAGCGGAGACGATTACCCACAATTCCGCAGTGTGTGAGAGAGAAAAACCTTTGGCTCAGATGTGATCACGTGATGCTCGGTGTCAAAACAAGAACCGCATGCGTGCTACATGAGAGTTGGTATTCGTGAACCAATTCTTGCTCGTTTTTCAAGTCAAAATTAATAAAAAAAAATGGTTGCTCGTCTTGCGAAACACCCACAAACCTCATTACTCGCAATCCGAGGTTCCACTGTATTAGATTTTCTTGAACACCGGAGTGGTCAGATTAAAAAAAAAAATACACATTGAGGCCACGTTTTATTACATCGGGCATTCAAAATGGTATTGCAACATAATAAGATAAGATGCAAAAAATATATAATGTGACCCTTTTGGTGGTACGTACATTACATTTAGGAAGGTTAGCAAAAAGTACCAATGGACCTCATTTTTCAAGCTGTTTACAAAAGTTTTTTTTTCATAAATGTTGTGTACGTTCTGAAAAAGTTTGTTTCCCATTTATGTTCCTGTGTCTCAAAATAAAAAAAATAAAAAAAGATGAACTAATGTAAAACTTCATTTTATATCATTAACTTAAATCATCTATTTTGCATGGATTGCTGCACCTATGGAAAATACTGCCAAGCTTAGCATTTAATAGACGACCATATTCAGAGTTATAAAAGTGCTTTATAATCGTTAGGAAAAAAAAAACATTGTTATGCTAATTCACTAGACTACGATTTTTTTTTGTGTGTGTGCGAAAATCTGTCATTTTATATTTTCGGCATTCATTAAAAAAATATGTAAATAAAAAAAAAAGCCATCCAACACAACCCTACGTATAAATGAAGACAAATAAAGCTAATACTTCACAAAGCAGTGCTGCTGGTTAAACAGAGAGCAGGCCAGGTCTGTGTTTTATTCACCATAGACTGTAAAAAAATGCCTCAACTGATGGAAGATTTATTGTGAACTTATGAAATTGTTATTACATTTACGAAACATTTTATTGGCATAGAAGTGAGTCAAAATCACTTCCGTTTCTGCCTTCCAGTGTTTAAACTCATCAATCATTTTGTGCTCCCAGATGTCTGGCAAGGTTTATGGAGTTTTGTGGGAGACACCGCTTTCAAATGAGCCATGCCAGGAATGCACTTTGCACATTATGGGTAATCAACATGTGCAACTTTTTGTAAACACGATGGAAAGCTTGAATTTGGTTTTGCTCACAAAGACGTTTACACACTACTTTAAAAGATTAAGTCTATCAGTGTGTCCATGGGCATAAGCAGCAATACATATTCTTATTCAGTATGTAGTGTGAGGGGAAAATGTGACTTGAGAAAACTTTTGACTGTAGCTTTTTGCAGACAAAATAAGAGTGAACCTGCTGTTTTATGCCACATCTATGCCGATCAACCGTAACATTAACGCCACAGACAGCTGAAGTAATAACATTGATTATATCTATACAGTGGCACTTGTCAAGGGCTTGGGTATATTAGGTGGCGGTTGCACAGTCAGTTCTCGAAGTTGATGGGTTGGAAGCAGGACAAATGGTCAAGAATAAGGATATGAACGACTTTGACAATAGAATTGTTTTGGCTAGATGACTGGGTCAGAGCAACTCCAAAATGAGAGTTTATGTGGGTTTTTTCTTATGTGCGGTGGTTAGTACCCACCAACAGTGGTCTAATGGAAGGACAACTGGTGAACAAACAACAGGGTTGTGGTCACCCAAGGTTTTTTAATGTGCAAAAATACAATGTAAAGCATAAAAATCCGCTTGACTTAATCTGTCCCCTTTCCCTACACCAAAAAAAAAACTTAATCGCGTCTAAGCAAATGAATCTCACAGTGAAATGAATGTTAGTGTTGTCTCTACGCTTTTAAATCGTGAGAGGAATCCCAGATGCCATTTTGTCTCAGAGCTGTTCTCCACTGTATTGGACTATGAACTGTGAACACACACTGTAAATATTATATCTAATTGTATTTAGTCATTTTTCAGTGCCTATTTTTTGTGCAATACACCTGAGCTACTTCCCTGATTGAATCAGAAGTACAACCGCGGTCCGTTCATATATGTGGAAATTCATAACTGGAATGTTTGTAAGTCGGGGATTACCTGTACCTACATGAGTTCTTCTGCATTTATACCACCTCTGGCTCACAGCTGGGTAGGTGAGCCATCGAACTGATTCAAAAACATAAGAGGTTGTTGCTTTCCTCCCTGACTATCTTCGTCTCTTTCTCCTCTAATAATCTCTTTGAGTCGTTCCCTCTCTGCCGTCCTCAAGACCTTTTCCGCAGGGGCTTACTTGACGTAGATGTGCCAGCACAAAACCACTAACAGCTTTGATCAGCACTTAAGACTCTCTCTCTCTAACGCACACTCACTCTCCTCACTGAAGAAAGCTCAAAATATCTTTTTATGTTATTTCTGAGCCTCGTTCAAAAAGATCAGTGTAACCCCTGGACCCCACCACTTCATTTTCTTCTTCAAAAAACAAAACAAAACAAAAAAAAACATTGATAACTCAGCGGTCACAGTGTAGGGTTACGACTGTTATCCAACCCAGTGATCCCAGTACATCCAGTGCAGTCATACTGATGTTTACTTCCGACCGAAGCTGCAATTCAATTCAATATTGATAAGCCTTTTCATTCCCCCCAAACAAGATTAAGCCACAGCTGAAACTACATATCCCCCATATTTCTAAGAGGAAAATGGGTGGAGCTAAGACACTCAGTGAGCAGTTAATGATGCATTTGATCAAAGAGTTGGGAAGTCTGAACTCCGATAATTTGTTGAATCAGTCAATGACTGTCTGGTCATTGTAAAAGATTTAAAGGAAACGTTACTCATATGAAAATAGCAGCGTGATATTTTAGAGTTGAGATTACCTACCAGCGCTACGGTGGCGTAGTGGTTAGCTCTGTGGCCTCGCAACTCCATGGTCAAAGGTTTTATTCTATTTGTCAGTGTGTGTGGAGTTTGCATGTTCCTACCGTGCTTGGGTTCCTCCCACAGTCCAAAGACATACAGATTAGGCTAATTGGTGTTCCAAATTTGTGAATGCAATGGATTAGCATCCCGTCCAGGGTGTACCCTAACTCGTGCCCAAAGTGCCCTGGGATATCTCCAGTCTCCTCAGGACCCTGTTCACAAGAGAAGCGGTATAGGAGATGAATGATTAAAACAGAACACCTTCCAGATTTGCGAGTAGGAATGTCATAGTCGGAGGTCAGAATGCATGAGTAATGCGTAGTGTAATTTCCAGGCTGGAAAAACACAAACCGAAACCTTACAGAAAAAAACGAGAGGTCTAATGCAAAGCAATTCTAATGAACACATTTTGTTTTTTTTCCATGAAGGCATTTTGGAGGCATGTGAAAGATTACTATCGATTTGAAGAGCATTTGGAATTATAATCGCATCAGTTACAACACGACTGGTACACATTGTAAAACAAATAAGAGAAATCGTTAGAAAAGCAGTATGTTACAGAGGCAGTGTTAAGGTCATTATCACCTGGGGGTAATGCATTCGATTAAAGGTGTTATAAATGGCTGGGCCTGGTAGATCTTGGAACCAAAGGTGGTTTAATTTCCTGTCACATTGCGTTTTTTCTTATTTCAATGGTATTTTATGCCTTTGCACACATACTTGGACTTGATTTAATTTGAAGCTTGTATATTAGGGAAAATAAATTAAACTAGATCTATATCCAAGGTGGCACGGTGGCGTAGTGTTTAGCACTGTGGCCTCACACCTCCAGGGTCGAGGGTTCGATCGCTTTCTTCCCTGACTATCTTCGCTCCTTCTCCTGTAATAATCTGGGTCTGTGCGTAGTACACTCGGGTCTGAATGTTCTGCCCGTGCTTGGTTGGTTTCCCCGGCGTACTCGGGTTTCCTCTTGTAGTCCAAAGATATGTAGATTAGGTTAATCTCAAAGTATGTGTGTATCCTACGATGGATGTTCCCTGCCTAAGTCTCCTGAGATCTCCATCACCCTCTACATAAGGTAGATACATCTTTCTGGTCTTTTTGTCGAGGGACGGACGCTCACCCAAATTTGAGCACATACACTTACTGGCCACTTTATTAGCAATATGTGTACAGTGACTTTGACCATCGATGACTGACTGTTTCTCCCAGACAGGTCGCTTCGAATTTCTGAGAAATTAATCTCCTGGGATTTTGATAGACAACAGTCTATAGTGGAGCAAGAAAACAAAACAAGCGAACAAAAAAATGACCCGTTGTGTCCCACAGTTATACGAGAAGAAGTGTCTAATTGATGAGCGGTCAGAGTAGAATGGCCAGACTCACAGGAAGTCAACCATAACTCTTTTTAATAAGCACTCTTGTCATCCATGGTGAGTGGAAAAGCATCTCAGAAGAGAACTTTGAGGTGAACAGTATACAACAGCAATATAACACACCAGGCCCTGCTGCACTAGACCCACTATAGTGTCAGATTCCTGTTCAGTCAGTACTCCCAGGACTATTAACTGTATTGGCATGATATCGTGCATTCCTCATGATGTTCCTACAGTAACTGGCCAGACATATTTTATAGATCTGGGTCACTGTGACATCCATCGTTAAGTATAGTGCTGGAAGCAATGATGAAAAAAGATATGCAATGAGGTAAAAAAGATATGCAATGAGGGGGGAAAAAACCTAGACTTTTTAAAATGCAGGTTGAATTATAAGATTGTGAGTTTCATCACAGCCTCAGGATAAATCTAATTACAGCATGGTGTAACACCTTGGTGTAGGCGAGACAGGAGCAAGAGGAGGTCAGGAGACTTAGATGAAGGACTGTGTGTGTGTGTGTGTGTGTGTGTGTGCTATATTGTTAATTGTGGACGATTCAGATATAAAAACAGATGTGCTTAATTATATTATCTGCACTGTATATATGATTGTGCTTCTCTGTACTGTCTGGGGGGAAAATCATGAAAAGCGTGTTGGAGGAGAAAAAAAGCTTGCAAAAATTGCTGAAAAACAAACAAACAACAACAACAAAAAACACAGTACATTCCATTAACATGCCATTTCTCACCTCTTTCTTCCCACCTCTTGTTCTGGTCCTGCAGTGCTAATCACCATCGTCACCTTCTCTCCTTTACTTTATCCCTCGCTCAATCCGTCTTCATCCGTCCGTCCCGAGGTGGAATTAAAATGACCCCTCGCTCGGGACACTTACTGCAGAGCTACCGTCCTTCATTCCATCCGCCTTGCTCTAATGCCTGCCTGCACGCACGCACACACACACACACACACACACACACACACACACACACACACACACACACACACGCACGCATGCATGCACGTACACACACACACACGTGCAACACACAAACATGCACACACAATGCCTATATCTGTGATACTTAACCTTGTTCATGTTCAGCACAGAGACACGTGTTAACAGCAGGTGATGTCTGTTTACACACCGCAGCCTCTGGTGTTGCAACACCTGGCTCTCCAGATCTTTCCACCTTTGCCCTTGGAATTTTTCATCCTTTTCTTGGTGTAAGGACCTGGTGCTAATATTCACACGACACTAGATATAAAAATCTTTCATGATAATGTCAGCTGTGGATCAAGTCCCTCAATAGGGTCTGGGGAATGTGCCTGTAGAGTTTGCATGTTCTCCCCGTCTTTGATGGGTTTCCTCATACAGTCTGATTAGGCTAACTGGCTTTTCCAAATTGCCCCCTAGAGTCAACTGGTATAGGCTTCAGGCCTCCCATGAACCCTGTTCGGGATAAGTGGTATAGAGAATGAGTGAGTGTGTGACATGAATGACTCAAATCACAGCTGTGTTATTAATATTCATTCACTAGTATTATATTAATTCACTAATATAAATCTGATTTGAATCACTCAGGTTCATATCAGTTTAAATCCAGTTTTTTTCCAACAGTTTGAAGACTTGCAGATTAGGCTCCAAATTAATTTTTAATTTGGTACATTTATTTTCGAGGGCTTAAGAAGAATTAAACACTTTTAGATGCGACTCAATAACTTTCAGTAACAGTGGGTTCAGATTCGATGCCAGAACCCCAAATGGGATTATACTTTATTATACACATCCTACCACCTCACTGCTCATTCTTTAGCTACAGCAGCATGTCATGTCATAATTATAATTATATAAATAAGTAATAATTGTTGCATTATTATTATTATTAATAATAATAATAATAATTCCAACAAAGCTAACATGACCCTAATTCTCAATGAAGTACACACGAGTCGTTTTATTATAGGTTTAATAAAAACCTATAACTCAAAAAAAGAAAACCGCATCAAAGCCTCAACCCTACTACTCCTGTGCATAAACTGACCTTCTCTTCAGCAAACTGAACTTGACGATGCTCAAAGTTTTTTTTTTTTTTTCCTTTCTCGTTTTTATAGCTCAAATGCCAGCAGATATAAAATTCCATAACTCAGAGGGAAGTCAAATACAGCAATAAACCACTTGCGTAGTATAATGCAGGGTGTCGCAAAAGTCTCTTCCGCACATGGGGAAATTAAGCATTGATTCATAAAACATCTTACATGTGATTGCGGTTTCTTGTCTATAAACACACGCACAAGAGTTGTCTCTTCCACTCATGTGCGGACAACCTTGTGTTAACGTTGGATTGTACATTGTTATGCATGTAATTACGTTTCCAGTGCAACCTTGTGTCAATCACGAGAATGATTCTTCTTTTGTCAAAGGCATTCTTAAAAAAACGATTTGAAAAAAAGAAAAGAAAAAAAAAAAATATATATATATATATATATATATATAGTAAGACTAACCTTGGAAGACATTTTGCATGTACTGTATGCATGCATGGATTTATCTCCTTTTTGCATTTCATTGCTTTTCTTGTGATGTGATGTGAATAGGTATTAAAATATTTAACTTTGGATGATGAAAATTGCTTTGCATGCTTTTAGTGGTTTCAAAATAGAATCTCCCACATCACATTGCATAATTTTTTGGCTTTCAAGCTAGTGGAAACATGGGACGCTTGTTAAAATGGTCTGCTGTTTCCTTCTGGGTCACAGCCTGGTCTTGGGCTTCCACACCCAGAATCTTTCTGTTCTCAGACCAGATTTGGACATGACCATTTTTGGCCAGGTTCTTTTCGCCAACTACTTGCGGTCATGGATCCCAGTAAAATCGTATCCCACGCTGCGGATAATTCCATCCCACTTGTGAGGTGTTATAATTATAATCTTTGTTCTTCTTATTGTTGCACTTAAATTTTATTGTTCCGTTTATTTAGACGCACACCCACACCCACAGCAGCCATTTGTACACTACGGTTATTCAAAATCTGTCGTGCTTTAACTATAAACCGTATTTTAAAACTCATTAGTGAGTGAAACAATTGGTGCTGTTTTTTTTTTGTTGTTGGTTTTTTTTAATGCTGTTATCGTAACAGCAACACCGGCTGGTGAGGTCACCTATAAATATGGATGAAGGTCAAATACAAAATGCGCATTAAATATGATCAGAGCAACAAGTTTCATTATTATTAGGGGTGTTCAAAGTCAAACTGGGACTTTTGATTGTGCAGTATAAAAAAAATATATAAATATATAAAAAATATATAAATAATAATAATAATAAAAAAAGATATGAGCGTAAAAACTCCCTTTATTTCTCTCTATAATCCTCTGCTACACTAATGCACTTTTCATAGCAGTTCACTAATGCTTGGATACCATCAAGGTTAAACATTTTTTCTCAGTAAGCCAGAACCACTGATCAGACAGTTTGTTTTGTCTGAAACGCTGGCCTCCCAGGAACTCCTTTAATGGCCCAAACATGTGGAACGATGGATGTGAACGAATTTAAGCAAGCTCAGGATTGTATGAATGACTCCCAGCGGAGTTCCTGTAATGTGCAAGTGGTGTTCGTAAAAGTTCTCCATCGACTTTTAAGGATCAGGTGTTCCACTTGCTGAATGTTTACTGGATTGAAAGAGTCAATCTTTCAATACTATGTTGTACTAAAACACTCCTCGTATTTTATTACTATTTTATTGTTATTATTATTATTATTATTATTATTATTATTATTACGGTTTGCACCCTTGTTTACTTAACACTTGCATTTGTAAATGAAACTACAGTAGTAATGCCCGAGGGAAGATCTTTACATTCTATAATTGTACATCATATGATTTGTATAAAATGTCAGATCATTGCTTACATGGTTTTTGTTGTTGTTGTTGTTGAGTTTCCTTTACTGTTATGAATTGTCTTGTTTCAGACTCCATTGACATTTTTACCATTCATGTTGCAGTTGTATTTATCATATTTCCGTCAGTAATTGTTAAAGAAAAGAACCTTTCTTTTGGCTTTGCGCATGGTCCATCTATTTGCGGCATAATATCAGCAATTACTTTGACTCCGAACAGAAAGGAACCATTGAGCTTTTTTTCCTTCTCTTTGTTTATTGTTATGCAGTGATTCATGGGGAATTACAAAGGAATAAAGTGTCTACTTCAATACAAAAGATATAAGAGTTTCAGGATCTTCTGCTTAGAAGCTTTAAGAGAAACTTTTTCTTATAGTAAAGTACACTATAAGATAAGGATAATAAATGCTGTATAACATCCTCATGTCCGCTTGTATTATACTGTAATTAAAGATTTGTGTGTGTGTGTGTGTGTGTGTGTGTGTGCGCGCAGGCTCTTCATACTACGATAATGTGCGGCCGCTGGCATACCCAGACTCGGATGCGGTGCTCCTTTGTTTCGACATCAGCAGGCCTGAGACTCTGGACAGCGTTCCAAAGAAGGTCTGAAACATTTCCAGGATTTCCTCTCTCTTTCTCTCTCCTGTCCTTTTCATAAGCACAATTACTACTAGATTAGATTGGATTAAACTTTATTGTCATTGTGCACAGGGTATGCATATCCAGAAGTGCTTAAGTGGTCTATTTATAGCAAATAGCAGTGTGGTTAATGAGGGTATAGGTCCGTATGTACAGAGGTGAGAATGATTCATGTACAGTAAAGGTGCAGTAGGTAATAAGGATATGGTATATAGTAAAGTACAGTATAACTTGCCAAACATTGTCATGCTCAACATGACATACACATGTATACGCATGTACAAATGTGAATGTCTATGTGATCCAGTATATACAAAATAAATGTGGGTGAAATATACAGTTGTGCAATGATAAACATAAAATAGATGGTGCAAAGATGCATAGTGCACAGTGTATAGTGTGTTTGTTAACATTCCAGTGCGGTAACACAGCTGAGGCACCTTAGGCGCCTACCTGATGGGAGAAAGGTGAATAGTCCATGATTAGGGTAAGAGGTATCCTTGTTAATGCCTCTCACTCTATGGAGTAAATATAGTAAATATAGTCAGCCAAAATATAGTGTTGGTGTTAAAAAGTGTCTCACCTAGGTGGAAAAAGTGAATTCTTTTAGATAGGATCATATGACACCATTTTTCATAATGCTTCCATTATTTTTCATCAGATAAAAAGAAACACATTTGCTAAACACAGTTTCATACCCTTTTTACGTTATGTAGTGTCCGTAACGTTTTTGAATGAAATCTTTTATTGATCTTAATTGTCATTCAGAAGAAACATGGTGAATATAGATTTCACATGAAAGGACATAAACCTGAAAAGGTGTGTTATTCTAAAATGTGAAATTGTTTCGATATTGCAACCTGAATTTCACATGGTTACGGACACTACAGATTTTTGTTGGAATTTTTTTTTGTTTGTTTTAATTTAAGCAACAGTTTTTGCAGGTCATAGAAGCTCACACCAAATTTAATATCAATACCCAAAGAAATATGAATAATATTTATTATAAATGCTAAAATTAGCAACTTAAAATTTTTAGGGAAGCAAGATTAGTCACATCCATGTTGCATAAATACAGTAAGTATTTTTACAAAGTACAAATATGCGTATCAGTTGATGTTGGTTCAAATGCAAATTACACACACTTCCACTGAATCCATGTCTAAAAATAAATCACCGTAAAACAAGCACAAATTAAATTCTAGCACACTCCTTAACTCCGGTCTTCATGCGGCAGTAATGAAATGTGCTGTAGCTTCGGTTCAGTATATCATGCTGGGTATTGTGTTGTCGGTGTTTGAATTTGAATTTGAATATACCCTCCCAACTAAACAGCTCAATGAATAGTAGTTCGGAACGGTCTGGCTTTATGATGATTACGATTTTGCAGCATGTTCAAATGGCTGTTAAAATTAACTCATTATGAAAAGACAAATGCTCTTCTCTCGTCCTTCTCAAACGATTTCTTTTTTCCCCCGGATGAAATTTATTTCACACCATTCTCGCGCTTAATCTTCTATTGCCGAAAACCATTAAAAAAAAAAGAGTCTTTGATTTGTGTGTGCCTCTATTTGTGTAGAGGATTAACTGAAATTGCTATTTTCTTTTTAAAAGGTCAACAATTATGTGGTGTGCACAGGGTGTGAGAATGGACCTGCAGGGTTTAAGATCGCGAGCAGTTTAAGCTGTGTGGTCTGCTGTTTTCATGTGTTAAAAGCAGCAGCGTAAGGGACATTCCCACGCTTTGGTAGCCTAATAATTGTTTTGGCATGCCTGGCACTTAAAGCCGTTTCTATTGTGCAATCTAAGTAAAGCTTCGCCCTGTATTGTGCCTCAGCCCACATGTGTTTACATCACAGACATGACAGAGACCTGTTGCGATGTTGAGCTCTGATCAAAAAATAGTTTCAAGTGTTGGCCATGATCCCAAAAAACTTTTCAGTTTTTTGAAGTGCCAATCTGAGAACTCTAGCCGGTCACCTCTGACCCCTGTCCGTGTACTGTAGGTGGGGCTGAAAGGCGTGGAATGTGGGTCCATGCTATATTCTGACTGCGCGGTGAGTGATGGTGCCGGGGGCTAAAAGATCACCGAGATGAGTTGATGGATGACTGAACACATTCAGCCAGAGGGAAGCAGTGGCATAACTGGCATAGCTGAGCTGGCTGGCTATAGAGCTGAGGACAGTGATTTAGATTTTGTCGTTTAGATGTCTGGAGGAAACGACAAACTGGATGGAACAAAAAGAACAACAAGACACCGAACATAGAGTTTTGAGGACTGTGTGTCTTTATAGGAGGCTAGCTTTCATTACCTCCACATACACCTATAGCATAATATACACTGCTTTGCCATTTCAGGAGGGTCAAATTATTGGCTTCCATCAAGCAAAGAAAACAACTAGGACGAATTGAAATGACTGGAATTGGCTTATGCACTTCCAGCACCATGAAAAAGATCATGGTGGGAAATCGTAAAACACTTTGTGAACTTGCCCTGTATAATAATTATAATAATAATTATTATTATTATAATTCCCGTACGAACATTCCAATGTAGCCGGTGTGATGAGAACCCACAAGACTGGTCCGGAGCAGCTGTGTGGCCATAAGAAAACCATTTGTTAGTGAGACTAATCAGAAAAAGGCTCGGATTTGCTAGGGAGCATAAAGGTCATGTGGTCTGACTGGTCTGACCTATTACAGAGCGATGGGCGTGTCGGGGTAAGAATGGAAGCACATGAAGCAGTGCCCCCATCATGCATAGTGTCCACTGTACAAGCCTCTGGAGTCAGTGTTATGATCTGGAGTTGCTTCAGTTGGTCAGGTTTAGACTCGGCAACGACGCGTGGCAATAAAATAAAGTCAGTTGATGACCTGATTGTACTGACTAACATCTGTATATGACATCAATAGAGTTTGTTTGACCTGATGGAAAAAAATTAGGACATGGTTCAAAAGTTAGTGTACCCTTAAGTGAGAATAAATCGAAGACATTTTATCTTAGGCAGCATGTTAGTTAGGAGAAATATTAGTATAGTGCCGTTAATAAGAATTTTCTTTTCTTTTTTTTTTTTGTTATACTATATATATATATATATTTTTTTTTTTGGTATAACTACATTTAACATTTGTTCGTTGGCGATATTATGAAACTGCATAATCTGTTTCCTCTCACCAGTTTGTCATGCATATATATATATATATATGCATCATTATGAATTTAATATTGTGATTAATTGTGATTATGGCTGTGATTAACATTATTATATATTGTGACACACAGTCTATTTGCAAATACTTTGAACAAACTCCTTAAAAAACACATTTTCCTATACTGAAACAAGAAAATAACCTTGGCTTTTTCTTTAATGACACTTTTAATTAATATTTCTAAGCACGGCTGTAAAAAAAAAAAAAAAAAAGGTCTTCAGATGAAACACATAAAAGAAAGTCTCACCCATATGCTTGTTTTTTTATCCCACATTGGGGCAGCACTGTCAAATTACAATTACTTAACACTTTCCATTATACAGGAGTTTTTTTTTTTTTTAAGTTTCCTATTGTATTCCCATTACAGGAAACTGTAGCAATTTCTGTCTGTGTAATCACACATGCTACAGACAGAATTGAATTAGAGATTAGACTGAAAAGCAGTGGAGTTGTTTGTGTTACAGTACATGCTGTTCCAGCTTCAGCCCAAGATTTGTGTTTTGTGTACAATTAACACAAGAATAAACTTGCATGAATATTACATCACATTACATAAAGAAGCATATGCAGTATGTTTATTAATAATATCAACATGCGTGTATGCATTTGAACTGGATGTTATTGAAATGTTGATGTTAAACCGCTCTTTTCCTCTGTGTGTTTCAGTGGCAGGCTGAGGCTCAGGAGTACTGTCCCAGCGCTAAGCTAGTGCTTGTGGGCTGTAAGCTCGACATGAGGACGGACGTCGGTACCTTGCGAGAACTGTCCAAACAGCGCCTCATTCCCGTCACACACGAGCAGGTGAGAAGGCACATGCACTCGAGGGAAATGAGGAGAAAGCAGTGTGGAGACTGTGCAATGAGCAGGAAGAAGGCAAACTATCGCTTTTAATATTACTGTTTACACAGATCCTGCAGTGGGTCTCACCAGAGAGATGGCTCAATCGCTCTCCCTCTTCCGGAGAGACGCACACACAGACACACACACTAGGCTAAATGAGACAGTCTGAGAGGAGCTGACAGACGGCAGTGTTAGATTCGATTTGGATGAGTCTATCCAGGCTGTTTAATATTAATGCCTGGGATTTAGCAAATTGAAGAAGGAAAGCAACAGCAGACTTTGATGAAAAAGTGCAGCCTGGTATCAGAGGCTTTGGTCTCCTAAGTTCGTGTGTGTGTGTGTGTGTGTGTGTGTGTGTGTGTGTGTGTGTGTGTGTGTGTGTGTGTGTGTGTGTGTGTGTGTGTGTGAGTGTGAGAGAGAGAGGGAGAGAGAGAGAGACACCGATAAGAAGTAGTGAGAGGTAGACAGAAGGTTACATTTGTTGGTTATTCCCTTTCATTTCCAGCAGCAAATCCGTGACATTTGAATCGATTCACATTAGCACATGCACATAACCCTTACAAAAGTTCACCACAGTTTACTATGCCACTATTGGGTTATATTTTTACCTTCAAAAGTAATAAGAAAAAAAGAAATGCAGCTTGTTAGTGAGAAGCGTAGTTCAGTCTGTACCACTGAATATTACTGAACAAAGCACTGGGACTGGAGACTCCTTCCAAAATGTCAAACAAGACAGCACAAACTCCTCAGTCTCGAAGACGTCCCTGTGTGAGAACACTTGCTGATCTTTACAACAAAAAAAATAGACACTCAAGCGACGTGCCATAAACACAAAATAAACATCTCATAACAGGAAGTTTAATCATATTAAATCCACATGAATGAGGCGTTACTATAGCAACAATTTATTGCAAAGAGCACATTAATATAAGTTGTTTACTTAAATTAGAGCTGGCGCAATCATCAGAGCTACCATAAAAATACTCCACAGAACTGAGTTGTTCTATATAACTCTGAATATTATCGTTACATCCAAAAGTATGTGGACACCTCACCCTAGCACCTACTGTATACGTGGACCTTTCCCAAACTTTAGGCGCAAACTCTGAGACAAATGAGCGTCTTTGTCTGCTGATTTCTCTTAAGGGACATGTTTCAGCATGACGGTGGCACTGGGCGAGAGGTGCGATCCATGAAAACATGGCTTGCTAAGGTTGGATCTCAACCCCAGTGAACACCTTTGAGATGAACCGGAACATTGACTTCACACAGGCACAAATCCCGACAGCCATGCTATTACATCTAGCGGAAAGCCTTTGGGGGAGTAGAGGGGGTCAAACCAGCAAGAAGGGAAACCAGCTCGGTTTAATGCATTTGGAGTAGCATGACTTCAAAACCGGGGCACCATCGTGCCTACGACCATTTCACAGCCATGCTGATAATCAGTACAACAGCACTCCCTCTTGTGTGATATTGCTTAAATATAAAAAAAACAAATCATATTATTTAATTCATTTATCTGTTATAGTGCTGTACCCTGTAAAGGTCGAGGGGGCCTATAGCCTATCCCAGGAGACTTGGGGTATTAGGCGGGGCCAATCAATCAAACAGGATGCAGGGCACACACATTATGGGCAGTTTGGGAACGCCAGGTAACCTAATCTGCATGTCTTTGGACTGTGGAAGGAAACTGGAGTACCCGGAGGAAACCCACTAAACAAAGGGAGAACATGTAACCTCCACAGATGGGAATCGAACCCGGACCCTGGAGGTGGAGTGTGGTAACCACTATGCCACCATTATCTTATTTATAAACTATTCAATTCAATTCAATTTTATTTCTATAGCGCTTTTAACAATGGTCATTGTCTCAAAGCAGCTTCACAGAAATGAAAAGAAAATGAAAAGAAAATTTATGGAAGTGTATATGTGTAGCGTATAAGGAAAAAAAAAACTATAAATGCTAACCTGAATCCTCTAATGTTTTGTCAGTTCTAGTAGTAGAACTCTAACAAACATGCAATAGTAACCACTGCACCAAACAAAACAATTCATTTTTATTAGGAAAACTGTCAACTCTATACAGTATGTACATCAGAGACCGGATATGCTTGTGCATACACAATGACGGTACACATCAAATACAGTACATTCAGAGACACACAAGTTCAAAAAGCTATTGTAAGATTATGTTTTATATCTGCGTCTTTAATGCCTAGATACACCCTGATGCACGATCAGCATTTTCAGTCTCTTGAAATTAAAACCATTGTATTTATTATTAATTAAAAATAACACAGTATTGACAGCAGTAAGTTATGATTTATTAAGTACATTTTCCTGACCAAACTAACATTTCTCCAGATTATGTTAACAATATGATTTAGGTGGAAATTAGGTGAAATGTCTGATCGAAATATCCAGCCAAATCACACAATGACACAAACTACCAAAAGATGCATGAGCTCTAATATCCAATATGATATGTAAAAAAAAATCGAATAAGTGATCCTATATGTGATTAATTTCCAATTCGATTATATTTTGCATCTCTAAGGAACATGAAATTACACAGCTAAGCTCATAATTACAGGATAGGAGAGTGATCGAGTGAGAGAGTGAGGTACAGCGGTAGGTAGCGGGTGTGAAATGAAAGGAGGGGGAAAAAAGCCAGGCAGCGTTTATTTTTATCTAAGCAGCATTTTTGTTATAACTGTCATTCATACTAGGAGCTCGAGAGTGCAGTGCAGAGATTGCTCCCACTTAAATGGAGAGGATGTAGTGTAGCAGAGAGGATGAGGGGAGAAGGAGAATTGGAGAAGATATGAAAGCTATGACCTATCATTTTCCATTCAACAACAACAACAACAACAACAACAACAGCAATCACATTATTATTGTACTTGTATTCTGATCAGGATATAACTTTCCTTACCAGGATTGTAATGTATTCAAGGCCTATGACAGGAATAATGGAACTATTGCTATAAACCAAGATGTCTTTAGTCGTCGTTGGTGCTGTGAGGCGAATGTCACTCAAATTTTTTTTTTAATAAATAGCTGCATCACAACTCATCCCGTTTTTCCAGTAATACCACATTAAACAGAATATTACTGTAATTTCTGAACATCGATAACTTCACCGTTTTAGACAACCACAATCACCTCTTCACCCTCGGGATATTTTTTTGCCACCCTCGCGCGTGTTCAGATCACACCAGAATTATGGCAATTATAAGAAATAAAGGCTCCGAGATTCTACTCCGAGTGGTTCATATGCTTTGAGTTGGAAATAAGTCGTTTCTATGGCAACATCTACAGTTGCTAAACTTCACGGTGCTATTTATTATCTAATCAGTGATGGATAATTACGGGGAATGTTTTATAGCCAGGGATGCAGTTAAATCCTGACAATGCATGCCCATAACATATAAAACTGGAAGCTTTTAATTTGTGTCGTTGTTTACATCACATTTAAATCTGAGCTTTAAAAAAATTAATAAAAAATATGTTTTAAAAAATTCCAACCAGTATTGAGGTGAAATGAAATTCAGTTTTTTTTGTTTGACATTCTCAATTTTTTTTTTAACAATGACAATGTTATGAAATGAAATTTCAATTGCGATACAATAATCAATATTTACTATGACGTCCTTCCTCAATCCATGCTGCTTGATGTCTTCCTGAAGATCATGTCCAGAAATTTGCCTGAGAAGTTCGCTTGAGAATTTTACTTTCAGCCATTTTTATGCAGAGGCGACAGTCCGGCTTTAAAAAGTAAAGATCCTGACAGGGGACATTAGTGGCACCACTTGCTTGTGCACAGGGAGAAGTATCATACATGACATGTGCTGTTTTAATACTTAAGGCCACCACTGGATATACTACAAACACTTGAATAAAGACTGAAATGCATTTTGCACGTATTTAACTCTCGGCTTCACGCCACCAATGTCAAGGGTTTGAGTCCTGCCTCGGATTTATGTGCATGTTCCCACAGTCCAAAACAATGCTAATTGTCTATCCAAATTGCCTGCATTGTGTGTGATTGTGCCCTGCGATGGACTGCTTTCTCGTCCAGGGTAGGTACCCACCTAGTGCTCGAATCCCCCGAGATAGGCTTCAGGCCCCCTGCAACCCTGTACAGGAGAAGTGGTGTAGTAAATGAGTGAACGTGTGTACTGTTTGTTTTCATTAACCACATTTCTTTCCTTGTCTTTCTTTTTCAGGGCAGCATCAGGGCACGGGAGCTTGGCGCCGTGGCGTACGTCGAGTGTTCGTCCCGCATGTGCGTGAACAGCGTGCGAGACGTCTTTCACATCACCACCCTCGCCTCCGTCAGACGTCCCGCCCCCGGCCTCAAACGAAGCTCCTCCCGCCGTACCCTCAAGCGCATATCCCATCAGCCCCTCCTGCCGATCACCTCCCGCAGCACACCCCTTGACCCCTCCCCTACACTCAGGAAGGACAGAGCCAAGAGCTGCAACATCATGTAGACACAAAAAGCAACAAACACAGAAACATATAAACACAGCTGGCTCTGAGCTCGTCTTTCTAAACCGGATCTCTCGCAGCTGTGGCCTGTTATGAAATCACAATTCTATGCTTTTACGCTGTACAAATGTGCTAATGAGTTGACACAGAGGACTATTTATTGACCATGAAGATATTGTTATTGTTGTTGTTGTTATTATTTATTTTTTTCTTTCTTTTGTCACTGAAAATAAGCAAGAATACAGAGATTTTATGGGATTATGTGTGTGTGCGCGCAGGTTTTTATGGCCATCCTTGATTTAAACGACTTGTATTCTATGTCGGTAATACCCAACATTCCGCTGTCACAATGTCATAAGCAGAGTTAATTCACGCAGGTTTGAAATCACCACAGTATCTTCGTTATGCACCTCAGTACCTCTAATGGGAATTGGCCGTCACAGGCGAAAGAGCTTCAGTCGTGCGGAATCATGCACTCCAGAAAACGACACTGGGACAGAATGCCAAAAAGGTCATTTTATTTCTGCACTTGAAGCTGCATGATGAAGTACCTGGAGAGACCTGGCTGACAAAGTGAGATAGACGTGTAATCACAGAACTACTGATGCCTGGAGCAGCCCTGGAGCCTGATCACGCCACGAGATTAACTCACTGACTCGTTTGAGACTCTAAAACGGACAACACAGGTGAAGCCTTTCAAGTCCAAAGTCCACACAAGCTTTACAAGTGATATAGCCACCATGACTGTCTGTTCATCCTGTCCTAAACCTCTCCATGGTTTTGCTTAAGGAATGTCAAGAGCTCACACTAGTTGTATATTCCTGTCCACAACAAACTCTCCAGGGAGAGAAAGGAAAGAAGAAGAAGAAGAAGAAGAAGAAAAAGTCAAAAGAACGTGATGCCATTTCATTCTGTGCTCATGCACGCAAATCGCTGAGGCTTGTTATCGGCAACTGGGCAGCCGTTTCCACAGTAACTGTCTCCCTCCTGTGTTGTGATGTCACAGCGGAACTGGGCTGTTGCCGTGGTTTCCGGCTCCTCCACACAACATCTTGTTTAAGCTAATGAGGAGCAATGCGGTTACGTACACACACACGGCGTACACTGCAGATCAAAAGTATGACCATTAACGGCACTTCGCAATTATCTTACGTTTAACCCATTAAGCCCTACATTACACTCTTGCAGGGTACATCATCATGAAATCAGCAAGACCAAATGCATCCTGTCAATCAAAAGCCACAGTGATTAATCCTCACCAGAGCTCAGGAAATACACATTGAAATTGGCTGTGCTCCATACAATCACTGGTACAAGTTGGGGAATGAAACCTGATCTGTTTATACAGCATGACTGTGATAACGTTAACATGAAGTTAACATACTACGAGGGTGAGTCAAAAAGTATCCGCACTCTAGTTAGAGTAAAACTTCCGTTGGTCTTATCAGTTATTTCGGTCCAGGCTACTGTCTCCCCAGTCACGGAATGGAAACATCCTCAATTGCCGACCAAGAAAAAGATCAAGAGGTCAACCATCAGCTAGAAAATTGATGCTTTCAGTTTTCTAGGATTGTTCAACAATCATCAGTGGTCATTATAGTGAGACGCTTACTTTATGGAAGGGCTGAAGCCTAGACTTCAGATTAAACGCAGAGGACTGCTATCCAAAGGCGTCGTGATCCTGCATGACGATGCACATCCGTAGACTTCTGCCCACACTGTCGACACTCTGCAAAAACAACTTTTTGAGGTGTTAAAGCATCCTCCCTACAGTCCTAGATCTTGCACCATCAGACTTTGACCTGTTTGGTCCCTGGAAAGCAGCCCTACGAGGGCGAAGATTCACTTGTGATGAAGTGAAGACAGCTGTGCATTTGTGGCTTGCAGCTCAGCCTAAAACATTCAATCTTGTTGACAGATGGACAAAATGGATTGAGAAGCAAGGAGATCCTGTCGGAAACTGTAAGATGCATTTGTCTTTTCTAAACATTCATGAAAACAAATTCTACAGCCAGAGTGCGGATAATTTTTGACTCTCCCTGGTACATAAAGTTTTTTCTTTTTTTCTTTTTTATAAAATCAAAATATGCTGCACTTTTGGATGTATCTTGCATTATCATTCCACTGAAAGACCCACAACCTTCATCTCCATTTTTAACCCAAACGCTTAATATAAAAACATTACTCCTAATTAAAAATGAGCTTTAACTTTAATCATCCATATCAGTCTCCATGTCATCACCTGAGGTAAAAGTCCCTTGCCAAATTTAAACACAAACCTCATTATCATCTCTTCACGTGAGTGATCTCAATTACATTGAAAGAAAAATCATGTACTATTACATTTACATTTAGGCATTTGGCAGACGCTCTTATCCAGAGCGACTTACAAAAAGTGCTTTAAAGTTTACATTACTGGATAGATACTTACACTGGGTTAACTAGGTCAATAACTAAGTGCGATTAGTCTAACACAACTGGGAAGAGTTTTTTTTTTTTTATTACATCTGTTGGTACGTTTTTCTTGTTATTAATGTATTTCACTAAGGTATTTAACCATTTTAAAGTTGATAACTAATGAGATTAGTTCTTAATTTGGACAAATGAAACATCTTTCTGACTTTAACTCATACTGGACACAGTGGTAACGTGTTAAAGACCTAATCAAGTTACGAGCATTTGGAATCTGGAAGTTGAGCCACGACAACTGGACTTCTTTCTTGTTCGGTAGATGCATGCTGTATCACTACTCATCCAAGTATCTTCTTCAGTCTAAGGTAAGTTAGTAAGTTCCACATCAAGGTCAAAGGATCCTCCTTTCTCTCCAAAGGCTTGTTACGTGAACAAATTGAGAAGGCGAGAATAGGAGGGGTGGTTGTTAGAGAGCGGTGGGGGGCCTTCCTGGACTGTGCAGTTCTCATAGGGAGAGATGGGAAACTGAAAACAGAAGTCTACAGGAAAGCCACACACAGACCAAATACTTGCGGTTTGAGTCCGACCGCCCACTGCAACACAAATTAAGTGTCATCAGGACACTGCGCCACATCCCCACCTCCACTGCAGCTAAACAGAAGGAACACAAGCATCTGAAGGCAGTGCTCAAGACCTGAGGGTATCCTAAATGGGTCTTCAACAAAATAGCTTCCAGATCCAAAAGAAGGACGACCGGGAGAATTGAGACCCAGACGAAAAGGAAAAGTCTTATCATCCGTATGTGGTTGGAGTGTCAGAAAAGCAAAAAAGGATTTTTTGTTAAGCATAACATACCAGTTCCACCAACACACTAAAACAGAGACTCCTTCCCAAAGACCGCGCACCAAAACAAAAGACGAGTAATGTAATACATGTGGTCCAATGCAGTGACGAGTTTTCAGAGGCCTACACTGTGGAGACAAAACAACCTCTTCATAAAAGGATGCATCAACAAGCCTGAATTAGCAGTATGAAGAACACGTTTGAGATTAAAAATTTACACATTTTGGACAGAGAGAATTAGATGGTTCAAGAGAGGGTGAAAGAAGCCATCTACAGTATGTGCAGGTGGAACGTCCTTCTCTCAACAGAGCTGGAGGTCTTCGACACAAACTGTCTCCTGTTTTTCATGCTGCCCAATAAAGATCAAGATTCACAGGTGCACCAAGAAAGCCACACTTAAGGACTCCACTTACTCTCTCTGGTCCTTACACCTTAACGACTCTCCCTAATCTCTCTTTATTGTCTTCCTAACAGCTCTCTAACAACCCTCCCTCCCATTCTCACCTTCTCCATTGTTCATATAATGAGCCTTTTTCAGATAGGAGAAGATGATCCTTTGATATTGGAGGACTCAAATATGAGGAACTTACCAACATACCTTAGACTGAAGAAGCTACTTGGATGAGTAGTGAAACGCCTCTACAGGAACAAGAAAAGCCAGTTGACATAACTCCACTTCCAGAGAACCTCACCTGCATGACTGAGAATCTTCACACACAAGCATTTGGAATGTCATGTGAGTAATATCCCTGCTGCACCCTTAAACTATGCTGTTTTAAGGCAGGACACTGCAAATATTTGAACAAATAGTGTTTGTATAGGTTTTTTATTTATTTAATCTAATTAAATCTGTGCAGGCGGCACAGTGGTGTAGTGTCGCCTTGCACCTCCAGAGTGCGGGTTCGATTACCGGCCAGGTTCGATTCCCGTCTATGTGTGCATGTAGTTTGCATGTTCTCTCCGTGCTGGGTGGGTTTCCTCCCACAGTCCAAAGACATGTAAGTTAGGTTAATTCCCAAAATTGGCCATAGTGTGTGAATGAGTGTGTGTGTGTGTGCTCTGTGATGGATTGGCACCCTGTCCAGGGTGTACCCAGCCTTGTGCCCTAAGTCTCCTGGGATAGGCCCCCTGTGACCCTGAATACAGGATTAAGTGATATAGATGATGAGCAAGTGAGTGAGTAAATCTGTGTAAATTGGCATAGTTTATAAAATCAACATGTTCTATTTGGATAATGATGGAACTAAAATTTATTGTTTCACTGTGAACACCGTCTTCTAGAAAGAAGTTTCTTTTTAATGATCATTATTATTTACTGAAGGGGAAAGTATGCAGCGCCATAAAAATATATTTTTATCCTTTTATGCTATATAATAGCATATATAGTACATACATAGTCATTTTAATTTTTTTTTACTAAATCAATGGTCGACCTTTACTATACATACATATTACATATACATACTATTAATGGCTTCTGACTAAATCTTGCAATCCCACTGGATCCTTGAACTGTCACATTGTATTTTTTTATTTTTTTTTTATTCCTGTAAAGTCAATATTTTTTGACATACAGTATGAGGTTTTGGCCCGACAGCTTTGGTCTACACTGCCAGGCCAAAAAAAAAAAAAAAAAAAAAAAAAATCACACACTTTAAGATTTTACCGAAATGCCATTAGATTTGATTATATTACATGTGATGACTAATTCATGTATGAAAAAACCCACTCGACAGTTTAAGTTCTGGAACACGCCTCTGCCATCAGGGAAGAAAAAAAAAAATCCATGGCCTGGTAACCTGGTCGTTCAATACATTCAGGTCATCAGCTGACTTTATTTTATCGCCACATAATGTTGCTGAGCCTAGACCTGACCAACGGAAGCAACCACAGATCATAACACTGCCTCCAGAGGCTTGGGCGCTATGCATGATGGGGTCTCGCTTCATGCACGTCCCTACTTACCCATGACGCACATCTGGACTCATCGGATCACATGACCTCCAAAGTCCAAGCTTTATGCTCCATGCTCCTCTAACAAGTGGTTGTGCTATGATAATGCTCTTAATTTCACTCTCTCTCTTTTTTTTAAATAATGCAACTTCACCAAGCATTTAATCTCCATTCATGATTTTTTTTTACCATGTTTGTTGATAAGTTGATAATTCAGCACTATATATTAATAAAACAGGCTTTAATAATGTGTTGCATAGTCCTTAAACAGATTTCAATTAATCTTTAATAATTTCAACAATTGTTAACATATCGAGAATTATATTAAGCTTTTAAATATGATAACAATGTATATTAAAAAAACTGCCATAACTGGACATTTTTAAAAATCTGCCGAGTTGTGTCATTTTTATTAGCACAGTTTAGGAACAATCACGTTACACATGCAATTAATCAAAACTAAATAATCGCGGAGGTGACCGTAATCTTTCTTGCTGTAGCGTCTTGCCATAATGATAAATGAGCCGTAGAATTAGACATAAAAGCGAATTCAGAATCATTTAATAGTGGCAGTCTTTGCAGCAAATATTCAGTCTTAATAAATATATTACAGTCCGTTATCTCTTGAAAAAATTGTTTCTGCACATGTGGCATGTGGTTTTGTGAAGGCAGGGGGTAGATGAGGTTGGCAGCATCAGCCATGAACCAGCAGAGCATCACAGCTCACACTGAGAGTAAGAGGATTACTCTGTGTGTACAGTATTTGTGTCTCCATCCTGTGCCCTGAGCATACACATGAACACACACGCACACACACACACACCTTATACCTCTTTTTTTTTTTTTTTGGCTGACAGTTGAACTCAAGGAGCCCATAAACCACACACTGACAAAGCAACATCCGCTCACACACACACAAACACACACACCTTCCTTGCCCACCTACCTGGAAAGACTGTGTGACTTGTCTGGCGGACACATTGCACCTGCCGACTGGTCGCTAATAAAAAACAACCACAAAAAGTGTGTGTCACTGCATATTGACCACAGAAAACCATGGTCACTGTTGAGTCCAGTGAAGTCAAGTCAATGATTTTGCGCTTTTTCTTGTCTGCACGCAGCACACGTACAGGGAGTGTTCATCTGAGGGAAAATCTGTGACGCACGGGTCGAATCCAAACTTGACCTTCATTCTGGGTTTAAAATTAGAGAGTAGAGAAGGACTGTTTGTGCTTCCTAATATATCTGTCGAAGCGTTTGATTTCAGAACAAGTACGTCAATGGAGAAGTGTGTGTTCTCTGGGTTTAAACCTTTCATATGTGTACTGCTTCCTTGTTCATGGAAAATTAGAAATTGTTGTTGCCAAGGAAACTTTCAAGCAGTAGGTAAGTGCTTGTGTGTGCGCATGTGTGTATGTGCTTGTATGTGTGCTCTGAGTTAAAAAAAAATAAAAAAATAAAAAAATGACGAAAAGTGATCAAGATCTATCCTGACTTTAGTTATATAAGCTTCTTTGTCACCATAATCAGGATGAGCTGAAACGCTGCATATGTAAGTGGGAAAAGCGTTTCTCAGCCCCACTCCGGCTCATCACTTCGGGAGATTACACCCGAACAGGGTTGTGCCCAGATCTGTATCGTTTGTCACACAGTGCTCTCTTTTGGACAGCAGCGCTAACTCAATGCCGTGCGTTCTGTCTGGCGCCTAGGACAAAGGTCACAAGGAGGTCAGCGTACTCAGCAAGCTTTTATACTAAAGCCGGCTGTCTTTATTTTAAATCGGTATTTCCAGTCGGGCTTTGTTTCCTTCGTTTTTTTTTTAATGTAATAAAAAATTTAATAAATTGGCATGGGAACTAGAAAATGATCAGCCAACTTAGCTTATGCTGAATCTTACGCATAAATGAACATTATTTAAATTGCTGCATAACGACTGTACATGCAGATAAATGTAAGTTCAAGCAGTGAACAGAGGTGTTAGACATTGTGTTACTATTGCATACTCTGTTTTGTCTTAGGCAACTCATTACATTCATGGCATTTGGCAGTCGGCCTTATCCAGAGTGACTTACAGTTAGCTAATGACAGTATACATCTGGGCAGATGAGCGGTAAGGGCCTTGCTCAATGGCCCAACAGTGGTAGTTTGGTAGAACTTTGGTAGGATTTGAACCCATGACCTTATGATCTGTAGTTTAATGGCTCAATTACTGAGCTCCCCAAATACAAGTATGACTAAATGTGGTGGTTATGGCAGTGATCCACATGTCAGGAACCGATTTGTAATTTCAAATTTGGCCCAGCTGGTCCGGATGAGATACAGTTTGATTAAAGTGGAGTATAGATGTATTCTGGGAGCCAAATTCAAACACATTTGTTACCATCACTTCACCACTGATTTGCTTTCATGCCTCATGGAACCAGAAACAAATACTCCGGCACAGGGCTCAAGTCAACACTGCTGCTATCAGATCTATTAAAGATAATGTCCATACAAGACCACAACTACAGTAGCTGAGACCAAAGTCAAGTCCAAATGAAAGAAACACTGAAAACAAATCATAGTCGAGGCCAAGCATTTATTTTAAAAAGTTGCCTTCATTTGTGCACTGCGCTAATGACTACGCCATGTTGCCAGGGGAAGCTCTGTCATTATGACATTGCACTACTGATTAGATGTTCACAGGTTCAACACCCAACAACAACAAACTGCCACTGATGGGCTGTTGTTACCCACGAACTGCTCGGATTGTATAATGAGATAAATGTAAGTCATTGTGCATGAGGGTGGTTGCCAAATGCCAGAAATGTAAATGCAACATGTTCTACAATAGGATTAACTTGTTTTGCAGACCAAAAACTAAGACAACACACACATACACACTCCTTTAAATCCAAGGATAACACAAGTCAATAATACAGAAAACATCCATACTGGACTCGAGTCCTACTGAACTACTCTCCAAGGTATAGCTCTAACTACTGCATGAATTATTTTCGTCATATTTATTGCGGTAAAATAGTGCAACAATAATGGGTTCAGGGGTCAAACTCCCTCAGTAAACCTACTGCATAAAATCTATCTAAGTTAATGTTAGAATGTTTTTAATCATTTGCATGCTACTGCAATAGGTTTGACACTAAAATAATGTGTGTGCTAATAACCAAGCTCTCGTGAAGATTTGATACTTCCATAATTAGGCATATCGGTTTCGTGTCTATGACTATAATGCATTATCACGAGTGATTTCCACTGAAAGGATGCATTATGTATTTAATGGAACCTTACTGTATATTAAATCATTTGATGAAACTCGGTTTCAAACCACTGCCCTTAGACCTCTATTATGTAACCAGTAAGGAACTAGGTTTTCAATTCCTTCCTCAGTAAAAAGGAGAAGTCTCAAAATTCCTTTTCATGATAATCCCACCCAGTCTACAAAAGCTGTATTGGTTTTAAAAAGAAGAAGAAGAAAAAGAAGAAGAAAAAAAACAGAGCATAGCTTTTAAACATGTCAACTGTAACTGCAGTGACTTCAATGGGGGTACAAAAAAAGCATGCGCTTGCTGTTTCTGAGTCTCCTCTCAGAGCAGGCCACATTCGGCATCTGTAGTTAACAAGTGTAGCACTCACACTCCAGCTAGTGTTGAAAGCAATCATCAGTTCATTTTCAGTCTGCAGTGTGATAAGAGGCAGCACTGTGAAGCACAGTAGCATCTGTTACTAAGGCTGACACATAAAAACACACATACGCAAATGTTTGGCTGCTGTACATAAGAGTACACGACCAGGTGCTGTGTGAGCGGGTGTCTGGCAGCACATCCCGCTCCTTGTCCACGTCCGTCACGGCTATTAGCCAATCAGCTGTCACGCGCCTGGTGATTGACACAGCAGGCGTGCAGACACTGTCACAGATCAGCCAAGAACCTGCTGCTTTACAGTATGCCTTTCTGCCCTTTGCAAACAAACAGAAACGCTCGGTGACGATACGAACGCGCCGATATATTTGTCTGGATTTCGGTCTCGGTTTCCTTGTCTGTTAATGAAAGCGAACTCACTCGCACTTTCTCACTCTCTCTCACAGCTGCCAGTCAGCCAGCAAATCTCAGAAGGCAACGAGGCACCAGGGAAATCAGTCAAAATTCACACCTATATTAAACACACATGCTGCCTGCCGCACAAATGCACGCACACACACACACATGGTAGGGTTGGCTCTAAATTTCCAGGGATGAGATGAGACAGATACACTAATGTCTTTTGTACAGTATGTGACTGGTCTGGATTTCAAAATGGCAACTGCAACATTGCAACGGAGGACAGCAGCTGTTTGGAAAACACACACACACACACACACACACACACACAGACACCCCTACCCTTCTGCCTTTTCAGCACAATCAGTGTGCCGTGTCTCCTTAAATGTCCTTAAATGATCCTCAGTAATGATGCAACAATGTTATATAATTAAAGTACGAACGATCAGAACACAAAGGCGTAAGCAGTTTCATGTTTGCATTGCGATGTTCTGGGATTATTTGTTTTTTTACTTTAAAGCGGGACATGTAACAAGTGCAACCACTTCGATTCACCCTCTGGCATAAGCGAACTAATCAACACATCTAATCTTGAATCTTATTTGCACCAAAAAGCTTTGATCTGTACCCAATGTGACCTCGTGTCATCTAACCAATCGGCAGATACAGCGCAGGCGTTACAGTAGCTGAACACTCTGTTCTCTGTCCGTCTTCTGTTCTTTCCAGACAGGTATGTTTTTATGCTGTTGTAGTACATCCACTTTAAGATTAGACTTGTTCTGTTTGTTGCGCTGCTTTTTTTGGCTCAGCATGGATGCAAAGATTGGTTATTGGAATTACTGTAGCCTTCCTGTCACCAAGGTGTTTCTGTAAACGGAAATTGTGCTTACTTCTGAAATGTTCAAACCAGTCCAGCCCTGAAGTCACACATACTGTATACACACGTGGACAAAAGTGTTGGTACCCTTCGGTCAATGAAAGAAAAACTCACAATGGTCACAGAAATAACTTTAATCTGACAAAAGTAATCATTTAAAAAAATTCTATGAATGTTATCCAATGAAAGTCAGACACTGCTTTTCAACCATGCTTCAACAAAATTATTTATAAAAATAAACTCAACAGGCCAACACACCAAAAGGCCTGGACAAAAATGATGGTACCCCTAGAAAATACTGAAAATAATGTGACCAAAGGGACAAGGTGTGTCCACTAATTAGCATCACAGGTGTCTACAATCTATAATCAGTCAGTGGGCCTATATATAGGGCTCCAGGTAGTCACTGTGTTGTTTGGTGACATGGTATGTACCACACTCAACATGGACCGGAGGAAGCAAAGGAAAGGGTTGTCTCAGGAGATTCAAAAAAAATATAGACAAGCATGTTAAAGGTAAAGGCTATAAGACCATTTCCAAGCAGCTAGATGTTCCTGTGACTACAGTTGCACATTGTATTAAGAAATTTAAGATCCATGGGACTGTACCCAACCTCCCTGGACGTGGCCGCAGGAGGAAAATTGATGACAAATCAAAGAGGCGGATAATACGAATGGTAACAAAAGAGCCCAGAAAGACTTCTAAAGAGATCCAAGGTGAACTTCATGCTCAAGGAACATCAGTGTCAGATCGCACCATCCGTCGTTGTTTGAGCCAAAGTGGACTACATGGGAGACGACCAAGGAGGACACCATTGTTGAAAACAAATCATAAAAAAGACAGACTGGAATATGCCAAACTACATGTTGACAAGCCACAAAGCTTCTGGGAGAATGTCCTATGGACAGATGAGACAAAAATGGAACTTTTTGCCAAGGCACATCAGCTCTATGTTCACAGACGGAAAAATGAAGCATATCAAGAAAAGAACACTGTCCCTACTGTGAAACATGGAGGAGGCTCTGTCATGTTCTGGGGCTGCTTTGCTGCATCTGGCACAGGGTGTCTTGAATCTGTGCAGGGTACAATGAAATCTCAAGACTATCAAGGGATTCTAGAGAGAAATGTGCTGGCCAGTGTCAGAAAGCTGGGTCTCAGTCGCAGGTCATGGGTCTTGCAACAGGACAATGACCCAAAACACACAGCTAAAAACACCCAAGAATGGCTAAGAGGAAAACATTGGACTATTCTAAAGTGGCCTTCTATGAGCCCTGACCTCAATCCTATTGAGCATCTTTGGAAGGAGCTGAAACATGCTGTCTGGAAAAGGCACCCTTCACACCGGAAACAACTGGAGCAGCTTGCTCATGAGGAGTGGGCCAAAATACCTGCAGAGAGGTGCAGAAGTCTCA
This sequence comes from Clarias fuscus, assembly GCA_030347435.1. Lineage (NCBI taxonomy): Eukaryota > Metazoa > Chordata > Actinopteri > Siluriformes > Clariidae > Clarias > Clarias fuscus. The sequence goes on from CM059222.1 coordinate 20,588,962, forward strand.
TTGACAGTTACAGGAATCGTTTGATTGCAGTGATTGCCTCAAAAGGTTGTGCAACAAACTATTAAGTTAGGGGTACCATCATTTTTGTCCAGGCCTGTTCCATCAACTTCAATGAGTTCTTTTTTTTTATATAATTCCGTTGAAGCATGGTTGAAAAGCAATGTCTGACTTTCATTGGTTAACATTCATAGAATTCTTATTTATTATTACTTTTGTCAGATTAAAGTTATTTCTGTGACCATTGTGAGTTTTTCTTTCAGTGACCGAAGGGTACCAACAATTTTGTCCACGTGTGTAGATACATTATTAGTCATTCATTCATCTTCTGATAATACTTATGGGAGCCTATCCTAGAAGACTTTGGGCACAAAGCGGGGTACACCCTGAACGGGGAGCCAATCCATTGTAGGGAACATTTGTGAGTTGTTTCTGTAGACAAAGCGTTAATTGCTGGAGACTTTAATATTCATTTTGAGAATCCAGAAGACCCTCTGAGAACAGCATTTATGTCCTTACTGGACTCAGTAGGAGTAAATCAGTGTGTAGTAGGACCCACTCATAAAGCAGGTCACACTTTAGATTTAATATTATCCTTCGGATTAATTATAGGAAATATAACCACAATTCCACAGTCTGAAGTTATCTCAGATCACTACCTTGTCTCGATGAAAGCGTGTTATAGTAATAATGTATGCAGCACAGCACCGCGCTTCCACCTTAAACGTACATTTACATCAAATACCGCACAGAGCTTTATCAATAATCTTCCAGAATTATCAACTTTGATTGGATCGCCATCTGACTTCACAGAACTCGAACAGGCGAATGAATATCTAGAGTCAGCACTTCGTTATAGCTTAGATAATGTAGCTCCAGTTAAAAGGAAAATGATTAGAGATAAGAAACTCGCTCCTTGGTATAATGACCACACCCGTGCTTTAAAACAAACCGCTCGAAAATTCGAACGTAAATGGCGCCAAACTAAATTGATAGTATTCAAAATAGCTTGGAAGGAGAGCATCCTGAACTATAAAAAAGCTCTCAGTGATGCTAGATCAACGTATCTCTCCACTCTTATAGAAAATAACAAAAACAACCCGAGATTTCTATTTAATACCGTAGCTAACTTAACTAAAAACAAGACCACTGCAGAAATCTCCACAACAACATCATGCAGTAGTGAGGATTTCATGAACTTTTTCAATAATAAAATCATAAATATTAGGCAAAAAATTCAGGCTTTGAAAACAGACAATTTAAATAATTCAGATGATCTAACCACATCACATCAGAACTTAGAACACTTTACTCCCCTTGAAGCGAGGGAACTAATTTCACTCATCTCTTCTTCAAAATCGTCAACCTGTATATTAGATCCTATACCGACACATTTTCTCAAACAGATAGTACCAGCAATAATAGAACCCCTGTTGAAAGTAATTAACTGTTCACTCAGTAGTGGGTATGTCCCCAAATCCTTTAAATTAGCCGTTATTAAACCGCTAATCAAGAAACCTGACCTTGACCCCTGTCTGCTTTCTAATTACAGGCCGATATCAAACCTTCCCTTTATCTCCAAGATTTTGGAAAAGGTAGTATCACAGCAGCTATGTTCACATCCACACAGACATAGCATAAATGAACTGTATCAGTCAGGATTTAGGCCTCATCACAGCACAGAGACAGCACTTGTTAAAGTAGTAAACGACCTCCTATGGGCCTCTGATCAGGGTTGCGTCACTATACTTGTGTTACTGGACCTCAGTGCAGCTTTTGACACCATTGATCATAGTATTCTCCTTCACAGATTAGAAAAGGTAGTAGGAATTAAGGGAACTGCCCTCTTGTGGCTCAGATCCTATTTGACTGATCGTTATCAGTTTGTAGATTTAGATGGTGACCATTCCTCATGTTCTCAAGTGGAGTTTGGTGTTCCACAGGGCTCAGTTTTAGGCCCACTGCTTTTTTCCCTTTACATGCTTCCTCTGGGCAACATAATTCGTAAACATGGTATTAGTTTTCATTGTTATGCTGATGACACACAATTATATGTCTCAGCAAAACCAGATGAGAAAAACCAGTTTGCTAAAATCGAGCAGTGTGTGCAGGATATACGAGATTGGATGTTAATTAATTTTCTTCTGCTTAATCCTGATAAGACAGAAGTTCTGGTCATAGGACCACAAGTAGCTAGAAGTAAGCTTTCTGATCACACTGTAACTTTAGATGGCCTTTCTGTTCCATCAAGTGCAACAGTAAAAGACCTCGGTGTGATTATAGATTCCAGCCTTTCGTTTGAAGCTCATGTAGATAATATCACCAGGATAGCTTTCTTTCACCTTAGAAATATTGCCAAGATAAGAAACATATTGTCACTAAATGATGCAGAAAAACTAGTTCATGCTTTTATCACGTCTAGATTGGACTATTGTAACGCCTTACTGTCTGGTTGTTCAATTAGGTGTATAAACAAGCTTCAGTTAGTACAGAATGCAGCAGCGAGAGTCCTCACTAAAACCAGAAAATACGAGCACATCACCCCTATCTTATCTACACTGCATTGGCTCCCTGTGAAATTTCGCATCGATTTTAAGATACTACTTTTGACATTTAAAGCACTAAATGGTCTCGCGCCACAGTATTTGAGTGAACTGTTAGTGTCTTACGATCCGCCACGCCTACTTCGATCAAAGAATGCAGGCTGCCTGTCAGTACCACGTATTATTAAAACTACAGCAGGGGGCAGAGCTTTTTCTTACAAAGCCCCAAAGTTATGGAATAGTCTTCCTATTAATGTTCGGGACTCAGACACAGTCTCAGTGTTTAAGTCTAGGCTAAAAACCTATTTATTTAGCCAAGCATTTTTGTAAATAGATTAACCTTAGGTAAAGGAGCAGATCTGGGGGACTCATAGATGTAGAGTATTCTGGTGAACTGGTATGTTTAGATGCTGTCCTCCCCACTCTCATTGTTCACTCAGGTTTGTTGACGGTGAGGTGATTGGTTGCTTTACATCTCAGGGAGCCCTCATGTTTGTGTTTCCTTCTGGCTCTCCCTTTTAGTTATGCTGTTATAGTTAGTCCTGCCGGAGTCCCTGCTTGCACTTTGCACTAAATATACATTCACCTATACATGTTGACTGTGACCATACCTAACTGCCATCTCTCCTTATTTTCTGTTCTCTCCTTTTCTGCTCTCTCCTCTCTCTCTCTCCCCCTCTTCTTTCCCTCTCTCTGTCTCTCTGTCGAGCTATACATGTTTCGCTCCTGAGTTGCCAGTGATCCAGACCCCTCTGCCCTCTGGAGCCGTCTAACCCATCCTGGAGTCCTGCTTCTGGTTGGAGATCTCGTCGCATGGATGCCCCGTGTGGTCTGCCTGGATTCGTATGGTGGCTGGGGATGGTTTCCATGAAGACTGTCCTGTCATCGAGTGATGCTCTGGGGACCTGTGACTTCAGTTGTTCGATAACTCAGGACCGGAATCCCCTACAGTCTACCTGAGCCTCCGGGAACAAACTGGACTCATTTTAATTTTAAAACATCTCCTGTTATACTGAACTTCCAGTCTTACACATTATTATGCTGAGCAATTCCTGCTATCCGTTATCACCCAGATGAGGATGGGTTCCCTGTTGAGTCTGGTTCCTCTCAAGGTTTCTTCCTATTACCATCTCAGGGAGTTTTTCCTTGCCACCGTCGCCCTCGGCTTGCTCATCGGGGACAATCTTGTCATTTTGATAAATAATCTAATAATCTAATTATATAGTCAGAAGGTGAGGACAGACATACTGTTAAACATGGAGGTCTTTTCATTAAGTTTTTTTTTCCTTTGGTAGATTTAAATATTGGTATTATAGTGGAAATAATTGAAGAACAAACCAAACAAATCCAGTATGTATTCTTGTCTCATAAAAAGAAATTGGGTTGCTATTTAACTTCCTGAGATGTTATTTTTTTCTCTTTCTTGTACGATGTTTAGTGCATAATATTGTGTCTGATATAGTCGCCATAATTAGATCATTTGTTCTTTCTTGTAAAACACCAACATAAAAAAACAGGCAAAAAGCTGCTTTTCAAAATTTGGTTACGCAGAGTTAAATTTAGATTCATAATGAACAACCCAGAGGCGACGTGATCAAAGAAAAATTCCTGAAACAACACAAGAAAGAATCATTGAAGGAACCAGCTTTATAAAGGAACCCATGCTCTGCTGGGGATTATAGATCTGTACTTTGTAGATCCACAACTGTACTCGACGAAGTCAAACAGTATGTTGAAAAAGATTTCCAGTGCAAGCATCATAGTCTTTCTGTAGTGAGATCGACTAAAGAAAGGTCGAAGTTTTTCAAAGTGTAAATCTTTAAGGTATCTTCTTGGAGAAAATCCCACATTAAAAGAAAAACGTATTCTGTGCAAAGGGACGAGTGGGTAAGGCTTCTTGACTGGCAATAAAAAAAGCAATTGTAAATGCAATTTTGGATTAAAAGTCCCACTATGATTTTAAATCTTACTTCCTGTTGCACTGCTCTATCAAAGTCACGGCAGGCATGTTAATTTCTGATCACAAAAAAACGGCAACTGGATAAAAGAGGGGAAAATTGGCTTGTGCCCAGTGTAATTCTGGTCTTATTCTGTGTCTCGCAGCTATTGTCCGATTCATATTGTCACAACATGCGCAGACACCAAGCATTTAGTTTAGAATATTTTGGGGTTGTGAGCTTTTAACTACTAGAGGACACTAGAGTTTCATTCATCTATCTAGAAACCTATGTAGTCCAACTAGGAACCATGGAGGCCAATGGTGATCACCACTATATTTATTCCCATTGTACGACCGTCAAAGGACCTATTTTGGTTGTAGATGTCCAATCAGATGCTACGAGCAATTTGGGAACACCAATTAGACCAAGCATGGGAGAGCATGTTTATATATTATTTACTTCCTCAAGGTTCAGTTATGTATTATCTTAATACTGTTTCCCTTAGTGTGTATTTTAAACAAACACTTTCTCCTTATCAAATGAGTTTTTTCTTAAAATGATACCTTTTGGAGGACAAGGTGCAGTGATGCAGTGTTATGGGATTTGAATTTTTGCTATGCTCTCTGTGACTCTGCTCCATATACATAGAGTTTAATCAGCTTTTTTTCCTCCTAGAGAGCAAACATTGTTACAGCTCCTAATTCTGTCTTCCAAAACAAAATAATCCCTTTTACATCGTGTCCTCCACTGCAGTCCTTATGTCCTCTCTCTCTCTCTCTCTCTCTCTCTCTCTCTCTCTCTCTCTCTCTCTCTCTGTAAAATGCTTAGTGAGAGATGGCTGCCTTGTCAGGCAATTTATGACAACAATGGAGCATCTATCATCACAAGCAAACTCACACTTGTAGCAAGATGGCCTTATATACTGCTGAAGTATCGCCCAATTCTATCTCAGTCAATTCCCAGAGTTGCACTTTCACTCTTTCGTTCCCTCTCAGTTGTACCATCTCTCTGTGATTATTGGAATCTGTCTTCTCCATTCTCTCATAAACAGCAGAGCTGAAATGGAATTAGTGGCAGGCAAGCAAGCAAGATTCTTTAAATGAATACTCTAGTGTTTTTTTCAACCAGTTCTCCATCTTCTGCATCTGTGGCATATGTGTGTTTATCACAGACAATATTTACACTGTACTAAGAAAAGAATTTATTCATGATACAATGAAAAGCTCAGTTTTTGTGTTTATATATATATATATATATATATATATATATATATATATATATATATATATATATATATATATATATATATATATTATACACACACACACACACACACACACACACACACACACACACACACACACACACACACAGTACAGACCAAAAGTTTGGACACACCTTCTCATTCAAACAGTTTGAATTTGTATTATGGCAAGAAAAAAGCAGCTAAGTAAAGACAAACGAGTGGCCATCATTACTTTAAGAAATGAAGGTCAGTCAGTCCGAAAAATTGGGGAAAACTTTGAAAGTGTCCCCAAGTGCAGTCACAAAAACCATCAAGCGCTACAAAGAAACTGGATCACATGCGGACCGCCCCAGGAAAGGAAGACCAAGAGTCACCTCTGCTGCGGAGGATAAGTTCATCCGAGTCACCAGCCTCAGAAATCGCAGGTTAACAGCAGCTCAGATCAGAGAGCAGGTCAATGCCACACAGAGTTCTAGCAGCAGACACATCTCTAGAACAACTGTTAAGAGGAGACTGTGTGAATCAGGCCTTCATGTAGAATATCTGCTAGGAAACCACTGCTAAGGACAGACAACAAGCAGAAGAGACGCGTTTGGGCTAAAGAACACAATAAAGAACACAATAAAGAAAACTCACTGAATGAGAAGGTGTGTCCAAACTTTTGGCCTGTACTATATATATATATATATATATATATATATATATATATATATATATATATATATATATATATACATATACATATACACACACACACACACACACACACACACACACACACAAACAAACACACATATACACACACACTCTGGTATATATAGTTTGATGAAACTATGTAAGAATAATTTAGGGAAAATTTCTCTCTTTCTGAATCTAGCTGTACTCCCCAACAACAAGAGTGGACAAATCATAAGTTTATTTATGACCTGTTACATTATATCAGGAATTCAATTGCATTTGGTTGAGTTATGCACGTTTTCAGGTTCCTGGTTCAAAAAGTTCCATTTTTGGTACATTTATTACTGTATCGTGGCCGGTTGCTGAGATATGGTCAATGCAAATTTGTTTACGAGGATGGCCTTCAGCTGAAATCCTATTTTCAGAATATTTAAATGAGAATTCTGTGATGAACCACTGGAGTCACCAGATCGGATAGTGTTTATTAAAGTGCTTTAAAACCAAGTTTATGATTGCAACTTTCTCAATTGTGCTAAAGGATCAAGAAGATAAAGTATTTTTTCGGATTTTGTCGAATTAAGCATTTGATCTAGTTTTATGATGAGGCACGTAACACCTGCTTAAGTAATAACAGCCCACTAACATAATAAACCACAAACATAATACAAAACTGCAGCTTTTGATATAATGATCCTACAAACTTAATACACTTCCCAACAACTATTATGCTTATGGGAAATATATAATGTTTATGGGATAATTACATTAAAAGCAGCAGATTTGTGTTACATTTGTGGTTTATTATCTTTGTTGGCCATTATTATTTTGGTGGGTGTTAAAAGGTGCTGAGGAGGCTGATGATGTTACTCATGATCTCTAACAGTCTTTGTCAATTTAAAAAGATTTTGTAAAAACGCCAGGTTGATGCTTTACTTGTAGCTAAAAGTGGTAGCTATTTTTTTTTTTTAAAAAGTGGTAGCATATTGTGTACGACATTTCATGTACTTGATGTGGTGTTTTTACCTCACATCATACTATGTTATTATAGTCTGGCTAACATCTAACCACGAGGAGACCGCATATTTTGCTAACATTTATTTGCCCATTTGGCTGATACTCATCTGCAAAGTGACTTACACCTGAGAAAAGAAACAAATTAGCAGGTAAGCAATAAAGCTCATGTTCAAATGCTCAATTGACATCTTGGTAATGCCAGAGTTTGAACTCATGACCTTCGGAAGCCATTTTTGTTTAAATATAGCCTTCATACTGTATGAAATGAAAACATTTGTTTTGCTAAGGTCAATAAGGAGCTTTGGGAAAGGCAGAAAGCCTTCATTTTCCATCCTACGTAGAGGCTCATGATATGATTTCTCCACATGCTTTGCTTTTCATAACAGTGAGCTAACAAAGGAACCAGAATTTGGAAATCTGGTTGCAAACAGCAGTGTGTAATTTGAGCCAGTAACAAACAGGGGAGGATCAGAGGCCACATTATACACACGTGGACAAAATTGTTGGTACCCTTCGGTCACTGAAAGAAAAACTCACAATGGTCACAGAAATAACTTTAATCTGACAAAAGTAATAATAAATAAGAATTCTATGAATGTTAACCAATGAAAGTCAGACATTGCTTTTCAACCATGCTTCAACAGAATTATTAAAAAAAAAATGAAAACTCAAAAACTCATGGAACAGGCCTGGACAAAAATGATGGTACCCCTAACTTAATAGTTTGTTGCACAACCTTTTGAGGCAATCCCTGCAATCAAACGATTCCTGTAACTGTCAATGAGACTTCTGCACCTCTCTGCAGGTATTTTGGCCCACTCCTCATGAACAAGCTGCTCCAGTTGTTTCCGGTTTGAAGGGGGCCTTTTCCAGACAGCATGTTTCAGCTCCTTCCAAAGATGCTCAATAGGATTGAGGTCAGGGCTCATAGAAGGCCACTTTAGAATAGTCCAATGTTTTCCTCTTAGCCATTCTTGGATGTTTTTAGCTGTGTGTTTTGGGTCATTGTCCTGTTGCAAGACCCATGACCTGCGACTGAGACCCAGCTTTCTGACACTGGCCAGCACATTTCTCTCTAGAATCCCTTGATAGTCTTGAGATTTCATTGTACCCTGCACAGATTCAAGACACCCTGTGCCAGGTGCAGCAGAGCAGCCCCAGAACATAACAGATCTTCCTCCATGTTTCACAGTAGGGACAGTGTTCTTTTCTTGATATGCTTCATTTTTCCGTCTGTGAACATAGAGCTGATGTGCCTTGGCAAAAAGTTCCATTTTTGTCTCATCTGTCCATAGGACATTCTCCCAGAAGCTTTGTGGCTTGTCAACATGTAGTTTGGCATATTCCAGTCTGTCTTTTTTATGATTTGTTTTCAACAATGGTGTCCTCCTTGGTCGTCTCCCATGTAGTCCACTTTGGCTCAAACAACGACGGATGGTGCGATCTGACACTGATGTTTCTTGAGCATGAAGTTCACCTTGGATCTCTTTAGAAGTCTTTCTGGGCTCTTTTGTTACCATTCGGATTATCCGTCTCTTTGATTTGTCATCAATTTTCCTCCTGCGGCCACGTCCAGGGAGGTTGGCTACAGTCCCATGGATCTTAAATTTCTGAATAATATGTGCAACTGTAGTCACAGGAACATCTAGCTGCTTGGAAATGGTCTTATAGCCTTTACCTTTAACATGCTTGTCTATAATTTTCTTTCGAATCTCCTGAGACAACCCTTTCCTTCGCTTCCTCTAGTCCATGTTGAGTGTGGTACATACCATGTCACCAAACAACACAGTGACTACCTGGAGCCCTATATATAGGCCCACTGACTGATTACAAGATTGTAGACACCTGTGATGCTAATTAGTGGACACACCTTGAATTAACATGTCCCTTTAGTCACATTATTTTCAGTATTTTCTAGGGGTACCATCATTTTTGTCCAAGCCTGTTCCATGAGTTTATTTTTTTTAAATAATTCTGTTGAAGCATGGTTGAAAAGCAATGTCTGACTTTCATTGGTTAACATTCATAGAATTCTTATTTATTATTACTTTTGTCAGATTAAAGTTATTTCTGTGACCATTGTGAGTTTTTCTTTCATTGACCGAAGGGTACCAACAATTTTGTCCACGTGTGTATATATATAGGCCACCAGCAAAATAGCTTTCCCGCTGCAAAAAATGTAATGTGTGAAATTAACTTGATGTTGAAGCCAAGAAAAGAACATTTAACTTATATTAAATGTTATTGCTATTTCCCCAACACCCAGAGTTTTATGATGAGGCACGTAACACCTGCTTAAGTAATAACAGCCCACAAACATAATAAACCACAAACATAATACACAACTGAAGTTTTTAATATAAGAATTCCCCAAATTTAAACTACTATTATGCTTGTGGGTAGTATATAATGTTTATGGTAATATTACATTAAATGCAGCAGATTTGTGTTATATTTGTGGTTTATTATCTATGTCAGCCATTATTATTTTGGTGGGTGCTATAAGGTGCTGTTGTCATCCACTGTTGTGGTAGAGGAAGAGGCTGATGATGCATTTTAAACTAAACATTTGGTATTGTTTTTAACGTCACTCATGATCTATAACATTCTTTCCCAGTTTAAAAAGATCTTGTAGGCAACAAAACCTAACACTTTTTATCTTGTTCTAATTTGCTGCCAGTTTGAATCTATGCAAAATAATACCAATCTAAGCATGAGTTTGTTGGTAATTATAATAGCCATTCCATCCATCCGTCTAGGAACCTCTGTAGTCCAACTAGAGACCGTGGAGGCCAATGGTGACCACTGTGTTCATTCCCATTTTGTATGACGTGGTAGGACCTCCGATCAACATTCACTCACACATTACGGGCAATTTGGGCATGGCAATTAGTCTAATCTGCATGTGTCTTTGGACTGAGGGAGGAAACCGGAGAACCTAGAGGAAACCCACCAAGCACGTGGAGAACATGAAAAGTCCAATTATAGCTATTAATCTGCTATTAATTAATATATAGTTAACATACTACTAGTCTAAAATGTAGGATAATTTATGTGATGGTGATGAAACTGTGGGAGGTGGAGTGATAGAAATTTAGAAAATATCTTTAAAAAAAATGTTAAGTTTGGTATTTGAATTCAAATGTGCCATGTCACATGAGACAAGTGCTCAAACATATTAGAATTAAACAATAGATTAAAATAATAATAATAATAATAAAATTTATTGCATGCCACTTAAACAAGTCCAAACTGACCTGTAAAAAAAAAAAAGTACCCTAAAAAGGTTGATGAATAGTAGTCAACATTTTATGAAGAGTTAAGGTTTTAAAACCTTCAAGACCAACGGATATAGAACACTCACTCACTCACAGTCTCACATTGGACTGTGGGAGGAAACCAGAGTACCCAGAGGAAACCTGCCATGCAAACTCCATGTACACAGACCCAAGAGGGGAATCGGACCCGGACACTGGAGGTGCAAGGCGACAGTGCTAACCACTAAGCCACTGCCAGACACAGACCAGATTAATGAAAATTCCAGCCATGCAAATGGCAGAAACACTTGAGAGCCACTGCCTTGCTAATGGGTATTTTACAGAGGGTGCCACTAGCGGCCAACGGAAGAAGAACTATGACGATCAATAACTGGAATGAGTCATGTTACCTTTTTGCTACATATCAAAAGGTAATTCATTGTGCACCATTTTTCACTTGAAAATGTAAACCCTTTCCCCAACAAAGATGGAGGCCTCAAGCACGACCTGTCTCTCTCTCACTTTTCATGCTGCCCTTTTATCCATCCTCAGGGGGATTAAGAACACTATGCACGTCCATCAGGGAGGCCAAACATAACAACCTTCCTTATGGGGTCACAGAGGAGTATAAGATGGGTGACCATCACATCTTATCGACTCACCTTCATTCTCACCTTCTCTATTGTGCATCAATGAGCCTATTCAGGTGGGAAACTGCCCATGGACAATATATTTGGGGTCCCTACCCAACCTTTCTCAGACTGAAGAAGATACTTGAATGAGTGGCAAAACGTTTCAAATCTACAAAAGAAGTCAAGTTGATGTGACTTACCTTCGAGATAACTTTACCCGGATGACTGAGAATCTTCGTCAACATGATGATTACCGTTACAACCACAATAGTGGAGCCTCAGGAAAGGACAAAACGATGCTGGATTTTCAACATTATTCAACGAATTAAAAGTTCTTGACCGCTGATTTTGCCAGCCATAATTTCTGTACAGCAAATGTTTTACTTTAGAGTGTGGTAGCATACTATATTTCAGACAGTTGGGGGGCGGGGGGTGTCGGTGAAGGGCTAGGGGTTCTATGCCCAATGTGTCCCATCACAGACTCTCGTGACTAAAAGAAAACATGCACAAAATTAGTTAGTGTTACTTTCTATAACTTGTTTTTCCTCGAAACTGCCAGAATAGATTTCTCATTTTGCAACAAAACCCTTTTGAGATTTGTATAATGTTTTCGGATCTTGGAACTCATTCTAAGACATTTATTTGGTAGAGTATAACAATTTGCATTTTATCGTGTCATATTTTAATTTTTGTTTACAAATTAATTCCACAACTGCCCTTCCATTATTAGTAAGTCTTGGGTTAATACATAGGTCTTGCATTATTTTCCCATCGCAATGTCTGATCATCAGACGTATACTTCAGATGTGATGGATGGAGATCAGGTTAAGAAATGCTAGCATATTCCTTTAAGACACTTGTCTGCTCTTTTACTCTGTGTGCGTGTCTGTCTTTTTAATTAGGCTCTTAATGAAGCTCCTGGAACACCATCAGCAGCCACTCAACCCTCCAATGCACACACTCATACTCGTACACATAACGCCTGCTGAGTGCCACTATAAAACAAACATGATCTAGTCTAATCTCACTGCTGGGTGTTCACAGGATCCATACGAAACCTGTCGTCAAACATCTACACACAGATTATCAAGAAGCTCTGCCTGTCCATGTTCATTTCTCTTCCTATCTGAACTCAGACAGGTCTGACATGGCAGTTTAGAACGAACATGCCCGCAAAGCGCATGGTTGGCTGCAGATGCAGGAGAACACTGCTGAAAGCTACAGCAGTACACTGCTGAAACAAGCACTTCTGTTTGATTTGCTTTGAGATTAGGGAATAACATGACACACAAATAAACACACACACACACACACACACACACACACACACACACACACACACACACACACACACACACACACACACACACACACCACTTTAAAGTAGCACTCTGCAGTGAGGACTCATTGCATGGTGTGGTCCACATACACATTTCCATCCATAAAGGTGTATATTTTATGGATTTGGCATAATGCTGCAGCCATTAGGTCAAGCAGTGGCATTTTATTTCAAACCCCTTGTCCATTCCAATGCATTGTCTAAGTTAAGGGCAGTTATGTCTGTAAGTATATTCTGCCCCCTTGTGGTGAATGTCTGTGAGTGACTCAGTGTTGTGGTCCTCAATGTACTCATCCTCAATCAGTGTACACAGAATTTTTTATTTTATTTATTTATTTTTAGCCAGCATGTGCATTACTCCTGCACATAAAACACGTAGGTGTACAGAGTCTGTTGCCTTTGTTTCCCATTTGCTTTAGTAAATTTGGTCAAACATTTTACTTAAAATACATCCTTTATACTTTGGTGATGTTTCTCCTTAAATTACCATGACCTAGATACATTTTGCCTGTCAATCATGTATCTAATCAGTTCAGACAGCTTTCAGTTCTGCATTACATAGGCAGTTTTTTTTAGGGTGTGGCTTTTTAGGAAACATCAAAGGAACAGCCTATATTTGCTGGTATTTATGCTTCAACTTCAGTGCCAATAAAAAGGTCACATGAGCTGAGGTTTTTGCTCAAATATTGGTGGAAGTGGTGACTTTTACTTTCATGCATGATGGAATGGATGTTATTTATCCTCATGCCGGTGGGAGTGGGTGTTTTTACTTTCATGCATTAATGAATGGGTGGTTTTACTCAAGTGAGTGTTTTTACACTCAGGCATGTAGTAGTGCATGTTTTTTAGTGCATGTGAGAATCTTTGTTTTTATTCTCATGCATGTCGAAGATCGTGTTTTTACTCTTATGAATGCAAGGGTGAATGTTTTTATTCTCATGCATGCAAGAGTGTGTGTGTTTTTACTCTTATGCAATGTCGGAGATTGAGTTTTTACTCTCAAGCATGCAAGAGCGAATGTTTTTATTCTCATGTTTGGGAGACTAGAGCAGGGGTGCCAGTGGTGGCTCAAACAGGTTGTAGGTTATTGTGTTTCTGATTGGAAGAATGGGGTGTTTGAGCCCCAGCTTGACCAAGTTGCCACTTTTGAGTCCTTGAGCAAGGACCTTAATCCTATCTGCTCCCTGACCCTGTCCTCTGACCCCAGCTTCCTAACTGGGAAAATTGCAATTTCCCTTTGGGATTAATATGGTACTCAATTATTATTATTATTATTATTATTATTATTATTATTATTTTACTCTCCTGCATGCAAGAGTGCATGCTTTAATTCTCATGCATATGAGAGTGTGTAGTTTTACTCTCATGCATGCACAAATGAATGTGTTTATTCTCATGCATGCTGGAGTTTGTGTTTTTCTCTTATCCATGCAGGAGTGTGATTTTACTCTCGTGCATGTTGGAGTGTATGTTTTTACAATAACCGATTAACTTAAATATTATTCAAACTTTTGTGTATTTAACAACAACAACAACAACAATAACAACAAAAATACATAACATTGTTTCAAAATTGAATCAGCCCCTTAAAAAGGATCCCTTTACCCTGTTTGTTTACTACTTTTAACTTTGACCAAGAGTGGTTTATAATACTAATAAGGTGTAGTGCTAAAAATAACACCTGTATAAGTTTCTAAACTTTCAGTCCTCCAGGTCATTTTTATGCACATTTATGCGAATGAAATACAAAATGTTCAATTACAAATCATTATCATTATCAGCAGTAAGATGAGTGAAAAGTAAAAAAAAAAAAAAAAGAAAGAAAAGAAAAGAAAAAAAAGTATAAGTATATACTTGGCATGTCTCCTGTTTGCTTTAATGACAGCATATGTTCAAGCTGGACTTTCATAGACTGTACAAGTTTGTGTAAAAGCTGATGATTATTTTTAGATCAAAACCATGGGAGTGTCTCAAGAAACATCTGACTTTAATTTAATCGGAGACCAAAATCCTGCAAAACCTTGAAAATGTAAAGGTTTGAACATTTACTTTTTTGTTTTTATTATTTCTTTAAAACGTTCTACTTATTTTTTATTATAATTGGAAAAATAACAACATTGGAGCCGCATCCCACTGTATATCCAAATAAACACTTATGATAACTTGATATATAAGCCTTTAAACCTGTGACATCATGAGAATGGCATGATGTCAGAATCAGGAGGTGAGGATTACTGGGTCCTAGTAGCCACTGATCTGTGGTGTCACAAAGAAGAGACTCTCTTTTGTGCTATTTTGAGTTCTCTTCTTCTTCTTCTTCTTTTTTTTTTTTACTAAGAAAGCCACTGGTTTGAAAGGAAGCTATCAATGTGAAATTCAGCCTGCCATGAACAGATGAGAGATGTCTGCACCATCACAAATTCAACTGGTTACACATCGATGAATCACGAACACCATGCAAGTCTGGTCAAACATCAGTCCTTAAAATAACTTTTCAAGTTTCTTTTGCCTGTACATGAAGTGCTGTACTGGCATTGATGGTGTTTCTTAGCAAGAGGCAAAAAAAAGATTACAGTTTTGTTTTGTTTTTTTATATATTGAGACGGCTCATATGATCTCTCTAGATAGAAATTCAAATTTTAAAGAAAAACCTTGGGACTCAGCAAGAGGAGCTGTACACCACAGAGCAGCAATGTCAACAGAACAGAAAACCGATCACGGGAACATCAATCTGTAGACTGCCGCATAGCCAACATATACTTTATTCGTTTCATATGAAAAACAAAAATGATTTAAAGCAAGTAGACAACAGATGCATATTGGAAAACCAGAAAACTGTTCTGACAAACAATCAAGTCAATTCATCTGCTCCTTCTGAGAAATAAAACGTAAAAATATAAACGCAACACTTTGCTTTCCTAAAATCAAAACCTACACTGGTGAACCGCTGATTTCAGCTAATGAGTTCATCCATATCCAGAATCACGCTACACAAAAGACATTTTTTTGCCTCTACAGCAAGTCATAACAGTACATAACACGGCCAGTAATTGTGTCGCATCCTCAACTCTTCTGTGACGTGTGTAACATAACAGGGACAATTATGGGAAGTAGTGGCTCAATGCTTAACGGTCTGGGTTACTGCTCAGAAAGTCAGGGTACAAATACTGTAGGTTCAAGCCCCAGCACTGCCGAAAACTGCTGTTTTTGTGCCCTTAACATGATCTTTTCCAGGGTTGTAGTATCATGGCTGACCCTGTTCTCTGATTCTACCTACCAAATAAACTGGGGTATGTGGAAAAGAATTTCATTATGCTATGATGTTATGTGACGAATAAAGGCTTCTTCTACAACTATGGAGCGGACATGAAGGTATTAGCCAACAGTAATGCTGAATTGTGTCACATAGTTGTTTCTTGCTCAATTTCCAATACTAACACTTAAATGAATCACAGCACGGCCAGCCATCTCCCAAGTGAACTAAGTGGCTGTTACGTGCCCCGCAGCCAGCAGGGGGCATCATCACAGGCTGGGAAAAACAAGCCTTTACGTAAATAATTATGTCAAAACAATTATTCATTTTTTTATATGTCAGAAGGGAATTATTTTCTTATAAACAGCATGTTCCTATTATAGCTCAACAATTTTCAGTGATTACAATTTTCCCCATTCACTAATGAATGATGTGATTTTAATTGCATTTAATGTATTTGAACATTTCTAGATAGTTATTTTCTGTTATTGCTTACATTCTAGCAGCTTTAAAAAGCTGTTCCCTCATCAGCCTTGAAGATAAGACTTGAAAATGAAGCTTGTGGTGTTACCAACTCCTCTCTCCTGAAGACTTTGCCATGGTGGGAAAACCTACAGTTATAAATCCCTACCACTTTCATAAAAGATCAATAAATGTCATAATCTGTTTATTATTAGCCTCATATTATACTGGCTGTCTGCCTTACACATGGACATACATAGACAAACAATAATTTTTTTTTTTTTTTTTTTTTTTTTTTTGAAACAACAGATGCTTTTCATGATCTGTGGATGAGGCTAGAAAACTAATCAATGCTTACTGACCAGGTTCAATTCACAGCTTAGTGCCCAGGACGTATGGGTTATTTTTGTCTTGGAGGCATTAGTCAGCTAGCCATTTAGCCAGCTAGTCATTTAGGCAGCTAGTTTAGAAGCCACTGAATCCCAGCTTTTTTCTTTTCTTTTTTTTTTATCTCATTACAGAAAAACACTAAAAGGGAAAAAAAATAAACAAGAGAATCAGTAATTAGCATTTCAAATTGGATGTTTTGGTCATAACCAGAGTAAGCTAATCCACTAGCTATAAGATTAAGCTAAGTATCCTCAGTGTAAGACACTAGCATTAGCTAGCCAGCTTGTGTCAATGTGGAAAAGCAGAAGAATTATGTCCTGAAATTCAGTAAAATAAATAAAATACTAGCCAATATCTAAAATCATAGCATGTTTTCTAACCTTGTTACATTTCTAGGCATTATACACTATATGGACAAAAGTATTTTAGCCAAACCTGCAAGGGCATTGTATCTAAATACATACATTTGGAACTTGTACATACAGTATGGAGTTGGTCCCCCTTTTGCAGCTATAACGGCTTCCACTCTTCTTGGAAGGCTGTCCGCAAGATTTTGGAGTGTTTCTGTGTGAATTCGTGGGAGTATTTATGAGGCCAGACACTGATGTTGGCTGAGAAGGCCTGGCTCGCAATCTCCGTTCCAGTTCTTTCCAAAGGTGCTTGATGAGGTTGAGGTCAGGGCTCTGTGCGGGCCAGTCAAGTTCTTCCACACACCAAACTAATTAAACCATGTCTTTATTATGTCATATTGCTTGGTTTGTGCATTCATGTTGGAATAAAAAATGACCTTCCCCAAATTGTTGCCATGAAGTTGGAAGCATAGAATTGTCCAAGATGTCTTGCTATGCTGAAGCATTAAAACTGCCCTTCACTGGGGATAAGGGGCCTGATAGAAACACCTGAATTTAATAATTAACAGATTTGGCCAAATACTTTTGTCCATATAGTGTAGGCTTGCTTGCTAACGTTTGCTATAGCAATTGGTGCTTAAATGCTCTAGATTTTTACTACTTTGGCCTTAGCTGTTCTTGTAATAGTGAACTGTTGCAAATAACCTTAAAATACGCTGCCATTTTGTTCTCAAACAATATGTAGAGTAAAATTTTTTTTACCATAAACAGTGATGACCGAAATCTCATCCAATTATGAAATAATTTACATGATCTTGCAGTTCTGATTTTTATTAATTTAACAAATTAAGAAATATCATATGTCTTTCCTAGTCAAAAGTTGATAAAATGCAAAGAATAAGTGGGAAGGATTATTGCAAAATGATGTATGAAGTGGGAGGCTATAAAATAAAAATAAAAAACAGTGTGCACTGAGACTCGCCTACGTGGCAGTTGCTCTGCTGAGGAAATGGCCTTTTATCAAATTCTGGAAGTGTAGTATGACTCAGGATGACTGCATCGTGACGGAGTCTCCAACAATGAACAAGACCATGCCCGGAGCTGATATATTTTTTTATATATATATTTATGCACACTACTGGCCAGTTATTGTGCTATAAGATACACGAATAACATGTACGTAGAGTTCAAATGCTCATAGAATATCTATTCGTGTCAAAGAAGAGTTCTTAATGTAATGACACAGACTGTCCTCCAGAGGCACTGCAGGGACGTTTCCACTTGAACTTGCACATATCTCCTGAGTCCTGTTCACCTAAAGGCTCTTTTGCCCCTTCTTTTCGTTCTTCATGACAACTCCTTCTGTCTCTCTCTCTCCCTCTCTCTTTCTCTCTCTCTCGTTTCTCAGAAGCTAAAATTGGTTCCAGACCTGATCCTCTTGCTGACTCGACATTCCACAGTTGGCCGCAGCACCTTTTCAACCCGACGCCTTTGCCAAAAGCAGTAAGAGAAAACAGAATTAAGGGGAAAAAAATGCAACTGCATAGAATCTGAAACCCTTGAATGTTAGGAAGACAAAGTCAAAACAAGAAACAAGAATGACTAGAAAGATAAGGAACAGCTTGACTTTTATGAACCAATATTTCATGAGTGAGAAAAAAAAAAAAAGTCGGCAAGCTAGTAGCTGTAGCTGGTGCCACATTCCTCAGATCATTTTTTTAAACTTTGAAAAGAATGTATTGCTAAACAGCACTTGAAAAAAGAAAAGATCCCAAATCGAGCCAAGCGGCAGCTAATCTCAGCAGCACAGTTGTGCTTTAACTAGCACCAGCCACGCTGAAAAGACCTTTAAATTACTCTCATTCTTTAAGCCACACAGCTCATTTCTACCCCCAGCGTTCTCTCTGTGTCTCTGCCTCGCCTCTGCATTGTCAAACGCTCCACATGCTATCAATTCCTTTCATCTCTAATCACTATGATTATCGCATCCAGACAGCACCCAGCATTCAGCTGGAAGGATAAAGAGAAACAGAGAAAGCAAAGAGGTGAGAAAAAAAATATCGACATGAAAATGGGGGGGGGGGGGGGGGGGGGGGGGACAAATCCACAGGCAGATGATTTGTGGACTCAAAAATGAATTCTCCCTTTAGTTGGAGGCAAATCAAAAAGACGAATAAAGTAAAAAATAGAACCACGTCACAGTTACAGTCTGCAAAAATACTGCTATGGTATAACACTTTGGTACAAATTGTGCAGTTTTGTGTGTGTGTGTGTGTGTGTGTGTGT
Source organism: Clarias fuscus (assembly GCA_030347435.1). Taxonomy (NCBI): domain Eukaryota; kingdom Metazoa; phylum Chordata; class Actinopteri; order Siluriformes; family Clariidae; genus Clarias; species Clarias fuscus. Next base: position 20,608,349 of record CM059222.1, read on the forward strand.
GTGTGTGTGCATGTGTATGTTTGAAATCTGAACTGTCACGTTATGTCGTTCTTTTTTGCAATACTAAAACATGATGAACCAGATGTTTACTACGGAACATATACTACATGGATATAATCTGAATTTTCCGAAAAGAGTTAACGTGAAGAATAAAACAAACAAACAAACAAACAAAAAAAAACCACTATGTGCATATCAGCCACTTTTAGCCGATTTTTAAACTGGTGGATTCTAACTCTGATCTGGTTGGTGTGCAGGTATGACGCAACAGTCGAAATAAGGGTGGAGATCCACCTTAGTGTTTGATTGACATCTGCTGCGCTCCACACAGCTTTCTAAATGTCACAAAAAAAAAAAAAAACTCTCCAAACGAAACAAAACATGAAGTCAGTTCAATTAGTCCTCGTGTGTGCAGGCCAGTTTTCCAAGTCACTCGTAAAGCAGCCTTCATTATTCCCCCTGCTCGTTTAGCTCCATGTCCGACACCAGGATATTTTTCTCTGCTTCCTCAGATGGGGAGAGGTTAGTGCGACTGTAGCGTGCGCCCTCGTAGGATCCGGAAGAGCCAGAGGTCTTCCTGCGATACAGATAAACTCCGCCCACGATGAGGGCGATCAGGACCAGCACGGCCAGAAGTATCAGAACAAGAGCAGGAAGATGGTCTACATCAGCTACAGAAACAAGGACAAAAAGACAATATCCTAATTATTATCAAGCACCATGATTGAAAAATGTTCTGCATTGGACAACTTTTGATTAGTGATTAGGATTATAAGAGGTAACATGATGTAGCTGAGTAAACATAGCGCTTTACCTGTTACAACAGAAGCCTCTGATCCTATAGAAAAAAAAAGGAAATCAGAATATGAGTAAAATGCTATAACCTAAGTGAAATAAGATTTCATTTGGTTGAGCGTTTGACTTCATCCCTCTATCATATCTTAATCCTGCATTAAAATCCACTTGATCTCCAAAAAGTTCAATCCTTCTTTCATTTTCAATTTCCTCTATTTTTTTTTTAAATTTTGCTTATGCTCATTTAATTTGAATTATACTCTTATTATTAATATTTTTATTATTATTATTATTATTATTATTATTATTATTATTATTAAGAGTCACGTTTTGGTGTAATAACTAAACACAATCAAATTGAGACTATTCAAATTGTGTGAACAAAACCTGGTGTGCCAGAGTATTGTTGTTTATACCATAAAACTACAGAATGCACCTGGCCATCCAAGCATGATTCATCAGACTGAGTTATCTTCTTCCCTCGCTCTATGGTCCTGGTCTGATTGTCATGTGCCTATTGTTGGAGCTTTTTGGCAGTGGAAAGCGGTCAGCATGGGCACTCTGGCTGGTCTGTAGCTCAGCAGCCGCATGCATAGCAAGCCGTGGTGCATTGTGTGTTCCGACACCTTTCTATCTAATGGTGAACTCTTTTCTGCAAACTGTACCACAGGAGCTCTTTTGTGCGATCAGACCAGACCGGTTAGTTTTCCCTGTCCACGCTCGTCATTGTCATTGTGCCATGGGCGCCCACGACACTGTCGCCAGTTCACCGGTTGTCTTTCTCTGAGATCCTACTGTATGCCTCACTCTTTTGTATATCTGCCCATGGATCACTGGATTTGGGTGTAGCTTGTGTGACGTGAAGCCCTACCTCGCTGCCGTTTACAGATGACTCCATGTGTGCGGTTCTTGCAGGATCCGGGTTTCCAGAGTCCTGTATTACTCTGTACCCAGAAGCAGCTGTTAGCCGAGAGCATGCTCAGATTACCATCCTGCTGCTCCCAGTTAGTGTACTCCACCACGGAACTGTCCGGCCACTGTAGGCTGCCTCCTATTCACGCAATTAGATGAAAACAGGAGTGATGAAATACAGAACGACTGACATACTGTAATTAACATACGGAACGACTGATTGGGCTATTAATTTAATTCAAAGGTTATTGCAGGTGGAATGTATCACTATGGATGGATGGACATGTGTTTAGGTTACCTTTGGGATTGAAGGTCATGCCGAGCCAGGCACCAAAAGCCTGATCCTGGTAGCTCTGAATCTGCTGCCACACAAAACCATTCTCAGTCTCATCCAGCACTGACAGTAGCTCTGCTCCCACTGAGAGAAGGAGAAAGGAAAAAGATTACACTATCTACTGTACCACCGTCTGCTATTTATGTATATATGTCTAGACATATGCACGCTGCAGCTGTGCATATTAACCGTACATGATCTTTCTTATTTCACAGCTTAATCACTGTTAATGACACATAACGCAGAATAGGTACATAAGTCAGTTGAGTAATTAAAAAAATCGAACACATTTCTTTTGTGGTGGAAACCTTAAAGTAGACCTGTTATGCAAAATATGTGTCTCCAGTGTGTGTATAAACAAAAAACATTCCCTGTTTTATTCAATTTTTTAAAGGCCGAGACTTTAAACAAGGCAATTACATTTCCCCCCTAATGTGAACTCATATGATGGAAACTCTCCCCCAGCTTGTTGCTCAGCTCTGCTGTTCTCTGGCAGGGATGAGGCTCAGCAGGAGCTCATTTACATACACTCTGACAAGGCACGTTCAGAGGAGGAGTGAAACAAAGGGAGTCTAAGGTTTAAAAAATACATTATCTGAGTGCTTTGTTTTTCAGCTGGAGCACTACAAGTACACTTTGGGCGACCTTTGTTAAATTCTTTAGTAAATAGTAAAATATGGGAATAAATGAAATGAAACGTAGATTAAATTAAAGAAATGGGAACTGTGACATACTACAAAGTGCATAAAGATAAATGCATTTTTTTGTTTATAAAACAACCTCAGCAGCAACCTCATTTCCCCTCTCATCTGTTATAATCACTCAGCATTCAGCATCACCAGTATACTAATCAGCTTAAGGCCATCATCAGCACCTGGTTCAGGCCTTAAGTCAGATGGGTTTTGTGTTTAAATGATTCATTGGTCACTTTGTGGCTTAACAAACAAAAAACATTCAGGAACTGCGCAGGAACAGGGTTCTGGACTGAAACCTAGAGCCAAACATTTTAACTATTCCTTAAGACTACATACAAAATTCCTAGAAAGTCTGATTCTGTGGAAGCAAATATGAAGAAATGAGGGATGGCCCAAAACGTTTGCACAGTACTATACATGCGCGTGCATTACCTTTCTTGCAGGTGCGGGCGGCCTCGTGCTGTAGCCGCAGCTGGTTCAGGTTAAATGCGTAACAGTGGTTTCTGAATGGAACCCAGGACCAGTCTCCGACTTTCTGTAGGCAGTGACCTTGATACAGCCACCTGTGATCTACTGCTCGCTCTGTCAGAGGACGAGGTGCAGCAGACATACAGTAAAACATTATACTTTCAATGTTCTAAAGTTCTGAAAGTCCTAAACTACCTTTAAGAGGTGTAACTTTAAAGTATGACCATGTCATATCAGAATGCTAATAAATAGAATCCAGAGTGACGGCTCAGAGCTGAAATATGTTGTTTCAATATAAATGCACATAATGTTTCTAGGTTTTTTAGATATAAAGTCACACCATGCTATTTATTGTATGGTCAATGATAAAAGATGATGGAGAATATTCTTCTATATACTACTAACACCTGCATAATACTCCTAAATACATTAACATTAGAACTGATGTTGGGGTTTAGTCATATTGCATGACGCGAGTATGTCGTCAACTTGTAAGTATGAGTTTGATAAAGAAATTAAAATCTTGGGATTACCATAAATCTGACATGTATCACCATGCCGTTAAAATATTAATAATATTGCATGTTTTGCAAAACACATTATACCTGGATTCATTTCACAGATAGTCGCATCCAGTTTTGCATTACAGGATGACATAGTCCATTGGCCACTGGTGGACATGTGACCGCACCCAGCCATCAGATTGGGCTCTCCATCACGCCAGTTGCTGAAAGTAACTTCATCCTCTCCCATCCATTTGTATCCACGGCTCTAGAGATACAAAGTATCATTCGCACTTTTGGCTTGACATTTAAACATTTAGTATGACATTTGCGAACCGAAGAGCACACATACATACACACACACACACACACACACACACACACACACACACACACACACACACACACACACACTCACCCCATCACTGTGTAGTGCAATCCAGGCAGGCTTGTGGAGGACATTGAGTAGAAGCGTGAGGAACGCTTGCTGTTGTGGGTCTCGCACCGAGGCCAGACTGCCATTAAGAGACTCACACACATGCAGAGCGCCCTCCCAGTTGAGCCGTGCCTGTAAGATGCGGTATTGTTTGCCCTTAAACTCCAGCAGTCCCTTAGTAACAGGTGGAAGAGGTTCGACATCAGGGGGAATAGCAGGATCTGACATAAAACACGTGAACACACACATTCTTTACATACTGGAGCCCTCAACATATGTTGCGCATTTATCATGGTTATTGAAACACATACAGGATGTAGGATCATATCCTACATCTGATGAAAAACACAATCAACACAAGCAGTCAGGATTGAGACGAGTAAGAGTCACCTTTGTTTTTCATGCAGATGTAGCCGTGTTTCTCAGATTCACAACTTCGAGATGCCCACATTCCCGTGGTTCTGTGAGGACTGACGTGTAGCAGCACCACACAATTAGCCTAAAAACCGATAAGGTTATTAAAAGGAAAGAAAAAAAAACAGTAAGTACTTCATGTGTTGGTCAAATACCATGAAAAAATAAGTATCAGAAAAAAATAGTCATAAACAGTGTTACACATCTGACCTCATGTACTGTTAGGAGCCTTTCCCATTTCCCTGAATTTGATCACGAACTGGTGTGCTCTTCAAATCATAGGATTTTATTCAAGAATCGTCAGGAAGTTTACAACCTCTCGTCCCAATTTGGGAAAAATAAAAAAAAATTGTGGCACTATGCAAGTTATATTCCAGTGGTTAATACAGGACCTTTTGGACGTTCAGGGTAGTTCATGCCTCTTTGTAGAGGATCTGAATTTAGAATCCGAAATATGCCGGATATATACCCCTGTCATGGCTTTATCTCACTATTAGGCAAGAACTGTAATGGTTCTTTCAGCGGAATTGCCAGTCAACACCAGCCATATTGGATGATAAAGTTGGACTGGCACTGGACAACTAGTTGGGGTGGCTGAATTTCAAACTGTGATGTAGTGCACTAAGTGGAACGCTTTATTTACTCCGTAATTAACTTGTGAAATTTGGACATGTTGTGACAGTTCGGAATGAGTGTATATGGTTCACAGAAAGTACATCATAAGAGCTTTGTGATGTTTCATGGCTAACGTGTAGCCTGTTCATAGGAGATTAAGGCATATTATGTTACAGGGCAGGCGGCATGGTGGTTAGCACTGTCGACTTGCACCGCCAGGCTCGATTGTGCATGGAGTTTGCATGTTCTCCCCGTGCTTGGTGGGTTTCCTCCCACAGTCAAAAGACATTAGATGTAGGTTAGGTTAATTGGGATTCACAAACTGGCCGTAGTGTGTCAATGAGTGTGTGAGTGTGTGTGTATGTGTGTGTGCCCTGTGATGGATTGGCACCCTGTCCAGGGTGTACTCCGCCTTATGCTCTAAGTCTCCTGGGATAGGCTCCAGGCCCCCAGTGACCCTGAATACAGGATTAAGCGGTATAGATGATGAGTGAGTGAGTGAGATGTTACAGGGCCACTAGACCAAGAACACTCAAGAATTTCAAGTATATGGTAAAGGCTCCTTAGTTCTTTTTGTGAGTTCATATATTTTAGTTAATAGGTACTGTGTTCAAGAAATTCTTTTTCATACCGGATTTTTGTTTTGTCCACTGTTGTTCACTGGCTCCCCAGGGCCCCAGTTTGTATAGCTTAGCAAACCAGGCTCCGCCCACTTAAAGTGTCCCTGAGAATCTGAGGTTAGCCCCAACCACAAATGAAAACTTGAGTTGGGCAACAGAGTCACCAGGAAAGCTACAGAACAGAGGATTAGAAATTAGGAGGAACATGTCACAAAGTTCACTAGCAATAAAACATCCTCCGTTACAGAAAGATGCTTTCTGGAGGGGAAAGAAGCTTTGAGGAATCCTCAAGGGTGCATTCTAGGTTACATCTGGATTCCATAAATCTCATGCTCATTCAAAAGAAAGTAAAAAAAAATCTAAGTAAACTCTACACACAAGAGGAAAGAAAGACATCTGATCCTTTAATTTAAGAATGTGAATTTGCATGTGGCACTTCTATTACGCTGCCACACCGAAGTGTTGGATGTACAGTATAGCAATGCTTAAGTCAACAGTAACAGCTTGAGCATGGCGTGATAGTGTTTAAAAATAATCTGAATGCTTAAACAATTGTGCTTTGCTTCATAATTGTGATTTGTAATACAATAGATTTGTGTGTGTTTGTGTGTGAGTTGCTACCTTGCTCAATGTGAGAGGGCACTGTGGCCAGTGTTGCCCCTTGACTTTGGCACATCGTGTGAGCAGCGGACCACGTCACACGCCTTGATTCCTCTTTCCCAAACACCTGATAACACTATTAGAAATAAATGGAGTTAACTTCTAAACACTATATATTTTTCAAAATCTACCATTCCTTTAGTATCAGTCCCACTTTTCTCCCTAATTTAGTAACTAAACTAGGGAGGAAAATACTCCCACATCAAGGCTACAACCGCCAACAAGAATAATCGAAGGCTAGCACGTGTTTCCTCCGAGCCTTTGAAGCCACCAACCGCATCTTTTCGAACTGCGTGCTCACACACCATTGGGGGCGGTGTGACACACTCACTACAGCGCTATCCGCTCCTTCCGCTTGCGTGAGCTTACAGACATGAGCTCGTGATTGGCTGTAGAGTTATGATTGATGCTAAGTGCCTCCCATCCATCCTTCTGAGAGAGCTCGGCCAATCAGCTTTCTCTAGCTCCCAGCTTTCTCACGCATTGTACCGGAGCTGTAGAGAAAGCTGATTGGCCAAGCTCTCTCAGAGGTTCCAGAATTCAGAATTCCAGATGATTGGGCGAGCACTTCACCACTGCACCACTTGGGGGCTCTCCCATTTTTAAAAAAAAATCCAGTTCTTATTACTCTTCTTCTTCTCTTCTTGTACTGTACTATAGCTACCAGTGAGGGAGGATGAAGACTCATTGTACTTTCTCCAAGACAGACATCATGCCACGCCTATTTTAAGTACTACTAATGCAACAACAAAGAGTATGTCACGTTCCGGGGTGTTGTGCGGCATAAACGCAGGGGATCCAGGTGGTAACGGAAACGATGTTTTATTTATAACACAAAACAGGCTGGGAAACTCAAACAAAACAAATAGACTTTAAATGAAACGGAAACTAAAACACGTATAGACAAAACAAAAGACACTAGGAAACAGGCATACATGACTAATATAAATGAACAGTTGCAAGACAACACAGGAGAACTAAAACAAACCATTTATAATAAAACTAATAACCAACTCGGTTCAGGTGAGCGCCCCCTCGTCACCTGACCGAGTTGCCCCATGGGAACTGAAGTCTAAACAAAGGAACTACAAACGATATTACAGGGCGCTTTGGCGCCCTCTAGGGGTTATCCCTGACATAACCCCCCCTCAAAGGGCGCAACTCCGGGGCGCCACAGGAGGTCCAGGGCATCCCCCCCAGGGTCCAATGTCCGCCCCTCTCACCCAGAGGCTGGCACCTATGGCCAGTTGTTCCGATGGCTTCATGCCCCCGTTGAAGCAGGGCGGCGGAGACGGAGGAGGCTCGCCGTCCTCTTTGACGCTGGGCGGCGAAGGCAGTGGGTGCTCGCTGTCCTCTGCGGCGCATGAAGGCGGCGGCGGAGGAAGAGGATGGAGCTCGTGCTCCTCGGCGGCGCATGAAGGCGGCGGCGGAGGAAGAGGATGGAGCTCGTGCTCCTCGGCGGCGCATGAAGGCGGCGGCGGAGGAAAAGGAAGCTCGCTGTCCTCAACGGCGTACGAAGGCGGCGGCGGAGGAAGAGGATGGAGCTCGTGCTCCTCGGCGGCGCATGAAGGCGGCGGCGGAGGAAAAGGAAGCTCGCTGTCCTCAACGGCGTACGAAGGCGGCGGCGGAGGAAGAGGAAGCTCGAAGTCCTCAGCGGCGCGTGAAGGCGGCGGCGGAGTAAGAGGAAGGAGCTCGTGCTCCTCGGCGGCGCATGAAGGCGGAGGAAGAGGATGGAGCTCGTGCTCCTCGGCGGCGCATGAAGGCGGCGGCGGAGGAAGAGGATGGAGCTCGTGCTCCTCGGCGGCGCATGAAGGCGGCGGCGGAGGAAGAGGATGGAGCTCGTGCTCCTCGGCGGCGCATGAAGGCGGCGGCGGAGGAAGAGGATGGAGCTCGTGCTCCTCGGCGGCGCATGAAGGCGGCGGCGGAGGAAGAGGATGGAGCTCGTGCTCCTCGGCGGCGCATGAAGGCGGCGGCGGAGGAAGAGGATGGAGCTCGTGCTCCTCGGTGGCGCAGGAAGGCGGCGGCGGAGGAAGAGGATGGAGCTCGTGCTCCTCGGCGGCGCATGAAGGCGGCGGCGGAGGAAGAGGATGGAGCTCGTGCTCCTCGGCGGGGCATGAAGGCGGCGGCGGAGGAAGAGGATGGAGCTCGTGCTCCTCGGCGGCGCATGAAGGCGGCGGCGGAGGAAGAGGAAGCTCGCGATCCTCAGCGGCGCACGAAGGCGGCGGCGGAGGAAGAGGATGGAGCTCGTGATCCTCAACGGCGCACGAAGGCGGCGGCGGAGGAAGAGGAAGCTCGCGATCCTCAGCGGCGCACGAAGGCGGCGGCGGAGGAAGAGGAAGCTCGCGATCCTCAGCGGCGCACGAAGGCGGCGGCGGAGGAAGAGGAAGCTCGCTGTCCTCAGCGGCGCATGAAGGCGGCGGCGGGGGAAGAGGAAGCTCGTCGTCCTCAGCGGCGCTGTGCATCGACGGAAGCTCGCCGTTCTCGAAGGCACTGTGCAGCGACGGAAGCTCGCCATCCTCGGCAGCACTGTGCAGCGACGGAAGCTCGCCGTCCTCGAAGGCACTGTGCAGCGACGGAAGCTCGCTGTCCTCGAAGGCACAGTGCATTGACGGTAGCTTGCCGTCCTCTAAGGCACAGTGCAGCGACGGAAGCTCGCCGTCCTCGAAGGCACAGTGCATTGACGGTAGCTCGCCGTCCTCGAAGGCACAGTGCAGCGACGGTCGCTCGCCCTCCTCTTCGCCGCATTGCAGCGGCAGCAGCTCGCTGTGCTCAGCGGCGCGGTGTAGCTGTGCTAGCAGCCCTTGGAGCCTGGCCACCTGCTCCCGCAGGTCACGAATGCGCTCTTCGTTTCTCAGAGCGCATCGCCGAAAGCTGCTCCAATAACTCTGGGAGGCTGCTCCCAGCTGCACGTCCCGCTCACACTCCGCTCTTTTGCCGTTACGCCGTTTGGTTCCCCGGCTACCTTCCACGCCGGCTGCCCAAACTCCAAACATCGTTGCCCCCCCCAAAAAGAATCTCCCCGGGGAAGGGCTCCTCTGCTATGCCTCTTTTTAGGTCTTGCAATCTGTCACGCTCCGGGTGTTGTTGTGCGGCATAAACGCAGGGGATCCAGGTGGTAACGGAAACGATGTTTTATTAAACACAAAAAGGCAGGGAAACTCAACAGAACAAATAGACTTTAAATGAAACGGAAACTAAAACACGTATAGATGGAGAAACAAAAGACACTAAGAAACATGCTGACATGACTAAGGTAAATGAACAGTTGCAAGACAACACAGGAGAACTAAAACAAACCATTTATAATAAAACTAATAACCAACTCGGTTCAGGTGAGCGCCCCCTGGTCACCTGACCGAGTTGCCCCATGGGAACTGAAGTCTAAACAAAGGAACTACAAACGATATTACAGGGCGCTTTGGCGCCCTCTAGGGGTTATCCCTGACAGAGTAGCTGATCAGTCTTGGAGAAAAGCACTGATTTGATTGATATGAACTGACAGGCACATTTTGCATTACTATATATATATAATCATTTTAGCACAACCTAGGCAATATAATGAATATATGATATATAATAATATTTTTTGGTTGTTTATATATGAGCATTTGGTGAGTTTACATTCTTGCGTCTTCATTCCCATATTCCGGCAGATATAGATATATACTTATAATGCTTGATGTACATGCAAGAAGTGAGGTGTGGTGTAGTGTAATCATTTCTTTTACCTTATGAAGAAATGGACTCCAGCCATTAGGGCAGCCTGCTGGGATGAGTGGAGAAGCCGGAGTGGGAGGAATAGTCCCTGTGACATTTACTCTCTTACACACATAGGGCATATCTAAATAACACTTTTTATCTGACCATTCCCCTGAGAGAGACAAAGAACAAGAGAGAGAAAGATAGTACGCTTTAACCATCATATACACATGTCATCTGATCACACATGTATACTGAGACACTTTTAGACAGAGTTGTAAAGATTGAGGAAATAACGACATAGTCGAACCTTTAGATGCAGACATGTGGACACACTTGCGGTCTCTAGTAAGGGGACGAGGTTGGCCAAATCCCCAGGACGCGTAGTTGAGAACAGAGTGATCAGACCACCGGAATCGTCCATCGTTCTCAAACGTGTGTAGTCCGATCCACCAGAAATCAGTCTCAACCCTTGACATCTGGAAAAAACAATGATAAACGGATGCAGAAACAGAAAGTTACATAGAGAAACGCTACTGGTCACATTTTTATGTTAACTCTCGGCTATCCTTAATCATGTTTCAAATTTTGTGTGTTAGAGGATGTTTTGCACGTATGAGCATACTTTACGCAGAGTGCTTGCCAGGAACTGTTTCTCACTGGCAGAGTGTATGGAGGCGAGAGAGGCACCGAACCAGGAACAGATCCTCTGGGCCTGTCCCCATGTGGAGCGATGCTCAAACAGCTTATACTCAGCCTCCTGAAAACTGACCCAGTCGAGGCCAGAATCTACAAAAGAAAGTTCCAATTAGTTTGCTTGATTTTAAAGAATCAACTAGTTTACAGTTTGATTAATCTACTTTAATTCCTTTAGTACACATGCAAAACAGGAGGTATGGTCTCTTTTCCCGTCCCTTACACTGATTTTTTGCAGACATGTGACTACCCTGACATCAGTAGATAGCAGAAGCCCAGTTAACCAACATTAGGCTACTGTATATTTTTGTTAAGAATAGCACTCAACGTGTACTTCGAAAACCGATAGAATAACAGAAATGATTTTTATACTGTATGAACATATGTTACATATGTATGTTATAGTGGTACATGCTACTTCGGCATACAAATATAGTCCGTTCCGGAGTTCTTAAGTTCTTAAATGCTCGTATTGCAAAACACATTTTCCCATAGGAAATAATGTAAATGCAGATAATTCGTCCCAGACGCCGAAAAATATTACCAATATTACCAAATCCTAACACTATAATAATTTTTTTTGCATATAAAAACAATTGAAACATTTAGAAAATACAAGTAAATACATGTAAATAAATTTTCTTAAATTATGAAATAAATAGGGGTGGCACGGTGGTGTAGTGGTTAGCACTGTTGCCTTGCACCGCCAGGGTCCGGGTTCGATCCCTGGCCAGGCTCGATTCCCGTCTCTGTGTGCATGGAGTTTGCATGTTCTCCCCGTGCTTGGTGGGTTTTCTCCGGGTACTCCGGTTTCCTCCCACAGTCCAAAGACATGTAGATTAGGCTAATTGGTGTTCCCAAATTGCCCGTAGTGTGTGAATGAGTGAGTGTATGTGTCCAGAGTTCTTAAATACTCGTATTGCAAAACGCATTTTCCCATAGGAAATAATGTAAATGCAGATAATTCGTCCCAGATGCCGAAAAATATCCCTGCGATGGATTGGCACCCTGTCCAGGGTGTACCCTGCCATGTGCCCTAAGTCTCCTGGGATAGGCTCCAGGCACCCGTGATTCTGAATACAGGATTAAGCGGTATAGATGATGAGTGAGTGAGAGTGAAATAAATAGACATTTAACCTTAATTTATGATTCCTCTTGCCACTTCTTGCTACCATCCTTGGGACCCAGGGTGCAACTTAGCTGGCTCGGTTTGATTGCTCGTATGCCAAAACGCTTTGTATGCCGAGGCCAATTTATGCAAAATTTCAGTTCTAAACTTAACTGAAAAGGTCATGAGGTGGGGTGTTCGTATGCTGAGGTACCACTGTATTAATAAGTAGAAGTTTGATTTGTTAGGATACACATCAGGAGGGGTACATATAATGTAATATGTGATTCCTCCTGGATTTTTTGCTGTTTGCTAGCAAAGGCCTCAGTATTTAGTGCTTCTTTTGCAGATGAGATGATACTATGGAATATGCTGTGGAACTTGAAGTAATACTGACATTTAAAGCTTTTTAATTAATACATAACTAAGTGACCCCTTAGTAGGGGATCAGATGCGTTTTATTTCTGAAAATGCTCTCAGACTGGTTTTGTGTATGAGTTTTGGCACTAGCTGTCATGCACACTCGCTCCGCGACCGGCACGAGGACCCGGAAGTAAGATGGTCGCGCTTTCAGAAAGCATAAAAGGAAACAAAACGGCGCTTTACATCGCTCAGTCATTGAGTTCATTCATGCCTTCGCTATCGCTTCACCAACTATTTCATGAGTACTCACCTATTCAGATCGCTTCCTTGATTGAGTGTGTGTTGCCAGAACGCGGGTTTATTTGTGTAGATCCTTGCTCTTTGTGTAAGAGAGTTCTAAGAGTAAACGCGTGGTTATCCTGCCTGCTCGCGCTGCTTCCGCGTTTGGGTTTACCGTCCACGCAACACGAGCTAACTGCTAAGGCTACTGTGTTCATCCCTCGGTTGCTCGTGACAGAATGACTGAGCCTAAAGCAGTAAACCCAGCGGAGTTTGCTCGCCTCTGCGCTGTGGTTGACCAGCATGCCGAACTGATCAATAAGCTCCGTGGTGAAGTCGTGTCTCTCCGAAAGGAGCTCCGCGAGGTGGCGGAGCTGCGGCAAGAGAACGTGACCCTCCGCGAGGTGGCTGTTCAGTCGGCTGTTGCCACGCCCCCCGCAGCGGTGGCAGCGCCGCCCCCTCCTCCCCCCTCTGACATTTTCATTGCTTTACCAGATAAGTGGGATGGCACAGATGGGAAGTGCAGTGTGTTTTTAACAGCATTAGATCTTGTGTTTGAGTTCAATTCCACCAGGTACTCCACAGACCGACTTATCCGGGCAGGCAGCTGAGTGGGCCACGGCGGTTCTCAGGTCAGATTCAGACACAGCTTATTCATACGGAGAATTCACCCGCCAACTCAAACTGACCTTCGAACATCCTGCTGCTGAGGTGGAGACCGACAGCAAATTGTACCATCTGCGACAGGGTGGGTCGTCCGTGAGCCGCTACAACGCGGATTTCCGTACCCTCGCCGTGCAGACCATCTGGGGGGACGGCGCCCTCCGGACGGCTTCTCGCATCAAGGACGAGCTCGCCGGACGAGAGCTTCCAGCTAGACTGGAGGGTTTGGTCCAGCTCGCCCTCCGAATTGACCAGCGCCTGCTCGCTCGTCCGAAGCCAGCCCCCCGAACCCTGCCGCCCATCACGCCCCTTTTTTCACATTCCACGCCCCGATCACTAGCTTTCACCACCACCACTAGGGCGTCTGCCGGGTCTCCACCTCCCGCCGTGGTTGACATAGGAGCCTGGGAACCCATGCAACTAGGACACACCCAGCATCTCGCGTCTCATGGTTCAGGTACACCTCCACTTTGGCCACAGACGAGTCAAAAGTTCCGCGTTCATCGACTCCGGGGCTGCTGGAAACTTTATTGACTCCTCCTATGCCAAGAGATTGGGGGTGGAGTCTGAGGCGTTATCCCAGCCAGTTCGAGTGACATCCGTCGACGGTCGGCCCCTTTCGTCCAGCCCTATCACCACCCAGACTCGGCCCATCATCCTCACCATTGACCAACACCAAGAAGAAATCCGCTTTCACCTCACCTCCATTTCCTCGCCACCCATCATCTTAGGATACCCCTGGTTATTGCAGCATGACCCTCTCATCTCCTGGTCTCAAAACCGGATCCTGCAATGGGGTCCGACCTGCCTCGAACTCTGCCTACAAACGCCGGCTGGGACGTGCTCTAGGGAGTCCGAGGCCCCCGATGTTGACACCAACGCCATCCCTCCTGCGTATCGAGACCTGGCTGAGGTCTTTTGTAAGAGACGTGCCGACCATCTTCCTCCGCATCGCCCCTACGACCTGGCTATTGAGATCCAGCCAGGTTCCACTCCACCCCGCGGCCGTCTATACTCTCTCTCTTCCACCGAGACGCGGGCGATGGAGGAGTATGTGTCCTCCGCTCTCCGTCAGGGTACCATCCGACCCTCTTCCTCGCCCGCCGCCGCAGGATTTTTCTTCATAAAGAAGAGTTCGGGCGAATTACGTCCTTGTGTTGACTATCGGGGGCTGAATAACATCACCATAAAAAACAGACACCGGCTGCCTCTTACCAACTCAGCCCTGGACGCCCTCTCTGGTGCCACCATTTTTACAAAGTTGGACCTCCGGAGCGCCTACAACTTGGTGCGTATCAGAGAGGGCGAGGAGTGGAAGACAGCCTTCATCACCCCTAATGGACATTACGAAAGCCTTGTTATCCCCTTTGGACTCTGTAACGCCCCCGCAGCTTTCCAGCAGTTCATGAACGATGTTCTCCGGGACATGTTGGGAAAATGGGTATTTGTCTACCTAGACGATATACTCATCTACTCACGCACCGCCAAAGAACACATTCGACACGTCAGGGCCGTCCTTAAGAGATTGCTCGCCCACCGACTGTACTGTAGGTTGGAGAAGTGCACTTTTCACAAGCGCTCCACCACGTTCCTGGGCTTTGTCATCTCGTCCCAGGGTGTGGCCATGGACCCACAGAAGCTTGAGGTTGTACGTCATTGGCCCCTACCCAAGACTCTCAGGCAGCTTCAACGGTTTCTTGGGTTTGCGAACTTCTATCGTCGCTTTATCCGGGGCTACAGTACAGTCGCAGCACCCCTAACCGCCCTAACTCGCCCCTCACCTCATCCCTTCCAACTCGACTCCACTGCCATCAGCGCATTCTCCAAACTCTGCCATCTATTCACCACCGCTCCAATTCTCCTCCATCCAGATGCCGACCAACAATTCGTCGTGGAGGTGGACGCCTCAGAGGTGGGCGCTGGGGCTGTTCTCTCCCAGCGGGGTCCAGACCAGAAACTACACCCTTGTAGTTTCTTCTCCAAGAAATTTGACCCCACTCAGCAGCGATACGGGGTAGGGGACCGCGAGCTGCTGGCCATAAAGTGGGCTTTGGAAGAATGGCGACACTGGCTCCAGGGCGCCAGAGAACCATTTATCGTCTGGACCGACCACCAAAACCTCATTACCATCAAGAACCTAAAACAACTCAACCCCAGGCAGGCGCGGTGGGCTCTATTTTTTGAGTTTTTTTATTTCCACCTATCCTATCGCCCAGGGTCAAAGAACATCAAAGCCGACGCCCTCTCCCGACAGCATGAGGGGGACATCCCCCTGGCGGACCCCGCGTCTGTCCTGCCACCTTCCAGAGTCATCGCCCCGCTCCGTTGGGAACTGGAGACGAGGGTTCGCCAGGCACAGGCCACGGAGACCGAACCGGCAGGGGCCCCGCCTTGACGACTCTTCGTACCCACGAACATCAAGGCCGACGTCATCAAATGGGGTCACTCCTCGCCGCTGTCGGGGCACCCAGGCACACAGCGCACCCTCAAATACATCCAGCGCGCTTTCTGGTGGCCCTCAATGGCCAAGGACGTCGAGGAGTTCGTTCGAGCGTGCCCAGTGTGCGCCAGGGCCAAGACCTCCAATCAACCAACACCAGGGGAACTCCAACCACTCTCAGTCCCCCGTCGACCCTGGACGCACATTGCCCTTGACTTCATCACGGGCCTGCCGGCATCCGAAGGGAAAGACGTCATCATGACCATAGTGGATCGGTTCTCCAAAGCTGTGCACCTGGTGGCCCTCACCGGACTCCCATCAGCTAAAAGGACAGCCGAGCTGATATTAGAGCACGTAGTCTGTCTGCATGGGTTCCCTAAGGACATCGTCTCGGACAGGGGGCCCCAGTTCACTGCACGGTTCTGGAAGGCCTTCTGCCGTCTGATCAATTCTACCTGCAGTCTCTCCTCGGGCTATCACCCCCAAACAAATGGTCAGACGGAACGGGCCAACCAACAACTGGAGCGCTACCTGAGGTGCTTTGTTGCCGACTGTCAGCGCTCCTGGGCTCGCTATCTCATTTGGGCGGAGCTCTCCCACAACCTCCACGTCTCCTCCACCACGAAGCTGAGTCCATTTGAGGTATGCCAGGGTTTCCAACCTCCAATGTTCGAACATCAAGAACCGGAGGTTGAAGTACCCTCAGCCCAACAGTTGGTCCGAATGTGTCGGCGGTCCTGGACTCAAGCCAAGGAGGCCATACAGCACGCCAATACCCTGTACACCTCACAACATCGCCGTCAACACCCCCCCGGGACGATTGTACCACACAGGTGACAAGGTATGGCTCTCCACCAAAAATCTAAACCTCCATACAGAGTCCAAAAAACTCTCGCCTAAATTCATCGGTCCATATCGCATCACCCTCCGTGTCAACCCTGTCACCTATCGGCTCCAGCTGCCTGCGGCGCTCCGGATTCACCCAGTATTCCACACCTCTCAGCTGAAACCCTTCATCACGTCACCAATGGTTCCACCCGCCCACCCCACTCCTCCTCCCCGAATCATCGAGGGTAGTCCCGCTTACACGGTACCTGGTTGACTGGGAACGGTCTTGGATTCCGGCCCGGTTCGTCCTGGACCCCGAGCTCATATGGGACTACCGTCGTCGGGTATCCGCCACCCCTGGACCGTCGAGAGTCGGTCCTGGACAGGGGGGTACTGTCATGCACACTCGCTCCGCGACCGGCACGAGGACCCGGAAGTAAGACGGTCGCGCTTTCAGAAAGCATAAAAGGAGGGCCTCCGAGTGGCGCAGTGGTTAAAGCGCTCGCCCTATCATCCGGAGATCGCCAGTTCGAATCCCGGGTGGTGCTGTAACCTCTCGCAGCCGGAGGTCTAGAGAGAGCTGATTGGCCGAGCTCTCTCAGAGGGGAGGGATGAGAGGTACTTAGTGCTCCCACATTAATCACGGCTCTACAGCCAGTCAGGGGCGTCTGTGAGCTCGCGCAACGGAGGGAGCGGATAGCGCTGTCCTCCGAGTGTGTTACGCCGTCCCCAACGGTGCGCGTGCGAGCAGTTCGAAAAGATGCGGTCGGCTGGCGTCACGTGGTTCGGAGGAAACACGTGATAGTCTTCGGCCCTCCCGGCTGAGTGGTAGTAGTAGCCTTAATGTGGGAGCCCCCTAGTGACGGGGAGGAATTGGACACGACTAAATTAGGGAGAAAATCGGGGAAAAATCCAAAAAAAAAAAAAAAAAAAGAAAGCATAAAAGGAAACGATGACGCTTCACATCGTCATTGAGTTCATTCATGCCTTCGCTATCGCTTCACCAACTATTTCGTGAGTACTCACCTATTCAGATCGCTTCCTTGATTGAGTGTATGTTGCCAGAACGCGGGTTTATTTGTGTAGATCCTTGCTCTTTGTGTAAGAGAGTTCTAAGAGTAAACGCGTGGTTATCCTGCCTGCTCGCGCTGCTTCCGCGTTTGGGTTTACCGTCCACGCAACACGGGCTAACTGCTAAGGCTACTGTGTTCATCCCTCGGTTGCTCGTGACACTAGCATCCGATAAATAACTAACTTTGCCATCCAGAAGTGGGCGGGACCATGGTGGCAGACGTCGTCACATCACATGTAAAAAGGTCAATAGAGAAGGAGGTATGGTGTCTGTGTATGTGGGTCCAAATAAAGTAGGTTTGGCTTCTGTTTCTATCGCTTACAAGGAAGGAGGTGTGGCTTCTGGATCTATTAGTCCCAGAGAAATAGGTGTGGCCTGTTTCTGTCACTTGTACATTAGCCCCAGTAAAGAGTTGTGCCCTTGGCACCTGGCACAGTCTGTTTGGTAGGCATGGCACATTATCTTGAACTATTTGCTCAGTTACATCTTCTATTCTACTAAATTATATAAAAACAAATTGTGTACTGTATTGTCTTGTATCTGTACTCCCCCACACATACACACAAATAATAGAACCATTCACGAAACAAATAATTACCTTCAGTAGGCTCAGGCTCTACCTCAGCTTTCCCTGAATTAAAAAAAAAACAACAACATACATTTAGTTTGATTGTGTGTGTGTGTGTGTGTGTGTGTGTGTGTGTGTGTGAGTGAAAAGAAAGGGCGAGAGAAACGCTAATGATAATACTAATGAGAATACCTTTTGGTATTTTGCAGATCCAGTCTAGTTCAGAATTACAGTCAGCTTTTACCCAGTTGATATCTGCCACGTTAGCTGCTCCACACAGAGCTGAGCTGTACGGACCCCTGCCAAAGTTCTGATATGACACCTGACAGACATATATGATATTTGTGTTTGGGTTTCATTTATGAGAGTAGCAATGTACTGCATACTGTATATCATATGTGTGTGATATATTTCTAAATGACATATAGAGCTACAGAGATATCTGTCCCACTCACAGCCGATCCATCACTCCATGTCCAGCTGTCACTGATTCGCCGTGATATGCCAATCCAGAGCCAGTGCTGCTCATGATCCTCCTCCACCCTGCGCATACACCCAAGCAGAGACATCGTTCACCGTCACACACTGACAACTGTAACCGTTTGACAAATCTGTCCGGCGTAAAATCCATCACTATACACGCATTTCAACACATACTTACCCAAAGGTCTCATGAAGGATCTGAAACAGAAAGCTCTCTTCATCTGGGCTGCCAAAGCTGACTAGTTCAGCGCCGTGTTTCTGACAAAACATATGAGCCTGGATCCATGTGAGCTTTTTATCTAGTTCACCAGCAGTAAAGATCTGTATGGGACAGCAGCGAGAACACACACACACACACACACACACACACACACACACACACACACACACACACACACACACACACACACACAGACAACAGGTTCAAGTGACAAACTAACAAATGTTTGTAACTTCGGATATACACTCACCGTCCACATTAATAGGAACACCTGCTTGTTTATGCAGTTATCCAATCAACCAATCATGAGGCAGCAGCATAATGCATTACATCATACATACACACTCCAAGAGCTTCAATTCATGTTTACAGCAAAAAGATCAGAATATAGAAATATCTGTAATTTCTGCGACTTCAAATGTGACAAACCCATACCCACCTTGTAACAGTGATGCAAAGTGCTGGAGCTCTTCCACTCAGTGGGGCAGGACCCTGTGACAGGGGGTGTGGGCTGGGGTACAGGGGGGCTAGGGGTAAATGAAGATCCCTTGTCCTGTCTGCAAATGAACTTGGAGCGTGCGTTCGCACAGTCCTTTACCTCCCACAGGCCTGTCGCATGACCCGTTGCCATGGCTACACATCCACCTTTAAGAGGAGCTAAGGAGATGAAAAGATGACACAAGTACAATGAGAGATGAATATATTATCAGTATATTTAGCAAGACCATGACTATGGCATCTTCCATTACAGTACTTGAGTCATCACAAACGGATCTCTGTCTCTGATCTGCCGCATCATGCGTGTGCTATAATGTGCGAAATGACACGTTTGACACATTATGGCGTACCGAGAAAAAAATCTCTTCAAAATTCACTATAACAGAATTACAAGGGCAGATGTTTTACTTAATTTTTTTTTTCAAGAAATTGAAATGAAGAAATTCATTTCAGTTCTATTACAATATAAGATACATATGCAATACACTGTATATATACTGTATGTTAGGTTGAGATATGATAAGAGTATTTCTTTTAATAACATATTGATCTTGATTGATGTGTGAATACTAAAGAATGCAAACATCCCCATGGGAATTTGAACCCTGGTCATGAAATATAATAGAATAATAAATAAAAGTGCATAATAAAAGTGAATAAAAACACCATAGGCCGATCTAAATATTATATAACTCACTGGTAAGTCTGAGCAAACTTGCCTGTCATTTGCTGAAGGCATGAAAAGTGACACAGTGCCAGTGTGACTCATTTGACTGGACAGAAACTGGTTTGTGTTTG
Source organism: Clarias fuscus (assembly GCA_030347435.1). Taxonomy (NCBI): domain Eukaryota; kingdom Metazoa; phylum Chordata; class Actinopteri; order Siluriformes; family Clariidae; genus Clarias; species Clarias fuscus. The sequence goes on from CM059222.1 coordinate 20,628,516, forward strand.
TTCAGCATATAGACTGGTGTAGAAATGGAAAGATTCTGTCTCTATGAATGTTTGTACCTCGTGTGTCTGTCTGTGTGTGTGTGTGTGTGTGTGTGTGTGTGTGTGTGTGTGTGTGTGTGTGTGTACCTGGCTGGTCTCTGTTCCAGTTGGAGAAGGTCAGTTGCTCTCCAGTGAGCCAGCGGAAAGGACCAGTGCTGTTCTGGTTATGCATCCCCAGCCAGAAATGAACATCTGAACGCCCGAACACCAAGCTGTTCACAAACGCCTGCTCGAACCTACAGTCCAACATACACCTTTTATTTAGTGGCCTCTCTATGCTCATAAGCCGTGACATTAAAACCACTGTCAGGTGAACTGAATAACACTGATTATTATCACGTAGATACCAGTAAACTGGTGACATGAGTGTGGGCACCCAAGGCTCATTTACTGCATGCCTGTCCAGCCCATCCAGTCTAATCCAACGGAAAAGCTAATGTAGCGCAAAAGTTAATGCTGGCTGTGAAAGAAAGGTATCAAGATACTCGATGCATCACATCTCAGCTCAAGCGAGCTCCTAGGGATGTGTTGGACACGACTCTGCCATGGAGGCACCAACTTGCAACTTATAGCACTTAAAAGGATCTGAAGCTAATGTTCTAGCACACCTTCAGAGGTCATGATCACTTAGCTAGAAATCCAGGGTAAGTATCTATCCATTGGCGGGAACTTCAAAGCACTTTTTTTGCTCCCAGGGTCGCTCTGGA